>OZ007572.1:58213695-58226195 GCA_963931925.1 Onchidella celtica | reverse complement strand
CAAGTTTGAAGTTATGGTGATTTCACTGCTGATTTTATGGGGTTCTGACGGGCGGGCGAGGGAATTACTTAGTGTCTGATCCCTGCGAGTCAATTTGAAGTGTTCGATCTGATCATCTTCAGACTCACTCACCAACACACTGATTGCTGGCTGGAGATGAAAGTTTGTCAAAATTAAGTAAAGAGCATCGGCGATGAACGTTTCTCAGGATTGTGGTAACCGAAAGGGATATTTCCACTCACAAGCTCACACTTGAGCCTCAGCTGCCGTCAAACCATCTCTTGTCTTCAAAGCTTTACAGAACATAACACTAATATGAGTCACTTCTATTTTGTCACATTGAATCTAAGAGAAGATACTGCAGATATCCGAGAAGTTAGGAAATAGCTCTGCCAATGCCACACTGACTCCTTGCAAACTAAATGCATTTTCATATCGAACCGTGGCTAAAATTAAGGGAAGTTTGAAAATACCATTAAAAAATGAAGAAATTCATCGGTGACCTGTGGCTAGATTTGTACCGGCCCAGTTCATTCCTAAAGCTCTTGGGACCTGTATACGTGCCCGCTCACATATTATGTTTTGGAAATTCCATTCATCATGAACAAGATAGTGAATTGGTAAAAGACCGGTAACTCTAACGGTGCAGCCTTTTTTCTGGCCGATGACACCAGTCGAAGCCTGCAGCACCTTGAATGAAATTGGACAATTTACCGAAAATCACTGAAAACATAACTCTAAGCCTAATCTAATCCTAAAAACATTTTTGAAAAAAGGAAACACGTAACAGTATGACTACCACGGTCGATAAGAAATGGCTGATGTACGAAATGCCGGGGATTTGACTGACAAAAATGTCCCGGTCCCGACCATCATTTTAATCACTTCGACTACATTCCCCACAATTGCAATGAGAAACTTTCTGAACTAATCATCTCTCGTCCATTTCGGAACACTTTCTGTGCTCTCATACCCCCAAACCAATCCCCCAACCTTCCTTTCTTCCTGATTCCCCATCGAATGGCTCATCTTTGTTCTGCAGGCATCTCATCGCACACAGGGTAACTGTCACCTGTCACTTCCACTTTACGCCTGCAACTGACAGGTAAGGATAGGTTTTATAGAGATCTTCAGACAAGACAAGACTAAAGCAAAGATTGCAGTCACACGACAACGAGAAGGGTGGCAGAGGCAGACACTGTGTTGTTGCTCTGCCGTATCCAATAATGTATTACTATTAGCACTGTGGAAAGTGTAAAAATGCATGTGGCGCATAGCTGCTACAGTAGTAGATTCAAGAGTTAACGGCGTAGAAGTTCAGCTGCTGTGAATCGTGTTGTAGTTTGTCAGGTTAAGGTAAAAACTTAATGATTTCAAAACAACAAAAACACTAAGCAACAAAACAAAATAATGTAATAAAAAGCACAGTGCATTATTCTTTACCTAACACGAAGTACAAATGCCAAGGGCAGTGATCCTCTAAAAACAAAGAACTGAACACATTGTTTACCTAACATTTTATGGTTGCCGGACTTGATCGCCAGAGGCCATAGTTTAGGCAGAATCTTGCTAGTGAGAAAATAAGGATGGCGTGGGATTTTATTGAATGCTATTGACGACCACATTTCTAAGAGCACACACAGTCCAGTTTATGGTCAAGGCAAAGTACTCACCATAGACTTTAAGTCTCTCCTCTCGTAGTCCAAGTAAGAATCGAATTTAGTGATCCAATTCAGTGTTCTTTTTCACCTGAAAAAAAAACAAAAACAAAAACAAAACAAATCAGAAATCGCGGTAAATTACGCGTTGTCCGCAAACCAAAATATTGTGCAAAATAAGACACAAGAACGAAAGAACTGACACCAAATTTCAGCTGTATATAATAATTATCCTGATGGTGGTCATAGCATACGTTCTACAGAGCCCAAATCCAGCTCCGTATGTGCAGAAGTAGATGTAGCAGGATCGGGCCTGTCAAATTCTCTGATGTATATGTAGGTCACTGGAGATACGTGGGAGAAAAGACCCTATTTGTCTTGTCTCGCCATCGAATGGATGCCTCAGGCAAGCGGAGGTCTTTAGTTCCAGTCCCTCATCCCTCTTACGTGCCTGTACATATTTTTTTACATCCTTTTCCGATTAAAGCTGTCATTATGGGGACCGTGGTAGTGTAGGTAGTAAGCTACAGATGAGCAGTGAACAACAACTCAGTATTTTTTAGATCCAGCTTTGCAAGAAGTCTACGGTCCCCTAACAACAGGAACTTCAGACTAGTGTTTTCTCCTGATTTGTAAGTTTTCTCATCCATTTCAGATCATGATTTCAGTAAATTCTCAACCAGCGAATAAACATGCATGATTTATCTGAAGTGTTTCTTTTCGTGACCCTAGGCCCCGCGCGCACTATGTTAAAATCAACCACCCGTTCAATGCAAGCAATATATATCTTTCGCGTGGCGTGCAGCACGGTAAACTCTTTGCCAAGCAAGCAAAAATCTGCGTTTGCACGCCGTGCAGCAGGCGAAACGGGACAGTGCGCGCGGCCCCTTAGAGACTAAAAAAAGAACGTTTTGGTTAACAACAACATAAATGTCAAGAAATTAAAACTACCATCTGCCCCACACATGTTGTTGTCAATGTGTCGGTTCTCTGCTTGATTTGTGACACAAACATGAAAATAATACAACAATACCCCCCTCCTCATAATATCCTCTCTGATGAAAGCTTACAGTTTGGTAATCAAGCCCACGATTATCTCCCCCTGCCAGTGTTAAGTTACAGCGCGAAGTATTAGAGACAACGTGTCAACAACAGCCAGTGTTAAGTGATGGATCCTTCTGGCAGGGCCCGGGGAGTAATATTAGTGGCCTGGCCATTCAGGTCACACGGTAAGGGTCCTTGTCAGACAATAGCCACTCATTAGTCGGCCTGAAATCCCTAGATAAACCATTACGGTACAAGTGTGCCAAAACCTAATCATTTGGAAATGTCCTACCAGGACAGTTTAGCAGAAGGGCACTGATTTATATTGCTGATTTCGACTTTATACTTGTATATTATTATAAGTACTTGTATAAATTATTTTAAAAAAAACAAACTTAGGCAGCAAGGAAAGGAGAGGGTGAATGACCGAGCGCTTTTTTTCTGTCTGTTCAAATTTTGTTGCATGGTTCTTGTGTATATTTTGAATTGCCAGCCGGGCCTACAATAAACTTAAACTTGAAACTTAAAAACCGTATTCCAAACAAGAAGATTTCAGGCAGTAGAAAAGAAGCTATTACAGAAAGCAGCTGGTCAAAACTCTGAAAACGGCAGTAAATTAAGTCTTGTCTTGTGGCATTAGCAATACCCAATGATACCCAGTACACAGGAACTGAAAACCGAATCGGGCGGTAGAATGTGATTGTATGTACTCCCAGCGTTAAATGGGGAAGGTGTCAAAAGTCCGTAGACCGATATTTTACTGACACACGACTGACTGCTTGAAGCGGAGAAATTGCCTTGGTCAGTTGAAAGATGATGCCAACAAAATATTTGACCAGTTTTGTCGAGTAGTGTCAGAAATTGCCCTGCATATCACTATCAGCTGGCCGCCTTCAACTGTCACGATTAAGGCTGACCTTGTACGCCACGAGTATAGAGGGGGTAAACTTAGTAGGGGAGAAGGGGAGTTTAAAGTTGTTGTCGAGCATGAAAGATTAAATATCACGAGGAAGGTCGGTGGCCTTGTGCGCCACGAGTCAAGGGGGGTGAGCTTAGCAGGGGAAAACACGGTTTTTAACATTGTTGACGAGCGTGAATAGATACACACGACTCGCTTTAAACTAGTCGCGTGTGCAAAGACCTCGGGAGTATAAGTAGAGGAGAAGCTCGACACACGTGGTTTCCCAAAGTTATTCATTCCTAAAGGAAGACGCAGAATTTATCGGTCCGGGCGACAAGTGGAAGGTCGTGCCAGTGGGGACCAGAAGTGTTAGGTGTGTGAGGGATCCATGATGTTCACATTTATTTCCCAATAAGACGAATTTATCGGTCCGGGCGACAAGTGGAAGGTCGTGCCATGGGGACCAGAAGTTGAGGAGTCCTGATGATAGGACGGGAACCCTTCAGGAGCTCGTGAATCTACGACGGCGGGTGTGAACCGTCGATGTGCTGTGTGGTTGCAGAAGAAGAAGAGTCCTGAGGACGGGATGATAACCCCTCAAGGAGCTAGTAATCTACGATGGCGGGTGTGAACTGTGTGTTCTTATTTGTGAGAAGCCAGGGGCGTCTGTTTCTCCTTTTATCGTCGAAGTTAGAGATCTAGAAAGGATCGTGTGAACTCTGGAGAAGTGAAACTGCATCAACGAGGAGGGCAGCTGTTGACAGAGACTATTAAGTATACGTAGTTAAGTTTATGGACAGAGGGATTAGATCTAGATGTGAAACGGGGAATAGAGAATAGCCATGATCCCCAAGAGTAAATTTGAAATATCTCTGTTTTTGTGATTATGTATGTGATTATCATGAGTTTAATGTTTTGACATAAGTTTTGTCATGCATTTATAATTAAATGTCGTTTAATTTAAATCTCACTCCATGTGTCCGTTGATCGCTGGTCTGCTTGCTTGGCTTGTTAGCTGGGTTTGAAAGGTAAATAGGTTAGGTACTCATCACACACGTGGTCGTGACCATCTTCACGCACGTGATCGTGACACAACTATGCAGTGAAAGAAGTCTGGGAGTGCGTAATGCATTGTTTGGCTTCATATTATCCATAAGGCTTCACTTGTGGTGAGGATTAGCCGCGCAAGAAGCATGAAATAATATATATTATTTATGAGGAAAACACGAAATGTCACGAGCCTGGTACTTCATTTTGATTTCATCTTTTTGGGTAACAGAATCGATACTGGCAAGTGATCTTTCAGTGCTTCAAGTTCACAGTTAAGCAACACCTACATTGAGTGGAGGAAGCTGTAGTGTGCTTTCTAGAGAGCATTCAAGATTGAACTTTGACATTCCATCATTCTGGATCTCCCGCGATAACAAATCCTAACACTGTCAGATGTGAGTGTGTATGAGAAAACCCGGCGTAAGTCGGCAGAGCTAATTTTGAAAAAAACGGCTTTGAAGTGAAAATATGGGTCCGACAAAAACTTCCAACTTGGCTGTTTCCAGGGGACCGTGGCATGTTACAGGGTAAACTGTAGATGAGCAGTGAACACTACTCACTATGATCTCTATAAAGGCTTAGTTATTAGACTACGGTCTCCTAACAGCAATCACTCCAATATTACTTGGTCAATTCGCCATTGCCACTTATAGGATTAAATGTTTTCTCAAAATCTTGTTTTAGGGGGGTCACTGACTTCAATTTATCAGAAATGTTTTGTCTGTTATTTATATGTACAGAACTCAAAATGTCATGTTGCCGACGTATTGTGGGTTTTCTTATGCACACTCACAGATAGTCCAGGTCAAGCCTGATCAGTCCACCCCTACTGCAAGATATTCATACCAGGACATCGTCACAAGCCGACCAGACAGTGGTAAAGAGAGTCAGGACTTAACCTTGACATTTTCTAGTTCTAGGAAGTGTGTAAAGTCAAATTTTTAAAAAAAAGGGGAGGGGGGGGGGTAAAATATTCAGAAAGATGGTCAAATCAGAGAAAAAATTGTATGAAACTGACACCACGCCCCCACCTCCACCCCCCCCCCCCCCCCCCCCGACATGTCTACAATAGACAGGAGAAGAAAAAAAAACAGTTGAAGACATTTTACAATAATAATTAATGGGATTGAAACCCAGCTAAGCTGGTGGTAAACTAAATTAGCAATATTATACACTTACTGGCCGATATGTGAATCTATCCATCTGTCGTTGCCCTTAAAGATACAATTATCCCACTCTGATAAACACACATAAACGAGTACAAGAAATAACTCACGGCAATGTCTATATACATATAATTATTAAGTCCTAAAACGGGAACCTCAAAGTGCAGGTAAAATTCCAGATCATAGCCATTTTGCAAGCACTGTTACATCATCACAATATTATGTTCCCATTTCAAGAATACACACTCTTTGACTGACCTATCGATATGAATGGAAGCTAAATGACCTAAGACCACATAAGTTGAAAACCAAAGTCTACACCACCAATTTGAAAAGTGGACCAACTTGCTGGCATTCAGCGGCCTGACCTACAAGAGAAAACTAAGCCCCTGGAATCCCCGACTGGTTGTCAACTCATCCTCTTACAGATGGGATAAAGCGAGGAGACTTAACGATGGCGAGCTGGAGATTTAACTAGCTTAGTCTCCCAGATCTGTCCGATAAAACTGGGGCTCCAGCCCGCGGGCAAGCGGCTTGGACCGTACCAGAGGTGGGCCGCCGGCTGGGGGAGGAAGACTTCATAATCCTGTGTTCTGTTCGAGATTTGTCTTATTAAATAAAGGTTTCCACAGTACCATGAACAAGAAAACAAAACCACGGACATTACTTGGTTTCTTCAGATTTTCTCCTTAAATCCTGGCTGAGACTTGAACAAACAAGCGGGTAAAGAAATCAGAAAGAGGATTAATGAAATAATAACAAAAAAATCACACTCAACAAAATACTAGACTTTAACAATAATATGGCCATGTTTTTTTTTATTGACAGATCAGAAAAATACAAAATTTGCGTTCGTTAAAGCAGAAAACGAACCCTTTGGAATAATATGTCAGTTTCTGGATAACGCGCGCAGCGAAGCCGTTCACTTGTTTTGTTGATTGAATGTTCAGCTTTCACTAAGACACATAATGAGATGGAAAGCCTTGCACATACAAGCAAATGTATAGGCCCATTGCACATATCGGCCATCTTTGATGTAAGGACTGAAGCATCATCATGGCGATTGTAGGACTGATTTTGATTCGTTAGCTGATTTGCACTGCGAGCACTTGAGGCGTCGCGAACCAAACGGCGGCGAGCTAAAACTACAGTAAACAATGGCACGTGTGTACATGCACATAGCAGACGTTCGATCAATTCTTTCACTTCCTTTCCCTTGTTTACACGGATGGTAGGGAATCTGACCAGCTTGGAGCGATCCTTTCCACCCCGGTCATAACAGTCAACTGCAATGCAACCAGCAGGCATTTTAACCGCTTAGACATATCTCGAAGCTACACTCATCATCTAATCCACCAGCCATCTTGAGTGTCGGAAGAACAAAACAAAAACACTCTGTGACGTCATTCACAATGGGCCTATATATATAATTATATATATGCCAGTTAATGCAACGTTCCATTTATAGGGAATATCCGTTCGTGGTGAATTTTGAGTCGGAGAAAGCACGTCGGCATGGTACCGCTTATAGACAAAGTGTAACAGAGCCATGGGACAGAAAGGGATCACAGTGGCACCACAAGCGCTCACTAACCAACCGACGGTCCATGTTGTACTCATGCACTACCATTCCAAAGTCCAACATCCATAGTGAATAAATTTCACGGAAAAACAAAAGACTACAAATATAGCCAGAAGCAGTGAATGAGTGAGTGAGTGAGAAAGAAAGAAAGTGATTAGGAGAGAAGGAGAGAAATGGAGAGAAAGAGAGGGAAAGAAAGAAAGATGGAGAGAAAGGGAGAGAGAGAGAGGGAAAGAAAGAAAGAGTGTATATGAGAGAGAGAGAGAGAGAGAGAGAGAGAGAGAGAGAGATGGAGAGGGGAAAAAAGAGAGAAAGACAGAGAGAGAGAGAGAGAGAGAGAGAGAGAGAGAGAGAGAGAGAGAGAGAGAGAGAGAGAGAAAGTTGGAAAGGGAGAGGGGGAAAAAAGAGGGAACGACAGAGAGAAAGAGAGAGAGATGGAGAGGGGAAAAAAGTGAGGGAGAAAGAGAGAGAGGGAGGGAGACTGAGAGATACGCCTCTGTTCCTGACGCAATCTCACCAGCTGAGAGATGACCAGATACCGCGCTTTATCTGTGGAATGACCAGCATTGACCAGTGGCAGCACCAGATTGTCGTATTGTCCGACACAAGTGGCCACTTGCCGGTTTGTAAGCCCACTCAACATTCGCATGCATGAACATTGCACAGCACTTAGCATAATGTGACAGTAATTCTGCTGTGGTCTTGTCAAGTAACTACTGAAGATCAGACTAGAAAAACATTACGACAGAATGCTTAACTGAGGTTTAGCTTAAACATTTCCCTCTTTAGACAGACAGACAGACAGGCAGGCAGACAGACAGACGGACAGACATACAGACAAGCGGGCAGACAGGCAGACAGACAGATGAGCAAGCAGACAGACAGGCAGGCATGCAGACAGACGGACAGACAGACAGGCAGGCGGGTAGACAGGCAGACAGACAGACAGACAGACAGGTAGGCAGACAGACGGGCAGACAGACAGACAGACAGGCAGGCAGGCAGGCAGACAGACGGACAGACATACAGGCAGGCGGGCAGACAGACAGACAGACAGGCAGGCAGGCAGGAAGGCAAGTAGGCAGGCAGACAAACAGACAGACAGACATACAGGCAGGCAGACAGACAGACAGACGGACAGACAGACAGGCAAACAGACAGACAGACAGACATACAGGCAGGCAGGCAAGTAGGCAGACAGACAGACAGACAGACGGATGGACAGACAGGCAGACAGACAGACAGACAGACAGACAGACAGGCAGACAGACAGACAGACAGGCAGGCAGGCAGGCAGGCAGGCAGACAGACAGACAGGCAGGCAAGCAGGCAGGCAGACAGGCAGACAGGCAGACAGGCAAGCAGACAGCCAGACAGACAGACAGACTAGTAGGCAGGCAGACTAACAGACAGACAGACATACAGGCAGGCGGACAGACAGGCAGACAGACAGACAGACAGGCAGGCAGGCAAGTAGGCAGAGACAGACAGGCAGGCAGAAAGATAGACAGGCAGGCAGACAGACAGGCAGGCAGACAGACAGACAGACAGACAGACAGACAGACAGACAGGCAGACAGGCAGGCAGACAGGCAGACAGACAGGCAGGCAGGCAGGCAGGCAGACAGACAGACAGGCAGGCAGGCAGACAGGCAGGCAGGCAGGCAGACAGACAGACAGACAGACAGACAGGCAGGCAGACAGACAGGCGGGCAGGCAGGCAGGCAGGCAGGCAGACAGACAGACAGGCGGGCAGGCAGACAGGCTGGCAGGCAGGCAGGCAGACAGGCAGGCAGGCAGACATGCAGGCAGACAGGCAGGCAGACAGACAGACAGACAGACAGACAAACGGACAGACAGACAGACAGGCAGGCAGGCAGACAATACAGGCAGACAGACGGGCAGGCAGACAGATAGGCAGGCAGACAGGCAGGCAGGCAGGCAGACCAGCAGACAGACAGATAGACAGACAGCAGGCAGACAGACAGAAAGACAGACAGAAAGACAGACGGCAGGCAGAC
The DNA here is from genome assembly GCA_963931925.1 of Onchidella celtica. Lineage (NCBI taxonomy): Eukaryota > Metazoa > Mollusca > Gastropoda > Systellommatophora > Onchidiidae > Onchidella > Onchidella celtica. Next base: position 58,216,774 of record OZ007572.1, on the reverse strand, counting down.
AGGCAGGCAGACAGACAGACCTTTCCGTTGACTAGAACAACGTGGGATACGATCTCCAAGTACCAAACATAAAAAAACAGTAATCAACGTACTCCACCACCATTGCCTCCCCTGCTGCCTGTCTTGTTTCGAGTTGTTTGTTCTATTGTTCTATGTATTCATGCAAGACGCATTTTGAGCTATTGTCACAGCTGTACCAGACAGACGTCTCAACGCTACGACTGGTTTGCAGTTCAGGCAAGATCACATAGCACGTTGTTCTACCACTGATTTCTCACCTTGTAGCTACTAAAGGGAAACATAATCGAATTTCAATCGAGGCTTCCTTTGTCTACGATTATAACTACAACTAAAATAGTACTATGGTCAGATTATGTCTTCCATGACCGTCTGAGATACGGAGATGAATTTTAAAAAGGTACCAACAATACTCAACTGAGAATACCGCACTGAAACGTCAGCACGCATGTAAGACCTAGAGATGCTTAATAATTATGCCTTATCATCCAATCGGTGTTCTCACCAACACAACTGAAATCTTTCTTATCAATTTTAATCACTGAATTACGAGCGAGTCCTTTAATGATAATTAACATATCGCTTGAACTATCCTGAACAGTAAACAATATTCTTTGAGTAAAACCAGGTCATGCACCACGTGGCAGCTCAACTGCTGTGGAAATGGTGTCAAAAACTCTGGCAAGGCCATATCTCTCAGCTACAGCGGGCTGGGACACTTTCGGACATAATATACCTTTCTAGTCTGTATATTATTATTTTATTATCACCCCCGACCCCCCCCCCCCCAAGTTGATCAAAGACACGCCTTTCATTTAACGATAAAAAGAAGTACAGAAATCACCACATAACGTAGAAGTCTTCAAGCGGTATGTGCGCCAGGTATACGACGTACCCTACATTGTCGTGTGAAAAAAAACGACTTTACCTGCTGTAATGGACACTCATTTCTAGATTCAGCATTGACGACACAGTGTCCACACAAGCAGCATGGACAATGCCGTGTGTATTCTGCCTTTTCCAGAAAATGAGGGTTGAAAGTTTGAAGAGTTGTGTAAAAATCTGGGTTTTGTTCAATTCTCTTCAAAATTGGAAATGCATAAAAATGTCCACGAGAAATACACCCACATGACACTAATTACACAAAATAAAATTAGGAGTGAGAGAACCACTCCTGACCAGGTGGGCGAGCCTCTCACCTGGCCACTTTCCATTTCTTACCGATCTGTCAAATATTTGTATCGTACTTTATTCTAGCCAGAGGATTACAAATTTTACACTAAACGCAGATTTGAATGCCAAGATATTTATATGTTCTTACTCATTAACAAATCCGTAAGGATCCGAACAACAAGTGAGTGAGGTAAATAAACCGCTGAATGAGCCCACCCAGGGTACTTTACCTTCAGATAATTGGTATCTTGGCTACAATATCCTCCGACTTCACGAACCATACGACCAATTTCAACCACAGTGGGAGATTTCTTCCACAGGGATTATGTTGTACACAGCTGGACGGAAAGTTCTGCTCGGATTTCTTCAGCGTTGCAAATTGCCAAGTGTTAAATAATTGGTGAGAAGAATGTCATTGTTGTAGACGCGTAGAACAGATTTTGGAACGGCGACCAGAAGAATGAACCTACAGTATTCTACAAGTCGTAATTAATTATTGTGTTGTTTGTCCAAATTGTACCTTAATGAATAAACGGTTAACAGAGCTGGTCATTATCACAATTATTATCCCCTTTTATCTTTAGCTGTTATCACAAGGTCTCACTCATAAATTTACAGCAATTGACAGGAAATAATTATTTTCACTTTATTCTATAAGTCTTCAGTACCGGAGCGCTATGTCACTTGCCGCGGGGGATAGTTACTTTCTAGTCCCGTGCTACTCACGACCTGTATACTGCCAATGATTCTCAGCACACCCAGCGTTTCTCGACCTGATTTATCTTGCTTAGTTTTGTTTCCGGTCTCCGTTATATTTATAACTGCCATCAGACACAAACTCTAACGTGGCAACAATAAAGGTTACGTCACACAGATACTATCACTACATTGTATCTGTATCTATGTACGCTGCATACATGTCATCTTCTAAACCACTAGAATGATGAAACCTATACGTTGAATGCAACACGGACCAGCATGCACCACTCTGTCCCCCGGCTTGTGAGAACTAGCTTGATAAACAGGTATTAAACCTGGATTCTGGTCCACACAACCACCTAGATAGCCCATGTCCCCATTTCTCGTTTTAAATTGTTCATGAACCTTTCACATGTCCACTGGCATCCCCAGTATGTAATCATTAGTAGAAAAAAACTGGGAGCACTAGCTTACTTACTTTAGCACCATGGACGAAATTGATCTACAATAAAAAATGAAATGAAAAAAACTAAACTAAAATGAAATGAAATAACTCTCAGCTGGAAATCCACTGCCATCACAGCTGGGTTTTGAACCTAAGACATCTGATATGGCAGGTCAGTTCTGAATCTGTCGGGCACGACTACCATTTTATTAGTACTGTAATAATACGCTAGTCACTCACAGACTTGTCTGAATTAGCCATTGCGAACATCACTGCAACATTCTACTTGTAGACAAGTCGTGAAACATTTCAGTTCAATGATGGGACATAATGTGTCAATGCCATTTGCGGCCAGAACCTCTCACCACACATTTGTAACGACATCGATTGGGCTGTACGATTCTACCTTAAGTCTGAAAAACACAGAGTTTGATAAATACCTCGTTTCTTCTTGATAACTTTTAAACCTTTATTTGCTTAATCACAAGGAAATAATGCACGATAATAAATAGCATGATACAAAAGACGACGTGTGTCAACGCGACATTTGCTATTATCAACCTGTAAAAGTTATCTCCAGTCATGGTTACGTCGCTGGCGCATCTCAGTAACTAAACAAACATAAGTAATGTATTTATATATATTTATATAATTAACCAATGTCTTGTTACATAACGCTCGTATTTACTGCGGTCGCACCAAAGTGTTATCTGTGATAATCAAAATGGGATGAAGCTTTTTCAC
>OZ007572.1:58181195-58208695 GCA_963931925.1 Onchidella celtica | reverse complement strand
GACAAAGTGTGTTATGTCCGCTTTGTGATGATAAACTCCAATTATATACCAATGTGAGCGTATCTCACTTGCTATGGCAGCAATAAGCGAGCGTTAATTATTACAACCTATCTAAATCTCGAAGGTACTTGTTTTTCAAGTTTATTGAGTGGGAGTTTCTTAAGTGATAACTAAAATTTGAAGAGGCGCTCTTGCAGTTAATTAAGGTGTAACTCCTGCCAAGCCTCTCCAAAACCTGTTGCTTTAATTGAAAATCTGTTCCATTATTATTAAAACTAGATATGCACACAAGACGCCTTTGCAATGGTTGAGACACTTGAGGTAAAAGTACTTTAGTTACATTGTGTAATAAACAGAGTTTAACTTCTTTCAGCTGTGCCGAAATCTCCAGTTCACACGAGTCAACAATCACTACAGTTTGTTAACGACAGAAACTACAAATCTCTCGCGAACGACCGTAAGAAGATAATTTTAAAGGACAGGTATTCAGCGTTTCTCTATGTGAAATTCCCCCATCCGTAAGAACGCCGAGATTAGCCGAGAAGGGGGAAATACTCTTATCAAAACCTGGGGTTTACAGTGTCTGGTTTGGAACATATTTACAGACAGTAGCCAAAATGCCGATGTCAGATGCATTTAACGCTACAGTATCTATCGTTAAGCATCGCCTACGCTTTGGACGCTCTAGCACAGTGGCGGTGATACAAACTGAGCTGCCATGGTATGACAAAAGACCCCAAATGCGTCAAACACCAAAACATATAGTTACAGGACACGCAGAGAGCTTTTCGCGTTTTGCCCGGCTCTATTCTTTGTTGAATTACCGTTTGTGATTACCAAAAAGAAAGTATTAAGAAGATAAAATCACTTTTTTTTATCCCACAAAGGAGTTTCTCTTCAACAGAGCGTTTAAGAGCATAATTGTACATGGTACACACGCCTTGAGCATCATCACATAAATATTCATCATAACTTTATAGCTCAATAACGGGCATACATGAAGTGACATGGTAAGGAACCTAAGTGAAATAAGACATAAATCTAACTACAGTGTCTTGTTGAGGCGAATCGCGGAGGACAAAAACGATCTTCTGTATCTTTCTGTGCTGTATTAGCTGTACAACATTATACACTCGATAAAACAGATAAAGCGCAAGCCATTCCACAAAATGATGTTAAAATGTGGATCTAATCTATTTTGGCAAATACGGTGTTTTTTTTTCCGTAAAACGGCAGTGAGAATGGAACAGGAGAATCTGTCATGTAAGGAAGCATGACACGATAAGATAACTCTGCTGAGGAGAGTAACAAGGTTGCCCCGCCTGGAACTATCGGCCATATTGCACAGCTGCAGCGTCTTCGCGTGGCGTGAAGCTAGGATATGTTCAGAATGTGATGGATGCCCTGCAGCAGTTTGACGTAACTTAAAGCTGCAAAATCTGCATGTTATCTCTCTTGTTGCCATTAACTTACGTAAGGGCTATTTAGATGAGAACATTCCTTCACCTAGCCATGCCGAGACTGAATGTTTCGGTTCTCTCTCTCTCTCTCCCTCTCTCTCTCTCTCTCTCTCTCCCTCCCTCTCTCTCTCCCCTTTCTTTCTCTCTCGCCATCTGTCCCTTCCCATTCTCTTTCTCTCCGCCTTTCTCTCCTTTTTTTCTCCTATCACTCTCCCTCCCTCCCTCGCTTTCTCTCTCTCTCCCTCTCCGTTTGTTTCTCTTTCTCTCTCTCTCCCTCCCTCTTTTTCTCTTACTCAGAGTCCTTTTGCATGGACATCATTTATTTAGTGTTGGTTCCTGCTGGAACGGAAACACTGATAATATATGAAGAGCACAACAGTGAGTCATTTACATTAATATTTTTTCAGCAATGAGCAACAACTGTACGTTACTATGTTTTAACCCTTCCACTGGAAGCATATTTGCCACGTGCCATGTTAATTAACACTATACTGAAATGCCGATTCTAACAACCTTCAGTGCAGGACAGAAGGTTAGAGAAATGGGAATTATTTACAGATCTGGGTAGGCAGCACACCTGATATCAGATAAACAACGATAAATCCACCCTGATAAATCTAGCCCAGTTTCCTTGAAAGCCAAACCTTGACCCTTCCGTAATTAAGCTGATTTGTTTTGCGTGAGACCGCGTGAGATCTATCATTCTACATCTATCTCAGTCCAGCTGTCTATCTGTCCATCTGTCGGCAGGTCCAGATTGCCGCACTGACCAGCAACACCACGTGCACAGATAGTGCAGATCTCATTGTTTTGGCAGACAACACTCTGTTGTGCTGGGTCTTCCGGCCTAGCGCCTCACAGCTTTTAACTGATCCCATGGACTTGAACAGAGCAGAAGCAGTTGTAAATCCGAAATCTAGCCATGGTTAAGATCTATTTTGTCAAACTGTAATCTATCTATTCTATCTGATTATCCTATTCTATCTTGTCTGTCTTTCTAACTGCTGTCGGTTCGACTGTCCCATTAGTCTACGTTTGTGTATCATCAAGCTCCACAAAAGATGACAAAAATTTTGCAATTGATATCCCCCCCCCCCTCCCCCCCCCCCTTTTTTCGTTTTTTTTTTGTGTTTTTAATTCTATTAAGAAATTATCCTCGAATGAAATATTAAGGCTGAGCCAGTTGCATTTTTTAAAAAAATGCTTTTATTGTCTTATTTCTAACATCCTGAAACTCCATACAGGTCAACACAGTCTGATCTGATAAATTTGCTGATTCATTCAGTCGAGTAAACAGTGGCCACTCCCCCCCCCCCCCACCCCCCTTCCCCAACCCCGCTGTATACAAGATCAGCGCAATAAATGTCGATAAAAATAATTTGTAAACACGTATCAGGTTAACCGTAGGACGACTGATAAAAATAAAGAAGAATACAGATTTAAAAAATTGGAGTAATTAAGCGTATTTAAGGGAAATAATGCAGACTTAAGCCGTTCTTCTTGAATATGTCAGGGTGTCATGACTAATGCCTTAGGGTAGCCACACAAAGGCCACCGAATTCGGTCACCGAGCCACTAGGCGCTTTAGGCGAGAAGAATTGCACTACATAAACGGACCGAATCTAGGTGGGCTCTATGTGCAGTTGTTGAAATTATATAGTGCAATTCTTCTCACCTAAAGCGCCTAGTGGCTCGGTGACCGAATTCGGTGGCCTTTGTGTGGCTACCCTAATGCCTTAAATACACAAGACACTGACAGGTACAGCAGTGGTGGTCGGCACGAAGAAGGCAGATCGACATTTGAGATGTAATACTCCCACGTAGACTGCAATACTTTTACTTCAGATGATTTCATCAGTGAACCAGAGCTCGTGGTTTTGTCTCCATACATCCACGCCGTCTTTGAGGGTTGAGGATTTGGGGGGATCCCATCACCGGATTACCGTAACTGCCGGCTAAAACACCGTACCTAAACAAGTCACCCAACACACGAACAACAACGAAAACTGCTATCAAAAGAAGAACAAAAAATCAGACTCGACTGAGCATTGAACTCCTCGGACAAAAAGTGAGGGGACGAAAGGTTCATACAAAAAAAAAAAGGTAGAATGCGCATGACGTCACAGAGTTTTTGTTTTGTACTTCCGCCAAACAAGATGGCCGGTGGATCAGCTGATGAGTGTAACTTCGAGATGTGTCTAAGCGGTTAAAATACCTGCTGGTTGCATTGCAGTTGACTGTTGTGACAGGGGTAGAAAGGATGTATCCAAGCTGGTCAGATTCCCTACCATCCGTGTAAACAAGAGAAAGGAAGTGAAAGAATTGACCGAACGTCTCCCATGTGCGTATACACACGTGTCATTGTTTACAGTAGTGAACTCGCCGCCGATTGGTTCGCGACTCCTTTAGTGGGTCCGGACGGACACGATGGTGGATATGCGCATTCTACCTATAGATGCAATTATTTAGCGTCAAATTATTGAAGCTGGTTTCTTACAACAGAAGCTATATTTCGTCTCTTTAGAATGACAGGGTTCTTCCGCCAACCTCTGAGAAATCGAGGATTGAAGTTTCGTGTGATCAAAGCTTTTAGAGCAAAGAATAGCAATACTTACTAATACTTACAAATTACACATCGAAGCGGCTTGATATTTTGACACACAGTGGAGAAGGCGTGAAGAAGTAGTGCATAACTCAGTTCAGCCAAAAAAAGTTGAGACAGAGCCTTATCATTCTAAGGGGAGGGTTTTATATCATTTCCCTAACATTTTAATTAGTTACAGTTTTGTATGCAGCAGAGGATCGAAGGGCTAACCATTTCAGCTATTTGTTTCCATGGCCCTCGGAATATTACAGAGTTGTGTATGTATTGTGTATTTTGTATTTTGTATACTTCTTTAATCCCATTTGGGAAATTTGCCTTTGTGCCATTGCAGCCCAGTTACAACTGGAGCAGACACGTCGTCGCCACAGTACAGCGACGGTCGGCGGTTGCTGGTGTTTGTTTTTTTTGGGGGGGGGGGGGGGGGAGAGGTGAGGGTGGAGGGGAGGGAATGGTAGGGATGAATACTATTTAATTTTGCCCGCGCAGCGGCCTGTTCGGCCGGCTCTTTTCGATTTCCAGCTGCCAAGGTATCTTTAACATGCGCAAGGGGCACACGGGCCCTTCAAGATTTTCATCCTTATCCGAGAAGACTAGGTGCTCGATTCTACCTACCATGGGATCAGGGACAGGAAAATATGAGAAAAACCCCAAAATTCCAAGATGCCTGCACCGACCGGGATTTGAACCCGGTACCATCGGCATGAGAGGCGAGCACATTGCCTCTAGACCACGGTGTCCCGTGTCCCTCTCACTCAGTTCAGTAAGTGTATGGCGCACTCAGCCAAGAATGTTTTGTCTCCGTTACAATGTGAGGTGTGGACAGTGGCAGAGCGGCCAGACTGACAGAAGTCCACCCTCACTAGTTCGGTGGCGTCAAATCTCTTTGGAGTCAGTTGAAGGAAAGACAGACTTGGTGCACTGATTCAAAATAGTCTTGAGTCTCACCAGCCTTGAAATGCAGATTAAATTTTGAGAGCAGTCAGGGCTCTCTCAAGGCCTATCTTTCCCACACTTTGACGCACCAGCTGTGTGAAATTAGTGTGCCCTTTTTTTCCCCAACATAATGAAAAACCCATTTTTCTCATGCTATCTTGAACATTTTTCTTCAACATTCAGATGAAGTTAATAGATAAAAAAAAAAAGAATGGCTATGGCGTTTCGTAATGTTGAATTCATTACCTGCGCAAGTTTACATTGACATCAGCATATTTTAAGGGTGGAGACTCCAATACGCAATTGAAATGATATTAACAGATAGTATATCAGATAGGATTATCTGTCTACAGGCAGGATTAATGTCTGTCCTACTGCGGGTATTGCTGGCCCCAGGTGTGATTGTGTTGATTAAGGTCTGTGTCTGTGACAGCCGACAAGGCATTGATACCATATGCTGTGGCGGATTTACTGCGTGACTGACGCTGAATTAAACTTCTTTTTTTTTTTAAATTTATTTTGTAAAACGGTAGAAGGGAATAAATGTGATAAATACAATTTGTACAGGTGACTAGAGCAGTCAGGCGCCACCGTTTCCTCTTCTTCCCTCCTTTTTTTCCCTTTTCATAATTATGATCATTTACTAGATCTATAATTAGGGTGGAGGGTAAAGTTTGTTGAAAGCAACATAAAGAAGCTCGTTAGAATGGCTATGAAAGTTTTTGCCTGGTTTTAATCAGGAAGAGGTTTGCCATGAAAGGCCCACATTATGATTATTGTTGCAGAGAACAAAAACTGCTGTTTAACTTATAATTGTTTTCCTGATCCTTCTCTGAGACATAATTATTATGTTTGTATTCAAAGGAATAGCAGGATTTTTTGTGAAAATGAAAAGGTAAGATGTTGGTATCTACATGAAACCGACGTCCAGTAGTAAAGTTAAATATGATATCCCCAATCAGATAGAGACCGTCAGAAAAACGTGAGCAGAAACGGAACAATGTTATTGTAAATTTAATAACCACAAACAAGGCGTGGCAAACCATAAAGTCATTGCAATGCAGAGCCATAAACACGCTTGCTGATAGTTGCAAACACTCATGTCCATCTTATGGCTATGTTCAAAACAATTATTGAGACTGACACCCCCTCCATCCCCTCCCCATAGGACATTTTCCTTAGCATACATATTTTAAGGCGTGTTTTCACGTGTGCGGAAAGGGCAACGGTAAGTAAAACGTCAACAATCCATCAAGTAGGAAAACAAAGATTGTTTCTATGTGTAAGGAGGCGGCGTTTCTGACCACATGACAACATGTTTTTCTATTTCACTGTTTTAAGGTTTTTGACCTGTGTCATGATTCAGATGTTGTTAAAACTCACGCAGAGAGTGAGTTGTTGTTGTTTTACCAGGGCCATGAGAAATTGGCTGGTGGCCTTGAACGGCCCTCGCGAATTATAGTTGGTGAGTAAATAAATGTAAAGTTAAACTTAGAGTCACGCTGGTCGGTTTTAATGTTCGTGATTAATAAGTAATGGAGTAGGGGTGAAACAAGGTGGGGATAGTTGACATTGTTAAGTATGACTAGACAAGTTTTTGCACGTTAACTGGCTGGTAGAATAGTGCAGACGTGTTACGACAATTAAAATGGTGGGAGGTTTCGACTAATGAGATAGCTGAACTAATTGGGCCAGCGGACTAGCACTGCTGGGTAGCCAGATAGTATAAAACATCGTGTAACGTTCAGATTTGGTGAATACAGACGAGCAGAAGCATCGTGTCGTGAAGTATCTCCGGTTGGCCAGTACCTGAACTGTGTGGTTTGAAGACTAGAAGTCCTTGCTAACGGACTGACTGAGCTCTAGAAAGAAAGGTCTGAGTGGGCTGACCTTTGAAAGCCCACGCTGCGCTATTTTGAAGTTCGCGCCTACCAGTAGGCGTGACCAATGGTAATATATCTTATTTGTTCAAGCATAATAGAAGATCGGAGATAGAGAGAGAACCACAGCCTCATAGGAAGTCTAAGGAAACCCCAGCTGGCACTCGACGACGAGTGGCCTGTGTTATAGAATTATTTCCATTGTATGATTGAAGTAATATGGCACATTGTTGATGAATTGAATAATGATTGTGCATATATATAAATAGTTTTTTGCAACTGCGTAATTACCTACAAGCCGAAGTGTGCTTCTGTAGGCTTGGATGGTACTGGGCTCTCCTAACATTCAAGCCCATCTGATTTAGGGAGAGTTTGCCTGGCGACTGGCCAGTGGCGACTCAACAGTCACTTTAAATTGATATCTAGTTTCGTATAATATACCTATTTGCCATTAGTCACGCCTACTGGTAGGCGCGAACATCAAAATAGCGCAGCGTGGGCTTTCAAAGGTCAGCCCACTCAGACCTTTCTTTCTAGAGCTCAGTCAGTCCGTTAGCAAGGACTTCTAGTCTTCAAACCACACAGTTCAGGTACTGGCCAACCGGAGATACTTCACGACACGATGCTTCTGCTCGTCTGTATTCACCAAATCTGAACGTTACACGATGTTTTATACTATCTGGCTACCCAGCAGTGCTAGTCCGCTGGCCCAATTAGTTCAGCTATCTCATTAGTCGAAACCTCCCACCATTTTAATTGTAGTAATACGTCTGCACTATTCTACCAGCCAGTTAACGTGCAAAAACTTGTCTAGTCATACTTAACAATGTCAACTATCCCCACCTTGTTTCACCCCTACTCCATTACTTATTAATCACGAACATTAAAACCGACAAGCGTGACTCTAAGTTTAACTTTACATTTATTTACTCACCAACTATAATTCGCGAGGGCCGTTCAAGGCCACCAGCCAATTTCTCATGGCCCTGGTAAAACAACAACAACTCACTCTCTGCGTGAGTTTTAACAACATCTGAATCATGACAACGTGGCCTTTTCCCTTTCCGTTTCTGTACACATGAAGACCCAGCACGAGTCTCATTCGGATTTGATAGCTATCACACCAAGCATTTTTCGCGGGTCACTCACAGACAGACATTTCACCATCTCTAATCATCTCTCCGCATTATCTTTCTCTCTTTCTCTCTCTCTCTCCTGTCCTCACCATACCTTCGGCCACGGTGAGATATCCCCTATCCAAAATATTTCACACCGCGTATGTCCAAACTGACCAGTGTTTACATTTGTCCCCGACCAAGCAGAGAATGCACGTGCCCCGGCGAGGAGATCCGCACATGTATCCAGCGGCATTTTCTCACCCACACCAGGTAGCTGGTTAAATAAACACCTGAGCAAAGTGCCGGCCTGGGCGAAACCTCAAATGCATTCACAGGAAAACAATAACAACAACCCACGACCAGTTAAGTCCATACATTACTAATAAACTTATCTCTTATCGTTGGTCCGGGTAAGCTCCGCCGATGACGCTCAGGAGATGCTGAAACATTCATTTAAAGCAAGGTTTAATTATATTGTAACTTAATGGGTTTTATAAACACTCGCTTGACCAGTCCTCAAAATAATTTAAAGATCCACACATTCACTCTGTCCTGCTAGCCTCGCCTCTCCCAAGTTTTGAACCATTCGCCCGACCGTACCGGGACGTTATACGTCGGACCGGACGTGAGTACAGCGTTGGTAACGTCGCCTAAACCCTGTTGCCCGTTAGCACTATAACAGCCAAATTATTTCTTTAATTTGCGGAATATTCCTCAGTCATGCCTAACTGTACAGATAATGAACACCCACAACCATAGTTTACTTCTTCATGCCACATTTCAGAAAGATCCGTTCGGTTGTTTTCGAGTCCAAACATTACAAAAAGGTTTTTCTTGAGTTTTCATGATAAAATTACTCAAACTGAAATACTGAATATCGGGGTATGTTTATGACGTGAACGAAGCGAAGGCCGAAGACAGTTAATTAATACAGCATGGCAAGTTAAAACTTGCATAATATGAGTTCTTTTTTACTTACCCATTCAAGCATGACATGTGCGAATCACGAACCTATCTGTATCATGTACGAACTACTCTGAAGCATGATTCAAGAAAAACGTCATAGCTCAGTCGAAATGGACATCGCTAGAGATTATGCCATTTGGACGCTCACTTTAATCCAGTTACAAAGAATACATCAATAAGTGTATTCCCTTACTGATGACTAGCTGAATGTGTAGGATTTAGCTACATGATAGTGGCAGAGTGGCTGAATTACATAAGATCTAGGACAAATGAGATTTCATTAAAACGAGATGGTGTAACATGACCTTGACTGTGCACTATTGACAGTTTCTCCACGTTTAATGAGCCCAACAATGCACTGTCAGTTTGCCATCAGAAGGCTACAGCCTCCCACTACTGAACACTTCTAGCCAAGTAAACACTCCGCATTACTGTAAAACCTCATTTACTGAGAAATCAAGAATGGACGATCGAAATTCGGAATCCGTAGTCGTCATTGTGAAACTATAATAGTTGATGAAATCGTCGTGTTAGCTATGGATATCATGTCAGATGATGTCAAAAACAATGAGAACTTATTAAAAATCAATTTGACCAGGTTTCATCAAGTCTGGCAATTTGAAAAGTTGAATCGAATTTTCCCATTTCTATGTTTTTCAGATGAACAATGAACCTATAGTCGAATACGTAACGTCACTCGCCCATTCAACAGGAACCCTGGAGATGTTTGCTTGTGACATCATCCTGAACGTCTTAGAAAATCAATGTGGGGACAACTCCAGGGGAGCTAACCGAGGAGCGGAAGATGTGAAAAGTTTGAATTGTCCACCCACTCTGGTCGAAGACGCCCACTCGAGGGTGCCAACAAATGAAGGGAAGCCGTAAAAAATCGACAAGATCTTTCAATAAGTTCTGTTGAAACTAATTAGATTCCCAGTCTCTGATTTCTATTCAACCTCTCGGTAGGTCAATGGACACTCTGGGAGCTGAAGTGAAAAGGGTGTTTTTGGACAGCGTGTGTTGATTAGACTGATTAGGTCCGGTATCGATAAAGTCACAATGTGTATAGCAAATAGCCTCCTTAAGAACTTAACCAGGTCAACATGTCTCGGTCTGTCTGTCTGTCTGTCTGTCTGTGCCTTTACGCTTTAATGTGGCATTTTGTAGAATTACAGGCTCTGCGGTTAAAAAGCCTTCCATGATTACATTGAAGGCCTCACTTTCTTTATGATACGACGAACATCATTGTAACAGGGTCACAGATTGACAAGGTATAAATAGCGTGGGAAGATAGTTGACGGCGGGGAGACAGAGTTATTGTAGGCCAGAGGGGGAAAGTACGGGATGCAACGGAAAGCGTTGACACCCGAAAAGGGTAGTGTTTACTTGACCGCCGTACTTGACGATCAGATCACCTGGGAATTGCTTGGGGGGTAGAGATGCTTCAATAGTATTTGACGTGGAGTCGACGGGGGTGGCTATTAGGATAACTAATGTACACTCGGTGAGCGTCTTGGGACGCTGCCCGACTGGGTATAAATCCCCGAACGCTCCTTCCAACTTCAGACCGCTGAGAGCACTCACCAGCTTCGTGCCGAAGAGGAGACCACAACTGCAACTGTAACTTTGTACTAGTCTTGTGAGTGGGGAAGGTCAGGGAACCCGCAAACATCCTTTGTCAGAGCGTGGTATCTTTGGTATCTTGTCGGCATTTGAGCTGTTGCTGAGTGGTAAGTTAATTGTACGATGTATGTGTATTTTACTTAATGTTCATGATTGTAGAACCTAAATCTAGTGGGTTTACTCTGGTATAACTGCTGCCTCTGAGAGAGTCACGGAAACGCCGTTACATATATGTTACGAAACCTTATAGGATGGGGTCTGTTAGAGAGAGCGTTATTCTTCGTGGGGAACGTGTAAATATCATTAAAACTGTATTGATCGTTATTCTATTGCCTATATGGGAGCCTATGGAGTATGGGAGCTGCAGCCTGACTTATAACAGTGTCAGCGGTTAAAAGTATTAATGATGAATATCCGTCATGGAGTAAGTATGGGAGTCATGCCTTCCAGCAGTAGATTAGGAAGTTGCGATTGTTTTTCTACAGAGGAGGAAGAACAACACCTTCTTGGCTTCTCAACTTCTTGTACTTTGATTAACGACATCGTGGCGTCTTGGCTTCCCGACCTATTGGTACCTGCCGATATCTGTTGATCTAACTGCGCAGTCAAGCCAGAGTAGAGAGGAAGAACCAGTGCCCAGATAGCGCCATACACCCCAAAAGGAGAGGTTTCCTTAAGCTGAATGTACCCGTGTGTTTATAAAATGTGCTAGAAATTGAATATTACGAAGACTTTTAATTATCATGTACTGATTTGCATCAACTTCATTCCATCGAAATTCACATGAAATTGTATGACCTATGTTCCTATTATTATTGAATGAATTAATAATTCTTGTATATATATAAGCAATACAGATATCGTTTGTTATAACTTATAGAAGAGAGATAGTCGATTATTTAGTGTGTTTGTGCCGTGCCCATCACGGCTGGTGTCAGAAGAAAGTTAGTGAGAGAAAGTGGAAACATCACAATCATAATGAAGTATGGAACAAAAGGACAGCATTCAACTCTTACCATTGCCCACTACATTCTACAGGCACATTCTTCATTCTGCTGTCAAAAAAATGCCAAACCAGGCCAGAAAGCTGATGAAAGAAGTATTTCTCGCAGGTGCAGTGACTCATGTTGCTCTTAGTGGTTCTAACAAAACTGCTGACTAACGACCTTTTGTGTTATTTGTTTTTTTCACGCTGCAATTTCGCAATGTAATAGCTGTGTAGACTAACAAAGGCGGGTAATATTATAATCATCGTAGTCACATGTGCACTGGGAATGGGACAGCTTCACTTTCTCTTTCCCACAGTGCGATTTCTGTGGAGCTAAATTTATAAATGCTGCTTTGAAACCTGATTTTCATTGAATTGTTGAGGTATTTAATTATTATGCCTGTGCGTATGTTAACAAATAATTCAGTTGTTAATAAAGTAAGCTACATGGAAAGTTTTGCCACAAGCGTTGAAAAACAGCGAATCTCGATAAGTTACAGTTAGCAGGCAAAGGGTTAAGGTATTTGTTTGTCTGTTTCCCTTTCCATTGCTGTAATAATTTTATCTAATCAGCAGATGAAGATTGTGGATATATTAGATTAGGCTAATGATTTCTGTCCAATGCGAGTGTCTGTACTAAATAATAACATCTGTTGTAAGTTATGTTGAAAAGGTCGTGTCTGGTCGAAGAGACTTTGTGCCATGCGCAGTGACCCCTCTGAATGAACACCCATAAACAGTGTAGGTACTATGACCATTTACTGTCAGCTCCTTTCCACAGGTAGTAATTGTGACACCCGTGAGCAATTATCTCTACATCTCTGGTTACCTCAAGCGTAAGCTCAGGAACCATTAAGCTGGCTCAGACCTGACACTTCAATTTGGGCTGGACACATTAACCGCCCAGCGTGCTTTCCCACACCTACATTCCCAAAACCTCGGGGGGCCCATGTTATGGTTGTGGTCTGTACAATCACCAATGTACCCACGACACGACCAATCTTTGCTTGTCGCTATTTCCGACACCATTTACCTACAATTTGTCGCTTGTCAGCGGTGTTTGTATGTACAAACGTCCACGGCGGGATCCCACTGCCCGTTCAACCTTTCCCCAGCCTACTGGAGGACATGTTTTGAACTTTACTCCAAATAATTTCCCGGGATGAGACGAAATTACCCCAATTTGGCCTTTTGTTTGTCTACCCTTCTCAGACAATAACCGGTTATTTACAGAAAATTGTCTGGCGGGTACCGGTACTCGGGGATGCGGAGCTGCTGCCAAATTGACGCAGGTAATCGTTAGCACCATTATTTGGTTGAACGAGTACAAGATGAGTAAATGAATTACCCACAAACGATCCTGGGAGTTTTGCAGTGCGAGAAAAGAGACTATTTCTTTCTCACTGCAGTCAAAAGTCACCGGCTAATGCCCGTACAGAGTTCTTTGGGAAAAAGTTGCACTTTAGTGCCCTACCTAATGACTTGGGGGAAAAAAGCGAGTCCGAGGAACTAAATTAGTAAAAAATTTACGAAGTTTAGACTTACCATAAAAAAATAAAAACAAAACAACTCATTCAACTGCTAGCTTTGTGCAATACACTAGAGTGTGTGTGGTTTGATGACATAAAGAATAGACGTTTCTGTGTGACAGATTGATGGAACGTCAAAGGCAGAGAAAATCATCTACATTTTTTAATTTGTGTCAGCTTTCCTTGTTTCTGTAACTTCCGCTGTTGTTTACTCTTCCAAAATGTATAACAAACACATTTAAACTACTTTATTCCTACTGTCAAAGTCTCGTGTAACTGCTTGTTTGAGAAGAACAATAGAAAACTACAAAAACACATTTTTATAAGAAAGTGCAGACATTCGGGCCCTTCCGTCTACGGCTCAGATTTCCCCATGCGGAATTCCACGATGTATCAGATAATAGCTCCCCATCCGTTCAGTCTGACAGATTCCAGGGGCTGTTGCTTGTCTCACGCCAGGGAGATGCTCAGGTGAGGGTGAGGGGGGGGGGGGGGGGGAGGGGGACTCAGTAGAGAAAACACTCTGCTACTTTACACCATAGTCCTGATTAAAAGAGTGGACAGTCCAAAGTTCATTCACCAACTTTTTTTTTCGACGGGCCGGAGGTCTTCAACTTCTTGTCGCAAAGACAAATTAAATATTGGTTCAATAGCGAGAATTGAAAAATTAATGAGAAAAAATACAGAGTTTTCCGACTGCAATTTGACACCGTTACGACTTCTGTACTGTTGCCATCATGGGCCCCTGGGTAAAGCAAAATGGCTGCGGTCAGACCCGGTTTCAAAAACCAATTCAATGTAAATTTGCATGCATGGGGGCCCTGGACAACTGACCGGTGTGCCCATGCGTTAAGACGGCTCTGCCGGCGGGTCATCCAAAATCCATGAAAATTTCGGACGTAACTTGTCCCAATTCACCGTTCATTATTCATTTTTCGTAAGATTATTTCTTGGCAACAGAACTGCATCTTATCTGTATGGCTTCCTGTTTGGCAAAATGTTCAGTCAGTGTCTGCTCTACGCCCACTGATGTGGACCACACCAGGGCAGATAACTGGATTCGCCCCCGGGAGGTAAAGGTAAGAATGGATTGTGTTGACAAGGATGGTTTGTAAACTGTGAAACTGGTAGGTGGAGAACTCGGAATGCGGTACAAATGACATCATATCAGGCGTCGGTTAACACTTTGGTTAATGACGCTGAATCTGCCGTTCTGAACTTCACCTGTTGTCTTCCTGAAGTTATCGTCTTCACCAGCACCACAGTGGAGCTACCTTAAAACTTTTGTCTCTTTCTGACAGAGAAAATGAATTAGAAGATAGAGCTCAGAGCCCAGCTAGCGCCTAGGTGGAGCCCAGAAAAGCGAAGATTGAGTGAAAGATAAAACAAAGACAAGTGATCAAGATGGGGATCGAACCCGTCACTCCTAAGCTTCTGATTACCGTAAACAACTTCTTTTTCTCACACTACGATCACTTACCGTTCATTTGTGTTTCTAAAGGTGTCTGTCTGTCTGTCTGTCTTTTGTGTACGTTAAAGACCACATGTTAACGTACACAAAAGACCACATAAAAGGAATGTGATGAGTTTAGGTACGGGATTTATTGAGACAACAGAGAGTAAGAAATTGGTTACAATTTTACCTACATCATAGATAACTGATTGCTGAAGTAATATGAGTCACAACATTTTCAGCAGGGCGATTATGCTATTACCGCAGGTCTGGAGTAATTTAAGGGATTTTTAAGAAAGTGAAATTGAAAGGGTGTTTCAGTCGGACATGATTATAAATTATGCATGTATTATAAAATCCATGATGATGTGACCACTAAAAATTCCATGTTGATCATACCTCATGCAGCCGCGAGCCGACATCATCCTATTTCCCAAACAATACATAAATTATATTGACACCCAAACAGGCAATAACATATCTCGATCTTGTGAAAATCAAATTAAAATTTCCAAGTAACTACAGGAGTTGCCAATCCGCAAGTAGGCCAGTATGTTATTATGGGTGTTATTATAATGTTAAATTCGGCCTTTATCTTTTTTCAAAGTTGCTCAGTATTGTTGGCGGCTATCGCTACACCACTCCGAGTAATTTACTGGAATCATACACTGCTGTTGCTTTGATACAAACATAATCATTTATGTCTCAGAGAAGGAACAGGAAAATAATTATAAGTTAAACAGCAGTTTTCGCTCTCTACAACAATAATCATCATGTGGGCCTTTCAGGACAAACCTCGATCTCCCCGTTAGACACAGTCGCTCTCTCAGCGTGACGCCTGTCATTTCCCTGAGAGAGACACCGACGCAAACCCTTGTTTCTTTCATGAGGTTCAAATCTTAATGACCCTCACAACATAGCACCATGTTTTTATAACAGATTTACCATTGTCACATTGCTAGACCATGACCACGAATTACGTCTTAATCCCGCGTTCCCACGCCTTACGTTGAGCCAAAGACGTTACATTAACGACAGGATTTGCCCTAAACGGCTCCGTCTGTGTTTGAAAATCATATTATACTCTGTTCCCCGAAGGTCACATTCCAGTTTAAGTGTCCCTGAATGTTCATTGGTCCAAGGCAAGACGTAACTGTCAAAACAATGAATTAACGCTATGTAATCTCACATGTGCAATGGCGTGCGTGTCAATAAACAATAGTGAATTTTTAAATAATAATAATCCGGGAAACCGGCGATTCATTTGCCAGATACCGACCCCTGATTATAATGTAGCCTATGTTTCTACGGATCTGTTGTAGATCCACGCTGCAAATGGCCATCAGGCATCATCAGGAAAAAATGTGAAAAACATCGTCACATTTACAAATAAGCTCAAAACTGAACTGTTTAGGACTACTTTCATTGAAACTAAATGACGTCCCTTTTTGGTCTCAGAGATTTGAGAATGAGAGTAGATCAAATGTTTGTTAATGTGTGTGAGTGGGAGCATGATGTATTGATTTTATGTTAATTTTGTTTTTAATTTTAGTTCAGCGCCTCCGAGCAAATCGTTTTTCGAGGACTTGAGCGCTATAAAAGTTACTTACATTACATTACATTTTACATTACATCAGACTTGGTTTAGATCTAGTCTTTCATGCCAAAAAAGTCGATTGGTTTTATCCAAAATATTGCTTACCTTTCCATTGTCTGTGACTTGGCAGGATCGTATAGTGTTAATCATAAGCACTGGACAATAACTAGCGCCCAATTTCAATCACAGTCAGTCAATTATTGTTTTCAAGTAAAAAAAAAAAAGTTTGAAACACAGACGGGCTGCTGGTGATTTGAGAGATAGGAGTATTCAAGCTGCCACCCCCCCCCCTCCCCACGGACGTCTGTGCGAGTTGGTGGTACTTAACTCAAATTTCTGTGTTTTTGGGTCTTACCACGGGACTGTTGACTTGCCAAAGAAAATAGACCAGTGATTATTTACCCAAATCTGAGATCAGCCAAAAGACCACCTCGCTAACAGTCTTCGCGCTGAAGTCCCAGATGACAGATATCCATTATCTCCCCTTCAACTGTCACGGGAGATCACTGAGATAAAGTCCATGTCAAAACAAATGGGTCGGTACCAACTCTTCAAGAAGCACGAACACCCAGGGAATGCTCGAGTGGAACCCAGAGGAAGTAGACAGCCAGGAAAATGAATATCCCATTAATAATTGCCTTAAAATCGCTAAGTATGTGTTTGTATGTGTATGTTCAAGGTGCATTTTGCGTACTTTGTTTTTGTGCGGCAGATTCTTTAGGTTCATCGGGTACGTTTTGCCATAATTTGCATGTTGGTAATTGAAGAGAGAGAAACAAGGAAAGCCTTAGATCTCATTATTTTGTGCAGTTGTTGTCACAAAGTTTTCCTCCAGACACTCAAATTCCCGTAACCATCGACTGGCAATACTTGCTTGGAATCGCAAGGCTTATGTTCATTCATTCTTCATTATCTCCACTGATGCCATGACCACACGGGGAACTGTGAGTACTGGAGAATATTCAGATCCCGGAATATCTCTCATAACCAAGTTTTGATATCGTTTCTTCAATCACAAATTCTGTCTATATCCTGTGATATCCAGTGTATTTTGTCGACATTTCTCTGCAGAATATAAAACACCCTAGTATATATTCAATGTCTCTGGAAAGAGTGAACATCGATGTCAGCACCCCACGTGCACTCACAAAACAAGTTATTTCGGAAGAAAATCTGCCATTTACGGATGAGGAAACTCTTCCGCTTTGCAAACAATTCACCCACGCCATAGAGCAAACTATACATGAATAGTATTATCATCAAGTGGCAAAACAATCTTAAGAATCCCATCTAAAAACTATAAAACTATAGGCCATAGATCCTTCAACTATTTCGGACCTTTTCTCTGGAACCAGATACCCTTGAACATTCGTGAATCACCGAATCTTGAAAGCTTTAAGAAAAGCGTAAAACATCACCTTTTCCTCCGAAACTTTTAAATTTTCAAAATTCTATTCTGTACTTTGATGTTACAATTGATTATATAAGCTATTGCTATATGACTAAGAGCGTCTATGTGTGTGAAACTGAAAGTTTGTATGGATGAGAGTGCGTGTTTTAGTATGAGATTTGGAAAGTGTATGCATGAATTATTGATGCAATGTACAGCGCATTGAGTAATAATTTTATTAGAAATGCGCTATAGAAATTCTATTTATTATTATTATTAATAGTAAAGGTGCCTATGGTTTATTTTTACAAAGCAAAAAAATGCACATAAACCCCAAAAAGTACCCGATGAGTACTGGTGGTGACGAGTACTGGTGGTGTCGATGGTTTGCCTTGACCACGAAGGGCATAACAATTATGTCTAAGTCATAATGTGCCAGCGCTCCATTCTGCTCTGTGGTTGACATGTTGCTTCTGTAAAGTGCATAGAGCATTTTAAAAAAGGATATGCGCTATATAAATGCTATTCATTATTATTATTATTATTATTATTAATATGTCTAAGTCAGTGGAAAATATTGAGGGTTCTGACGCTTGATTCCCATGCCAGGTCAGACAAAACGATGTTTGTCATATCCCTGACTAGTTGCTGATTCCAGTGGTTATTGTCAATATAATGTGACGCTTCCAATTTGATGATGTCAAAGCTTAGACCAACTGCTTAACCTGTTCAACACGGGGGCAATAGGCCCAGCATTCACTTGCTTCTGGCAGTCTAGCACGTTATCAGTGTTATCTTGCCACACAATAACTTCGATGAGCTCCTCAAGTCTATAAATCAATCATTACACGGTTCTTTAATCTCAAACACCCCCAGGGCATACAATCAAGTTTAGTTTATCGCCGAGTTCCCATGCACAGAATGACTAGATTTTGTTATGATATTATGGTACGTCCCCTCAATCGTACCCACTCGTATCGCTTTCACTGAAAATGTCAACAGAAACGGTTTGTTCCCGGCTTGAAGTTCGTTTAAAACTCGGTTGCACAATGACGACTTCTGCTAGCAGTTTAAATACACTTGTAAGCGTTGGAGTTTTCGTGGTATATTTACAAGCTAAGCCAGACGCCAGTGTTCATTGCTTGAGTAAGAAGCTTGTACTTAGCCCAATTCCTACACAGCCGCGCTCAAAGCCAACTTGAGTCAAGCCCTAAAGGACCACACACGCTCAAACTGCCAATCACCATGGTCAAATCACAAGTTCTTACTTTCTTTGTCTAAGGTTCTTTACCATGTTACTTCAATCATGTAAGCTTGTTATTGTTATTATTCAGTTGTAATACATGTTTATGTAGCGATGTGTCAGACGCGTGTACCATATAATAGTATGTGCTCTTAAATGCTCTGTGAAAGAGAATTTCCTCATGAAATAATAAAGTAATTCTTGTCTCTAATCTCTTTACAATTATTCTAATTACTGATTCCAAATCTCAGAAAAAGCCGGAAACGAGTGTATGGGTGGGGCGAACAAGGACGAACTGATCCATTGCACCGATATGGGCCCAAATTGGACAGATGAACGTACATTATTAGTGTATTTAGTCAACTTGACCCGTTGGTAAGGAACAATGACGTCAAAAAACATCGGATTAAAATTAATTACTCAGTATCATGAATAGTTGTATTTTGTTTAAGTGCTGAGACAGAAATGGAGCATGTTTAGGTAAAGTTGGGGAATGAGTAAAAAAAATTTGCTGGGTTTAGTGAGAAAATACCAGAACGAAAGAACATAATTGTGTAGTATGAAAGGAAATCTGAGCTTAAGTTCCCTGTATGGAACATTTCATTTTCAACATAACTGCACATCTACGCAATGTGCGTATCAAAGCCTTTGTATTGTTGTGAGCATGTCCCCCCCCCCCCTCCCCCGCCCCACCCCCGTTGTTTTTTCTCCACCCCCCTTCCCCTAAAAATGTTGTGAGACAAAAATCATGTCTTCAATTCTCTGCATCGCAAACGTCATTACCCAACTTTTTCCGTAACGATACTCAAAGAAGAGTCAACGCTGGCATAAAAAAGACAAACTTTAGGCCTACAAACATTTTAAAAGGTACATTGCAGTGGGAAAGTAATCGTTAGTTACACTGAGATCCGTGCCAAAAAAACCCGGACCAGACTGACATTTTAAACTCCATTGTCTGTCTCTAGCACTGGTACAGCAATGTTTTATTGTGTTGTTCTACAATACACTATTACAAACCTGACCTACAAACGGAGATTAGAGCTTTTGAACTAGCTGGGGAGATCACGTTACACTTACACATTCTATTCTCAACTTTAGAAGATCACAGACATTCAAGTAAAATCGATTTTTACCTTAGCACTTCAAGTGGAGACAGACAGACAGACCTTCTAACGGTCAGGATTCCAAACAAATCAAATCATGAGCTTTCAAATGTCGATAATATTGACAAAAAGGCCGTGAATGACAAAGTGCAGCAGGGCTTTATAACAGACCAAAATGAAACACAATACAGCGTATCTTCAACGGTTAAGTCCCTAGCCAAGCCTTCATAGGCTTTGTAAAAGAGTCCCCCTCTGAGAATCTCTCTCTTTCTCTCTCTTTCTCTCACTTCCCCCTCCCCCCCCCCTCCGCTCTCTCTCTCTCTTTCTTTCTCTGTCTCTCTCTCTCTCTCTTCCTTTCTCTGTCTTTCTCTCACTCTTTCTTTCTCAGTCTGTCTGCCTGTGTGTCTGTCTCTCTCTGTATCTCTCTCTCAATATATCTCTCAATCTCTCTCTGTCTCCAAATCTCTCTGTTTTTCTCTGTCTCTCAGTCTCTTTGTCTCTCTCTCTCCTTGGCTCTGGCTCTGTCTGCCTGTCTGTCTGTCTGTCTGTCCGCCTGTCTGACTATCTGTCTGTCTGCCTGCCTGCCTGCATGTCTGTCTGTCTGTCTGTCTGTCTGCCTGAGTGTCTCCCTGCCTGTCTGTCTGTCTGTCTGTCTGTCTGTCTGTTTCTCTCTCTCTCTCTTTCTCTTTAACCCCCGCCCCACGACCACACACCTGGAAAAATACCAGCCTACAGGACTGACAAAAAAGACAGACAATCCAACTAAAAAAATCGCAGCGTGGAAAAATAATTTTGTCATGTCAATAAACGACAGCACAAAGTCAACATGTCCAACGATCAGAATTTGGACACGGCAGGGCGTAAATTAACTGGAAAGATGTTCAAACATTCCCAGGAATCCAGGCCCGAAGTAATTTTTCATCGGACAGGTAATATTTTGGGATGGCAAGAAAGGAAATTAAAAAGGAAAAAATGTATGCATGAAGAGTTAGGTAAGACATTAGATAAATATTATGAAAGCTGTTGGGAACGGAAATTCATCCAGAAAAGCAGAATTTATTTATACAATTCGAATTCAGAGGTGACTCGTCTACACTCTGCGTCTACGACCTTTTTTTTTTTTAAAAAAACTACTTTCAAGAAAAAGAAAATGTATTTCTTTGAAGATTTGATAGTTACCAGGTATAAAGCTATCTGACACGAATGTACACGGGAGTCCCAGTTCCTTTTCTGTCCAAATATCAAACACCATATTTAAGCAAGCACTTTTGTCTATAATAGCTTTGTACATGAACAGTTTTAAAGGGTCATTATGTGATCTGCTTTCCATGAACAACTTCATTTCAAATGGACACCTTTAAGCGTTCACCCTCCTCCCCCAAAAGAGAAAATATTTTCCAAATGATAAATCGTTTAAGAATTATTCTCGTCAGTTTGTTTGTTCGCTGTTGTTTTAAACTAAAACAGGATAAATAATACTTACAAAAACCAGTAGCGCTAGTCCAACTTCAGAGACCTGTTGGCCGCCACAGCGTCAACAAATAAATCCCTGATAATGGGATTCGCTGGCACAAAAACACGGCCAAGACAGGCAAGTTCAAGTAGGTTACAGTACGCCCAGACTTCAAATTAAAACATCTGTTTGTGAAGGTCCCGTCGCTGCTGTACATAGGCAAATCCACACTCAAAAGCGCAGCATGCCGCCCTCTTGTCGAGCGCGTACAACTTAACTGACAGTGGCTAATAGACAGCGAAATGTGCAGACTACTGTCCGTTTTTACGGCTTGATTTCCATGATTGGCTAGAGGATTATGTGGTCATGAAAAAAGGGCTTAGGAGCACAAGTCATAATGACCTATCTGGTCCTGGCAGCGGGAAGAAAAATTTACAGCCTGTAGATAAGGGGAAGACAGGGCTCGGTGTGCGGGTAGTAAATCTCACACCATCCGTGTGTACGTGCCCGGGAATAGAATACCTTCTGTACACGGTGTACAATCTAGGAAGACAAGAATCAGATGGTGGAGACGAAGACCGTGAATTCCCGAGTGTCAGGCTGGTAGTCCATTAGTCCCTGTCACATTATCCAGCGAGTTACTAATTAATTCGCAAAGCCCTGACTGATGACCTATATTAGGGAGGTATCATACTAAGCCCCGGACCGTCACAGCCAGTTGCTGCCAGCAAAATGTAGCCTACACCCAAGAAATAACGGCAGAAGCTGACCTGGCTTTGTATGATAGAGTCTTCGCGGATTTAGGAAGAAAATTTTGATACATGTATAGGAAATTATGGTGAACACTTCTTGTCTGCCAGCAGCTGACTGTGTCTGACCGGGCTTAGTATGATACCCCCCAAAAATCTTTTCAGAATCTTTATAATTCATCTTCCTCTTATACGCGTCCTGGCCAGATCTTGGCTCAGAATACCTTAATTTACGAACATAATTATCTTTTTTTTTTAGGGCAAAAAAGTTTGTTTTTTCCGGTGAATGACCAATGTACTGCGCTGAATAGAAAGCCATATTCGGATTCCTCTTTGATTGGGTATCTCCAGGACTGGCAAAGATGACTTCAGTGGATGAACGAGTGTCTGTGATGGTTTCAATATTGTTCGTGCTTCACATCTGACGCTTACACATTGCACTGATGCTTGCGTTATGACCCGAGTCTGTTTCATGATAAAGAACTGTGTTAAAACTGTTACTTGCTCAGTAAATAGACTTAGATCCCGCGCAAGGTTGGAAATGTCTGAGTGGACAATTACAGTGAAAGACCGATGTTTAGCTCCTCCTTGACTTCAAAATAAGCACATCCATTCCAGCTTTTTTTTGTGCAGACCTTGTTTTTTTTTTCGGGCACAAGATCTTCACTTCTTTGTGTGCATACTCATCCAGACTCCACATCCTTTTAAGTAACCCATCTCAAGCCAATCAAACTTGCGAAAAGTACATTTTCAAGCGAAACGAAACTTCATGTGTATTTGAAATAGAAAGTTTGCGTGGTTGTCAAAAAAAACTAACTTTTTAATTTAAAAAGGACAAGCAGATGACTGGTTGAAAAACGGGATGTAATGAACTGTCTGAACTTGAGAAATCAGAGTTTACCTTTGTTATCAGAAACCAGTACCTAAACTATAACATTGGTATAATATTATAACACCGTGTAAACACGTCTGCAAATTTTGTTACCGAAACTTATCTCTAGCTCTATGTTTGTTTAACTGCATTCAGACTAACCGGGGCAGATGTGAAGAAAACGTGTTTTGCCCGTAAACGGATTCGCGTCATTGATTTTGAGACATGCTGAACACATACATTTAAATCACGAAACGGGTGAAATGATAATACTACGTGGGAATGTGTTTTACAAAAGGCAGTGGCTAGGTTTGCGGCAGATTACGCTCATATCCCAATAGAAAAAAACAAAGAAAGAAAGCGCTGCTGTACGAATGGGAGTAAAGCCGAACAAAGAAAAATGGTGAGTTGTGTTCACCGGCTGCCGTAAACGTAGCCACTGCCCTGAAACAGCGATAAGGGCATATTTGAACATTTGTGAAATTATAATGTCCATCTAACGAACTCAGACCGAGACATTCAACTGTTTAAGTGCAAAGTGCAAGTTACTTTAATGTCATAACAGTGCAAGATGTATGTAATTCTGTGAAATAACGTTTGGTGGTAACAACCCATCACAAATTACTTTAGACCATGAGCGATCTTTTCAAGGTGTTAATGAGTAAGAGAACATAATGGTTAAACGCTGTAAAGAGTATACAAGGATTATAAGAAAGGAGTCAACGAAGGAGGAAAAGAAGTCTTGAGTGAGAGGTAACAAGCAAACATTGGCTGTGTTTGAGTGTCGGAAAGGAACGTATGAAAGTGTTTTGTTTGATGTCAGGACTGAAAATATCAAGGACATGTTGAGCTATCTGACCTTCTATTGCTGAAGGTGGAGGAAGTTTTCTGTCTATCTATCTATCTATCTATCTATCTATCTATCTATCTATCTATCTATCTATCTATCTATCTATCTATCTATCTATCTATATATCTATCTATCTATCTATCTATATATCTGTATATATCTGTCTATCTATCCATCTATCTATCTATGTCTGCGCGACTGTCTTCCTTTCATAATTATATCAGTCAGTTTTTCTCTCAGTGTTCTTCTTTCTGTAACAATCCGTCTGTCTGTCTGTCTGTCTGCCTATCTGTCGGTCTCCTGTCTATCTGTCTGTCTACCTGTATGTCTATCTGCCTGTCTATCGGTTAGACTGTATGCCTGTCTGTCGATCTGTACATCTGTTTGTCTGTCTGTCTGTTGGTCGGTCTTCCAAAGAGTCCACGTGCTTGTTCGTGGCTGGTCTCAAGTCATTCTTTCTAATGCCAGGATAGGCTACTTTCATCTCAGATCTTTCCTCCTTTAACTTCATCACACTTTTGTTATTTCTTGACCGAAAAGTAGATTCTTGTACATCGGCTTAATATACCCCTGATCTTCGCCATCTGCACCCCCGTCCGCTTAAGAACTGTCTTTCGGGCTACTTTCATACTGAAGTAATGATTCATTTAAATGATAATAAGACGAGCTAGGACGTGAAAGCAAAGTTGAAAAACAGGACTTCTTTTGAAAATATGTTTGAGTTATTTCTGTAATAGCAAGAGCTTGAAAAATGGGTTTTTTCCCCCTCTCAAAGGCTTATTTCACATCTGTTTCCGATCTGAACATTTTTTGTCGTGCACACGTTGTCGTTTCAACAGCCTGGGTTGTTTACTTGAGACAGTTCAAGTTTCAAGGCCGATCCCGAAAAATAAATCGTTTGAAGTCAGGTTAAAAAAGTAAATAAATAAATAAACAGACTGGAAAAAAGATTATTCTGAATGGTGAGAATTCGCCTCAGGCTAGGCGGGTGCATGCGACTGGCTGTCGTGTTGAGGTCGTGTCTGTTTAATGTGTCTACTGACACTGCAATGTCCCCGTGTCTGTTGAATGTGTCTACTGACACTGCAATGTACCCGTGTCTGTTTAATGTGTCTACTGACACTGCAATGTACCCGTGTCTGTTTAATGTGTCTACTGACACTGCAATGTACCCGTGTCTGTTTAATGTGTCTACTGACACTGCAATGTACCCGTGTCTGTTTAATGTGTCTACTGACACTGCAATGTACCCGTGTTTGTTGAATGTGTCTACTGACACTGCAATGTCCCCGTGTCTGTTTAATGTGTCTACTGACACTGCAATGTCCCCGTGTCTGTTGAATGTGTCTACTGACACTGCAATGTATCCGTGTCTGTTTAATATGTCTACTGACACTGCAATGTACCCGTCTGTGCGCTCTATCTCCATCATTCGCCTGGATCTAAAAAAATAATGCGACCCGACTGCAACGCAACCAATTCACATGCGAGCGCCTGGCCTCAGTGTGCTCAGCAGAACCGGTCTTGTACGTGGTCTTGTCCACAGCATCCGGTCCGTTCCACTATTTTTACGGAAAATGGCGTATCACAAAGTAAAATACTCTTTGCTTGTGTGTACTTGTCCACAGCATCCGTTCCGTTCCACTATTTTTACGGAAAATGGCGTATCACAAAGTAAAACACTCTTTGCCTCTGTGTACTTGTCCACAGCATCCGCTCCGTTCCGCTATCATTACGGAAAATGTCGTAGGAAAAAATAAAACACTCATTGCCTCTGTGTACTTGTCCATTGCTCCGCTTCTCACCACTCGAGGGCAAAAGAGTGTTTTTCATACGTCATTTTCCGTACAAAATAGCGGAGCGGAGTGGATGCTGTGGACAGGACCCCTTGGTCAAGGATATCTCTGGTCTCATGAATCAGCACGTGAAGAGGACATTTACTTGCCGACATCACAGTCAAACATACAAATAATAATACACCTGGATTTATTGTCTATTCACGCTGACGGCAAAGTGATTGTACACTATAAAACGCACGAATAATGGCTTGTATTAGGTATTTGAGGAAATGAGACTCACGGGATCTCATCCTGATGTTCAACCAGGCAGATTTTAACGCTGGGATATACAATAATGTGTTGCCTGGATTACAGTGGTGATGAGTCAGTCCTTTATGTGCCTGTAATATTGGTCCCTGTAATGATACTCAATACACAGTTATGTATAGAGGTCTAAAGGAAATTGGTCGATTTCTTGCATGATTATTGCTTTTGCTGACGTGCACGTAGTTAATTACTATTGATATTTGCCCGCTTTGTTTATTCAGCCCATTTCTTGTTATCGTAAACATTCAATCAAGATTTTCTTTCTTGACTCCTTACAACATAGCGATGATGATGTTGATAATAACTATGATATTAGTGACCATGACGACTATCATAGTAATAATAATACTATTGATGAAATTGGTGATGACGATGTTGATGATAATTATGATGATGATGATGATGTTGATGATGACCATGATGATTTTCATGGCAAAAGAAATGATGATGGTGATGATGATGATGATGGTGATAACGTTGCTGTGACTATTCATTCACTTTGTTTACATTATGATAACAACAACAAAAAAAAGTTTCACAGCAAGTACTGGCTATTATGATACAGATATTCCTGCTGGTGTAGCGAACCATTGGACCATGGCACGCATAATATTAGTGGATGTTTTGCTCAGCTAGTGTCCTCTACACCCGGAATGACTTGCAGCACGACAGAAGACAATGTATGGAGGGTGAGGCAATCTGTTTTCCTCATTTCAAGATGATTAGCTCTAATGTGTTTCGTGAGAAGAATACTTTATCAAATAAATCAGTTTTCTTTTCAGCATGCATAACATTTGGGCTTTATTTTCCTTCTGGATGTTGCGATGGAACCGTGGTATTTAACATAGAAAGCTGTAGCTGATCGGTGAACACAGCTCAGTGTATTAATTTTTTCTCTACTTGGCTTTGTAGTTTTCTAACAACAGCTTTTTTTTTTTCTAGACATTGTTACACTGTAAAATGTCGTAGACAAATAAATCGGAGATAAAATCAGAAAATTATTTTTAATGATGCCATGGCTCATTTGTCTTAAACTCTTCAGAGTTGTATTAAAACTCTTCAGAGTTTAAAGAGAAGAAGAGTTCAGCTACAGAAAGAACCTATGAGCCTCTGTGAAAGCTACCACTGCCGCATATCCTGCACAGCTCTGTGCTTTATTTGAACTCATACTACTGAAGTCAATACTAGCGGTGGGGACTCAGTGGCCAAGAGGTCGGTGCAGGCATGTTGGAATTTTTGGATTTTTCTCACATTTTCCTGTCCCTGAGCCTGTGGTAAGTAGGATCGAGTACCTAGTCTTCTCGGATAAGGACGAAAAATTCGGAGGGCCCGTGTGTAACATTGCACACGTTAAAGATACCTTGGCAGTTGGAAATCGAATAGAGCAGGCCGAATAGGCCGCTGCCTGTGCAAAATTCTAAAAAAAAACAAAAAAATAACTAATCCCTACCACAACAAGAAAATACAACAAGAAAAAATGAGGTGTAAGTGCAAACTGCAGCGAAACCTCCTATAATAAAGATCCAAACACGTCAAAATCAGTACTATTACTTCAGCTGCTGTTGTTGCAGCTACCACTTCATA
>OZ007572.1:58096195-58173695 GCA_963931925.1 Onchidella celtica | reverse complement strand
AGAAGGGTATTAACTCAGGGCTGTCTTAACTCATTATAACCCCTTGAGCAGATTCTTTTATAGTGTGCAAGAATCTCTTCCCCGTTTAAAAAAACCAATGTAAATTTACATGCGTGGGGCCCCCTATTAGTTACTGTAGGGGGGCCAAGCCGGCAAAATTTGAATCATGTGATATACCACAATAACACGAGCTTTCTCGTGATTGATAGATGTGTGCTGAATTCCACCTCCCAATTGTACTGGTTGTGGGTCTGGGCCTATGACATTGCGATGTGTATTAACTGAATGCTACAGAGACCTCGCCTGGCTGATAGACATCCGTCTGGTTTGTTCTTCGTACGTAGCAACAGTGAGAACAAGGGTCTACTGGGGGTCGCGACGGCTCTTCGTAATGTTAATAAAAAAGACAAGTGTGTCCTCTCTGGATGGGGTGGGGGAGGGGGGTGGGGGTATGCAGCAGGACTTTCTACTTAGTTTGAAACACTGGTCGAAAACCACATACAGAATACGAGCATTCTCATCACGAAGGATAAGTCCCTTCACCGCTGAAGTGATAATAAAGTCAGACACTTTGTTTGGAGAAACTTGTCGTGGCATGGGTCCACAGGCAACAAGGATGTCTACATCTGAAACCCTATGGTGACATTTTCAGTAGAAATCTTACACACTTTGTTTCAACATTGGCTTGCTGGTAGATTGCATTTCCACCATTTGACCAAAGAGAGATGACGACAGTGAGTGAGTTGCAATGGGAACAATGTCTCTGTTAGGTTACAAACGCGTGCACAGTTGAAGTCAGGTTCAATATTTAGCTCAAGAGTGGAAGGTGTATCCCTGGCCCTACCGTGAATCGCACAATAATGTGTTCTCACAACTTCAGATGACAACTCTCTTTTGCCCAATATTCTACACACTCTATGCAAAAATTTCATTTTTTTGTTCTACCGATGAAGGAAAAGTACGATCTTTCAAATATTTGCAGTTAAAAACGTACGAAGATAATCAATGCATTTGAGGAAATTTTTTTTCTCCCTCTTGTAAATCTGTCCCTTGCATTTATGCAGTTTCATATGTGGTTACATAACTTTGTCACCGATAGGTTTATCAGTTTTCTGCTGAAACCTTGGGAAACGGGGAGGGGGGGGGGGGCATTTAGGTCGTTTCAGTGAAAAGATCTGACCAAATGCTATGCCACACACCAATTTGCGATGCACAGCATGTCTACTGGAACGAAACCTCTTAACGAGGACAGGATGAAGCCCTGTAAGAAAGGCAGGTAATACAGTCTGCAGTGTACATAGCTGTTGTGATCTTCTGCGAAAAAATATGGCAACAATCAAAGGAAAAGGCCAGTCATCTTCCCCCCCCCCCCCTTTCTGCCAGCACAAAAACAGTCATGATGGACAGTCACTGCGAAACCGTTTGTCCACGATTGCGTCGTTCGTTGACTTCACAGTTTCCTGTTCACGCATGTCTAGGGTCCAACATCTTGCGAATTTACTGAATTTGGTGGTGAATGCTGATCTCAAGAGGTCTTTGACGACTGATCTTAGTGCCCAGCTCGCCGCAGGCTGGTCAGTTAGTTTACCGCCCTCCTGTCAGCTGGAATTGTACCTCATTCAATATTTCCTAAGATCGAACAGTTTCGGGTGCAGGATCATCGATATTCGGCATCGATATTGTGACGTCACAAGATAGAACATCAAAGGATCGCTAGTGTTGCAGTACCGTGGGTACCTATGATCGGTTTTTACGAAGGCATTGTTACTGATGATAGCGAAACATTTTGGCCTCTCATAATAAAAACTCGGCTGGCATCATTTGGCATCAAACTCAACCGAGATCAGTAACTATCTGACAACCTAATTCAGCAATAAAATTTTCCAAACGTCCAATCGCTAGGCTCAGAAAGCCTTACATATAAGCCACACTCGAACTATATTGCTTCAATTTGAGAACAATTTGTTGTTAAGAGGTAACAATAGCACAGAGAGCATGCAAAAGGAAAATTTTTGGTAACAGATTGGTAAAACTACAGAAATTTATTACAGTGGCATTGGTTGTTCTTAGTACTCAGAATGGCGGAGCAGGAGAAATGAGTGCTATAATTCTTGTATACAAAAAATGTTAGGACGTTTGGAAATTCTAAATTTATATTTTTGGGGGATTAATGTTACAATTAGCAAATTAAAAAAATGTCTGTAGCATCTTTCTAAGACATCTGTGGTAAAAACATTTAGATAGTACCATATTAGTCACTATAAACATGGATCCGAAATGATTTATTCGAAATTTTCAGATTTTTTTTATGGGTACAGAGTTCTTGACCCATGATATGCAGAATAATGAACAAATAATACATTTGAAGCTATCTGAGAGTAAGTGTGTAGAGTATCAAAGCTTTTGGTAGAAAACTGAGAAAGTAATGAATATTTTCTTACGCCACCCCCGTTAAAATTGAGCTATATTATCTAAACAGAATCGGGGACAAAATCGCGTCTACATGCGTAATGCCACCCTTTAGCCAACTATATCCGGCAGTTTCTTACGCCCAGGGGATCACTTTAAATGAAAATACAACAAACAAGAGTATATGTTTTAGTGCAAGGTTCAACGATTATTTGAAGAGATAGAGCAAGTTGGCCCCCCTACTACTAGACCCTTGAGACCCCAGGACAACGGCCCTGAGTGAGCATGAGTTAAGACGGCTTTGCATTAACCTACGACATACACAAAAGTCATTCAAGAGTTTTACACATTTTGTTTGTTGTTGCCTTCAAACCTATGCCCCTAGATAGTTGTTGTTTTCCCCACACAGAAGAGACAACAGGAGTGGCAAGATAACATAGTGCTCATCCCTGTATTGGAAATCAAAATGTTTTCGCCTCGGCGCGCACTGGCGGGTCTTAATCGATTAATTACTTGGAGGCTGACATGAAGGCCTACAGTTTCAGTGAAACCTGGCGCACTGGCCAACTAATTTGTTGTTTCTCATTGAAACTCAATGCCGTGACGTCACATCCAACTGGTCGCCCGATCAAAATTGGCTAGTGCAGACCGGGGTTTAGGGTTGACATGACGTGAAGTAGTTGGTGGTACAACTGTGTAGGACTGTCAATATGTTAGTATGAAATGTGTGTGTGGTACATGTGTGTGTGTGTGTGTGTGAGAGAGAGAGAGGGGGGGGGGGAAGAGAGTAAGCCAGCATACAGAAGGAGACACAGATATATTATGTCTAGACAGCCGCCGTTTCCCGGAGATGTAATTAGTACCAGTTATCTGAACATTCTCATGGCTCAAGATTGCACAAGACGTCATTCTTCTCCAATTAACATAACGTTCTTTCATTTTCTTTGATGTACTTTGATGTACTCTCTCTCTCTCTCTCTCTCTCTCTCTTACTCTCTCTCTCTCTTACTCTCTCTCTCTTTCTCTCTTACTCTCTCTCTCTCTCTCTCTCTATCTTACTCTCTCTCTCTCTCTCTCTCTCCTATGTATGTATGTATGTATGTATGTATAATCCATTTTGATGTATTTCTCATCATCATTTTTCTATGATGTTACATTACTTGTATTATAATGTATTATAGAGAAATAAAGATACTGCTATGGATGGATGGATGGATGGATGGATGGATTATATGGATGGATGGATGGATGGATGTATATATGTATGTATGTATGTATGTATGTATGTATGTATGTATGTATGTATGTATGTATGTTTGTCTATCTATCTAGCTATCTAGCTATCTGTTTCTCTCTCTCTCTCTTTTGCTTTCCATCTATCTATCTTCCTCTTTCTCTTATCTATTCATCTGCCTTCCTCCCTCTCTTTCTCTGTCTCTCTCCCCCTTTCTCCCCTCTCTTCCTTCTCTCTCTCTTTCTGTCTTCTCTGCCTGCCTCCCCCCCCCCCCCCCCAATCTCTCTTCTCTGACATACCACACTTGTACTCATGTTTGCCCCAGCAACTGCTGAATGGATGTATTAATTTCTACATGTTTTTTTTTTCACCAGTAATCCGCCAGTCTTTGTTCAAAGTATAAGAAACGCTACCTACTGTCAAAGGTCAAAGTGCCCCAAAAATGCGCTAAACATGATGTTCTACGCAATATTTTCCTTTGCCTGTGCATTTTGTTGTATCGTTTCTGTATTATTTCTGTACATGAGGCTTTGCTACGTACATGCAACATTATCTTTCTGCCACATTTTGACTTTGCTTCAAGCCTTACTTCTACCCCGCAGATTTTCTGTGGTTTTTGATAACATTCTGCAAAATATACACGTTGGTCTTTGTGGCGCCTTGATACTGGGGTACACTGAGTGCAAAAATCTGCGCGTCTCCCTGTACTTACATTTCATAGGTCTGTGTACAAACCAGCCCACCATCTGTTTGCAATGTACAGCAGAAACACCATACTCCCAAATCAGATTAAATTATGAATTAAGTCATACTGTGACATAGCATTCAACAAAATGTGAGTGTGCATGAGAAAACCCACAATAATGTCGAAAGAGCTGATTTTGAGAAAAACAAGCTTTGAAGTGAAAATAATGGGTCCGACACAAACTTCCAACTTGGCTGTTGTTTAGGGGACCGTGGCATGTTACAGGGTAAACTGTAGACGAGCTGTGAACACTACTCACTATGATCTCTATAAAGGCTTTGTAATTACACTACGGTCTCCTAACAAGATCCAAAAACTTCCGACTTGGTTGTTGTTTAGGGGACCGTGGCATGTTACAGGGAAAACTGCAGATGAGCAGTGAACATTACTCAGTATGATCTCTATAACGGCTTAGTTATTAGACTACGATCTCCTAACAGCAATCACTCCAATATTAATGGGTCAATTAGCTATTGTCACTTTTAGGATTAAATGCCGTTTTCTCAAAATCTTGTTTTAGGGGGGTCACTGACTTCAATTTATCAGAAATGTCTTGTTTTTTATTATGTGTGCAGAACTCAAAATGTCATGTTTGCGACTTATTGTGGGATTTCTCATGCACACTCACATATTTCAAGGTTAAACAGCATGAGGTCACTGAAAAAAACAACAACAACAACACAATAATGCTTTAAATAATATGGCAAAATGTCAAAAGACTTTCTAAACAACCACATCTTTGATACTGCGTCGTTTCCTCGAAACCGCCTGTTGAATTTGTTCCAAATTTTGTGTAGACTCATATTTCACACTAAACCTTACGGAACTGAATTTTCATTGGACACACTGAAGGCTGATTTTAAGTATGCTTTTTTACCAGTTGTAAGGAAGTAATAAAAATGAGACTAAATAATTTTTTAAAAAATAAAAAATTACCATGGCATTAAACTGATGGAAACACTAGCTTTCAATGAAATTCCGTTTACATACCCTTCCTAAAACGAAAAAGCTTAAAATACGCGGGACTGGAAAAGCTACATAGCTCTGGAGTTCTTTAGTAATCTCCCTGAATTTTCCATTTTCTCATGACCAGAACGGAGAAATGTTTGAGATCTTGTTTTGGTCACAGTGTGTGCAGCTAGATGGTTCTAGGGAACCGTTGTCTGATAATAATATGACAAAACCAAATAGTGAAAATACTGAGTTGTGTTCACTGTACAGCTACAGAGTTCTTTCTGTGTAAAATACTACGCTCCCCTAACAACAGCTACCACTATATTCGCAGTAAATCGTGGTCTTTGATTTTTTTAAAATACGAAAACATGACATAGGCCATTATTGTGGACTGACCGTGACATTATTAATACTATGTAGAATACAACGTTCCTCTAACAACAGTTGTGTATATGGTAGTTCGTGGTCGCTCTCTCAAACATTTTCTAGGTTAGAAAGAACTTGAGCCAGCAACTCGACATGACCAACAACAAGATGGAATGTTATTAGAGGTACGTATGTCTCCCCCCCCCCCCCCCCGCCCCCCCCCAACCAAGTTTTTTGCTCTGGGGATCCGAATTTTAAAGCCTTTTGGGACTTCAGAACTAGAGAGCTCCCCCCGAAATACTCCTGACAACAGCCTTTAGTTAATTATTCTTTCATATTTTCCTTTGGTTTTCTTCTGTTTTTGTTTTTTTTTTGGTTGTTGTTGGAAGGGTGGTGGGGGGGGGGGGCAGGGTTAGGGATTCGATAAGATTTAGGGTTGAGAATAAGGACGGCCTTAGGGATAGGTAGGTTTACATACGGACCCTTCGCGCAAAATGCTTGGGGCGCGTATGTACTTATAACAACAGCCCAAGAAGAATTCTGATGTCAGTTTAAAAGACTTAACTCATACTTCTAACAGTAGAAAAACTTGATAAACGGAACCTACACAGCAGCTTGACATCGTGACCTCCGTGGAGCGAAAACATCTCATTGTCTTAATTCAGACCAAGAGAAAGTTAAAAATATCCTTGTCTGTTAAGTGGTGAAACTTTCCCGTTAAGCTTTTTGAACTAGTTCACCCCCCAGGCTACTGTAATCATCCCTCCTGGTGCTAAATAATTATCAAGACAATTGTGTTTCGGTCACAAAGACGCAAGCGGAACTTGGGCGAGGATGGTGGAGGCTGGCAAGACAAGGTCAGGTCACTACAGACAAAGCCATTACTGATGGGTATCTGGGTCAAAAGTCCCATAACTCTCACAAAATGAATCTCTCAACTCCTTGTCATGATGTAAATTCTGGCAACTCGTTACCCCGACTATTGACCTACTATGTGGTAGTAGCAAGCATGATGATGACTATGGCTACTGGCGTGATGCTTTGTCGAACTTCAGATCATACCTCTGGCTACCAGCCATCTTACAAAGCAAAGTATTAACTTCATTCAAGATCTCAACTGTCAAAAGAGGCATGCAAGTTACAAGACCAATAAATCAGTCTAAATTTTGTGTAAAAAAAAAAAGAAAAAAGTTACTTAAAATGAATAAACATAAATTTACTCAACAAGGTCGGAGGTCGATTTGTGAACGGGCTTTTCATCCAACAGACTTCAGCGTGTTTCTCAGAGTTCATTTACAGTTAAAACACAATTGTTTTTAACCGAAATTTATCAAATTTCAAAACTGGATTGTAAGAAAAAAAAAAGGGGGCAGGGGGGTGCGCACGGAAGTCTTAACATCATTATGGGGCTCTGGGCAAGGCCGTCAGGTGCGACCCCCCCCTCCTCCCGTTTCAAAACCCAATGTAAACTTACATACATGGTGCCCCCAAAAACCTTTGTGGCCCCTTGGCAAGTGCTCAGTGTGCCCCAAGCATTAAGACGGCTCTGGGGGCGCGTTCATAAACAGTGGCTTAAGCCATTTTGTAAAGAAGCATTTCTTCAGTCCCCCCTCCACCTCTCACCTCCCCGAATGCCCCGCTCCTTCACTACGTCCCCATAGGTCAAAGGACCAATTATTTTGGCCTATCACTACACCCACCCCTTCCTCGCTCTTGCACCCCAACCCACGTGAAACAGATAGGCACGTAATCCCAGCCCAGTAATCCTAGTATGCAGGCGCCAGTGTGTATGTGTGTATGTATGATATTCAAGTGTATTTCAATCTGTGTTTGTGAGTGTGTATGTGTATAATGTGAGACACGTCTATTTCCTGCAGCGAGCACTTCAGAGCACTGGGCCAGTTTCTACCCTAGCCAGTTTGTATTAGCGATCTACACTTGGCTTGTGGCTCACATTTCTTATTGGTTTGATATCTGAGATGTCTGTCTCTTTCTAGGGTTATCTATCTATCTATCTATCTATCTATCTATCTATCTATCTATCTATCTATCTATCTATCTATCTATCTATCTATCTATCTATCTATCTATCTATCTATCTATCCGTCCGTCGATCCATCCATCTATCTATCTATCTATCTATCTATCTATCTATCTATCTATCTATCTATCTATCTATCTATCTATCTATCTATCTATCTATCTATCTATCTATCTATCTATCTATCTATCTATCTATCCATCCGTCCGTCGATCCATCCATCTATCTATCTATCTATCTATCTATCTATCCATCCATCCATCCATCCATCCATCCATCCATCCGTCCTATCTATCCATCCATCCATCCATCCATCCATCCATCCATCCATCCATCCATCCATCCATCCATCTATCTATCTATCTATCTATCTGTCCGTCCGTCCGTCCATCTGTCTATCTATCTATCTATCTATCTATCTATCTATCTATCTATCTATCTATCTATCTATCTATCTATCTATCTATCTATCCATCCGTCCGTCGATCCATCCATCTATCTATCTATCTATCTATCTATCTATCTATCTATCTATCTATCTATCTATCTATCTATCTATCTATCCATCCGTCTATCTATCTATCTATCTATCCATCCATCCATCCATCCATCCATCCATCCATCCATCCATCCATCCATCCATCCATCCATCCATCTATCTATCTATCTATCTATCTATCTATCTGTCCGTCCGTCCGTCCGTCCGTCCGTCCGTCCGTCCGTCCATCTGTCTATCTATCTATCTATCTATCTATCTATCCATCAAAACGTGCACTCCACACTAATAAAGACTTGCACAAAGCCAAACACATATTGATATGACATAGTGCACATGTTCAAGTATGAGAAAGTTGTTCACTGTAGAAAGTTCAGATATAGCCTGGGGACATCTCTTTCTCTTTAGATGTAAGTGTACAACTCTCAAGTTACACGGTGTGCATTTCCTGTCTCTGTACGCGCAAACTCATGTTGGAGGTGGCGGGGGAGGGGCGCTTGTGTTTGCTGATACAAAGTAAAGTAAAGTCTTCTCTCTTACTCTTTCTTTCTCTCCATCTCTCACTTCTCTCTCTCTCGCTCTCTCTCTCTCTCTCTCTTTTTCTCTTCCTCTCTTTGTCTTTTCCTCTAGCTCTCTTTCTCTCTGTCTCTCCTGCTTTCTCTTTTCCTCTTTATCTCCCGCTTTCTCTCTTCCTCTTCCTCTCTTTCTCTCTTCCTCTTTCTCTCTCTCTCCGTTTCTTTTTCTTTTTCTCTCCCTCTCTCTCTCTCTTCCTCTCTCCCTCTTCCTCTTTGTATCTCTCTTTCTCTTTCAATAACTTTTTCTTTCTGTCTTTCTCTCATTTTCGCGGTCTTTCTCTTTCTCTCGCTCTCTTTCAATCACCGTCTCGATCTCTTTGTCTCTTTCTCTCTTTCTCTTTCTTTCTCTTTCAATCACCCTCTCTTTCTCTCTGTGTCTCTTTATCGCTTTCGTGCTCTTTCTCTCTTTCTCTTTCAATCACCGTCTCTTTCTCTTTCTGTCTCTTTATCGCTTTCGTGCTCTTTCTCTCTTTCTCTTTCAATCACCTTCTCTTTCTCTCTTTATCGCTTTCGTGCTCTTTCTCTCTTTCTCTTTCAATCACCTTCTCTTTCTCTCTCTGTCTCTTTATCGCTTTCGTGCTCTTTCTCTCTTTCTCTTTCAATCACCTTCTCTTTCTCTCTTTATCGCTTTCGTGCTCGTTCTCTCTTTCTCTTTCAATCACCTTTTCTCTCTCTGTCTCTTTAAAGCTTTCGTGCTCTTTCTCTCTTTCTCTTTCAATCACCTTCTCTTTCTCTCTTTATCGCTTTCGTGCTCGTTCTCTCTTTCTCTTTCAATCACCCTTTCTCTCTCTGTCTCTTTATCGCTTTCGTGCTCTTTCTCTCTTTCTCTTTCAATCACCTTCTCTTTCTCTCTTTATCGCTTTCGTGCTCGTTCTCTCTTTCTCTTTCAATCACCCTTTTTCTCTCTGTCTCTTTATCGCTTTCGTGCTCTTTCTCTCTTTCTCTTTCAATCACCTTCTCTTTCTCTCTTTATCGCTTTCGTGCTCGTTCTCTCTTTCTCTTTCAATCACCCTTTCTCTCTCTGTCTCTTTATCGCTTTCGTGCTCTTTCTCTCTTTCTCTTTCAATCACCTTCTCTTTCTCTCTCTTTCTCTTGGGCCCTTTTTCTCTTGCTCTCTCTTTCTCTTTCTCTCTTTCCCTCTCTTTCTCTGTCTTTCTCTTTCAATCACTTTCTCTTTCTCTTTCTTTCACCCTCTTTCTCTACCCTCTCCCGTTCCTCTCTCTGTCAGTAGTTGAGTCTGCGTTTAAAAGGTGTAACGTTCCTGTTTACGTCCCAGCCTAACAAAGTGCATGAAGTGCCGACCTGAAGGTTTCATTCCCCCAACAATGTCTCCAGGGCTAAGTGAATGAGATAAGTAAGTCCAAGTGTTTCTCCGAAAATCATACCTCTTATCTTATCTTATCTTTCCGTGTGCACAATGTAAGCACTGGAATATTTCTCTCTCTCTCTCTCTCTCTCTCTCTCTCTCTCTCCCTCTCTCTCTCTCTCTCCCTCTCTCTCTCTCTCCCTCTCTCTCTCTCTCTCTCCTTCTCTCTCTCTCTCTCTCTCTCCTTTTCTCTCTCTCTCTCTCTCTCCTTCTCTCTCTCTCCTTCTCTCTCTCTCTCTCTCCTTCTCTCTCTCTCTCCCTCTCCTCCCTCTTTTCACCGCTTCCTTTACCTGCCTTGGGGGGGGGGGGGGGGGTATCATACTTAGCCCGGTACATCACAGTCACTTGCTGCCACGAAAATGTACACCCAAGAAATAATGGCAGAAGCTGACTGTGTCTGACCAGGGCTTAGTATGATAGGGTTTTCACGGATTTACTATGAAAATATAGGAAATTATGGTGTGCACATCTTGTCTGCCAGCAGCTGACCGTGCTGTTCCGGGCTTAGTATGATATCACCCTTACCCTTTCCATGTCCCCTAGTAGGTATGATAGAACTTTAACAAACCCCCCCCCCCCACCACCCTTACCTAATTATCCAACACAGAAATGAAGTCCATCAACTATTAGCTTTCATCTCATTCATTCTCTCTATACCATCCATGCGAAACACAGCGGCTGTCCGTTTATTAAACTCAAGTCGTCTCAAGTAAGCGTATAATAAGGTTTGTTTCATAAACTGACTTTTGAATTTCTTCGACTATATCTGACTATGAAAGTGGTCAATATTTCTATAAAACATGTTTTCATTGTGCACCGTTTACCCAGCGACCCCGAGAATATATTTCAAGAACCCAAAGTCTTCTGCGCAGTGAGCTGCAGGCGTTTGGTGATGTAAGGGGTCAATCCCCTTCATTGGAAGCCCCAAG
This sequence comes from Onchidella celtica, assembly GCA_963931925.1. Taxonomy (NCBI): domain Eukaryota; kingdom Metazoa; phylum Mollusca; class Gastropoda; order Systellommatophora; family Onchidiidae; genus Onchidella; species Onchidella celtica. The sequence goes on along the minus strand of OZ007572.1, from coordinate 58,162,580 downwards.
ACTCAAGTGCAGGGCCTAATACTGAGAAGTAAGGAAGGGAAACATTTTATAGTTTTTAATATACAATTGAAGCGAAGGCTACAGCGCCCATAGATTCATCGTTATTTTATAATACTATCTCAATCAGTATTTCGTACAGTATTTACATATATAACAGGTTCTCTACTCTGGTCTGGCTTATTAAAACGCGGATCCACATTCACAACAGCGTGTGGGACTGTGGAGTAGCCGGTACAACGAAGTTAAGAGCATAATTTCAAATTTTTAAAAAACACTTAATTTTGATTTCACTCTTTGATTGGATGCCCTCCCCCCCCCCCCGAAATGGATCTGCGGGGCCGTCGCCCCCTCTGCCTCCCCTCCCTCCCCCCCCCCCCTTCTACACGCCACTTTTCCGTTGTTGATTTAGAATTTTATCGGATCAATACAGAATCAATACAGAAATCAGATTAAATTTTGCTCGCATTTATGTATCAAAAGCTTTAAAACTGATTTGACGGACAAAACTGAAAGACCGAAACCAGCATATTGTTCAGAAACACGGCAATTGACAAAAAGTGTTATTCGCCAACTCTATTTTCTGGCCTTCCCCCAAGGAGAAGCACGATACGTTATTTTGTCAGATGTAACAGCACTTTAAAAGCAGGATTCAGCGCGTAACTGCGCATGCATAATTATAATCAAATGCAACATGGCTATGCTAACAAACAGACTCGTTCAGAAAGCATGTTACAGTGCTGGGGTAGAGATCTGTTTCACACAGATAGCACATTTTGCAAATATTATCTCCCGTCACGGGGGATGTCAGCATGCCGAGCACACCGCCGGGGCCACAGTGAACGTTCATGCCATGAATTTATAACCCTGCCACTCGATCTATTTAGTTTGTCTTTTCACATTTTGCGCACCTTAGCGCTACTTTGTTTGATTTGCTGCCCATTTCAGGGTCTGGGAAGACATGAATAGGGTGCAAAGTTCATGTATGACTAGAGCGAACAAATGTTTTCTTAAACTGATAACTGGCGCTCGGGGTTTTGAAGGCAACCGGCAAGGTTTAGATGTGGTCGTCTCTGTGTGGTTTCTTTCTTTACATCATAGCTTTTGTTAGTATATGTAGATCTTGCATTATCTATCTATCTATCTATCTATCTATCTATCTATCTATCTATCTATCTATCTATCTATCTATCTATCTATCTATCTATCTATCTATCTATCTATCCATCCATCCATCCATCCATCCATCCATCCATCCATCCATCCATCCATCCATCCATCCATCCAGCCAGCCATCTCTCTCTCTATCCATCCATTCATCCATCCATCCATCCATCCATCCATCCATCCATCCATCTATCCATCTATATATCCATCTATCTATCTATATATCTATATATCTATCTATCTATCTATCTATCTATCTATCTATCTATCTATCTATCTATCTCTCTATCTATCTATCTATCTATCTATCTATCTATCTATCTATCTCTCTCTCTCTCTCTCTATCTATCTATCTATCTATCTATCTATCTATCCATCCATCCATCCATCCATCCATCCATCCATCCAGCTATCTATCTATCTATCTATCTATCTATCTATCTATCTATCTACACATTCTGACCACCCCCCCCCCCCAACCCCCAAGTCCCAGAGAAAAATAAAACGGTTACAATAGATCCAGTTCCCCCAATCTCCACCCATTAGCCTAGATCGACAATCTCGTTAGGGCCAGGCCATTATCTCACAAAAACTGTTTACCAGCGCCACTCGTTATCCTCAGGAACCTCTCATTAAACAACACCGGGTCTCTTCCTCTTCGCTCAGACAACTTCATTCAAGAGAATGAGAAAGCCAGCATCCGTTGCCCGTGACACTCCGTTAGAAAGTAGTCTCTGTCCAGTAGCCAGTTGTCTATTGCTGGACCAGCTCCCCGAGACAGTCATGAAGTTGGTCTAATTGAAATCAAGTCTCGCCCCCATCTCACATTCTTGCCTGTCAACAAATTTCTCGTGTTTACAGGCGAGCGGTCCAAAGTTTGGGACACTGTTGTCAATCTTGGATGTGGCAAAAAGAAGTTTCTAGTTTCCAACTTCCAAACTATTGAAGTCATCGTAATGTCAGTTCTTGAGGATGTACATCTCACCATGAGCAAAGACAAGTTAGTCACTGAGTTTGAGTTTGGAGAGAGGATGTCGACACGACAACTGTCACACTGTGCTAGGGAAGAGCAAAGGCGATAGACAGAATAGAACAGAAGAAGCCCCCCCCCCCCAGAAGCGTCCACTACCCACTCACGAAATTGTAGTCATAACTCAGTCCACCAAAATCACCTATACGCCAGTATGGGACATGGCTGATAATGTGTATGGACTACCGAGGAACAGCTGCTGGGGCCTCAAGTTGTTAATAATGACCAATACCACAAATGCGCAAAACTAACGCAATGTCTGTGAATACCATTTTTTTTTTTCAATTTTTTTTCTACAACACCGTTTAGCTAATTTACTTCAGTTAACAACTCCCTCCCTCCCCCCCCCCCCCCGCCCCCCCAAAAGACAAACCCCGCCGACCAGCGCTGCACTGTGGTGACGACGTGTCTGCTCCAGTTGTAACTGGACTGCAATGCCACTAAGGCAAATTTCCCAAATGGGATTAAAAAAGTATACACAATACAAAATACAAAAATACAACGACAAAAAAATACGATGACTGGGAATGCCGCCATGGCCACTGGTCTGATTGAAGTTTGTTGCTGGTGTGTGTGAGCCAAAGAAAAAGAACTAAAACACTTGGGACAGCGGGACTTTAGATCTGCAGAGGGCGAGAAGCCCGTCCAACAAGTGTTTCGGTCTGTGATTTCTTTACACTCCAAATGTGGTGGGGCTCAAAGAATGTCAAGATAACCCCAGAGTGCAGCCCGGTTACATAACTTCGAGTAGCTGTTTTTGTGTGTTTACGGTGTTACAATTATTACACTGTATTCTGTAGATTCAGTCTTTGCAGACAGATACCGTATAACTTAGCTTTTACCTGACTAGACAAAGAACAATTTTAACTGAATAAAACAAAACAATATCACTGCCCCCCCCCTCCCCCCAGCCCCGTCCATGTCTCGTGCTTTTAGGTGCTTTTAAGAGGGTTTGGTCTGTTTAAGTAATGCGTAAGCCTGTTGTTAAATTTACCATTTTCCTAACACAACTTTAAAATTGGTGTCAGCGATATTTTGTGTGGGTCGCCGGGTCAATATCTCGTCCCCTTAAAGTGACAAGGTTCTTTCTCCACGTTTTGGCTGAACTGAATTACCAACTACACACTACCTCTACAGGCCTTTCTCCATTGTGTGTCAAATTATCAAGCAGATTGGGGGTGTTATTTGTAGGTATTACTAAAAAGAAAAAAGTCAAAAAAGCTGTAAGCACAGTCATGAAACTTCAATCCTCGATTTCTCAAAAGTTGATGGAAGAAAGTTAGAACCCTGTCATTGTACGCATAAGGGGATGATGTTATTGTCTCTAGTGTAAGAGCCCTGTTATTTCTATCTAACCGTATGGCCATATAAAATAATAATAATAATAGTAATGGATGGCATTTATATAGCGCATATCCATTTAAAATGCTCTATGCGCTTTACAGAAGCAACATGTCAACCACAGAGCAGAATGGAGCGCCTGCGAAGCGCTCAACACACTACACTGCTTCTTTCTCTCTCCCTGTCTCGCTCACTCTCTCTCTCTCTCTCTCCCTCTCTCTATCTCAGAGCAAATTGTAACGCAGCCTGTTAGGCGCAGTTCAATACTCACAACAGTTCACAACTATCACTGTTTTTAGGAAAGATGGCTATAAAAGAAACTACAACAGTATCAGGCATCTGGCTAGATCGTGTGTTCACTAGTTACATCTTATAGGGATTGTGAAATTTGGATATTTCGGGTTTGTTGTTTTTTGGTTTGTTTTTTTTTTCTTTGCAAAGTTCCAAATTCAAAATATTTAATGCAAAAAAAAAAAAAAATGGTAAGAAGAACGCATCTGAATCGCCAGTTTGATCAAAAGCTCTGTAGAATTCAATTCCTTACTGACGTTTAGTTGTTAGACCCAGGCAAATCAAGAAAACTTCTCCTTGGTTAAAATTAGCAGACAAAAGTCTTATGGCATTCACCAACAAACTTCGTCTAGGACCGAGAAAAACAGACACAATGTCGTCCAAGTAGATAACAACATGACAGTGAATAAGCTCGGGTTTGATGCTAGTCCTACAGATCACGACATAGTCGCCAAAGTGTTGTAAGGTCTGCACAGCTTTCCCTCTTTGAATGGATTGAATGTGATCCTTTAAACTGAAAGAGGCCGTATGAAACACTTCTACACATTCAAACACTTGTAATTACCGTCTCTTTCATCCCGTACGTGCCGCCGTTGCGGATGACACTGAATCTCGTACCCTCATCCTATTCTCTGCCCGGCCCGTCGACCAAATTTGACGTGCGTACGACAAAAGCTCTCAAGTCTCCACACAAACACTTGCTAGACTGCAGGAAAACTGTCATTCACCACTCAGACAGTCACACTGCTAGGTAAACCAGTTACTCCATACTGAGACGAAAGACGGAGAACTTTTCAATATTAAATGAAACTTTGCTTTTCTATTTTCGCGTGTGTGTTTTTCCGCCTTTTTCAGTGGTACTCTGACAAGGAAAACACACACTGACACCGGTGTGGTACTAGCATAAAGCGGATGACTTGATAGTACACGTATAATATGTCTATGTTCCACACATAACAAATCAATGGTAAATGTTCTCACTCAGCTGTAGTGATGAAATAAGTAAAGGTTGTAGTTGAACGTCAAACTCTTTTAATTTCAAATAAGGACAGTATAAAAATGCATAGAAAAAAGGAGAGACTGACTAGCAAAAGAGGTTGAGAAGAACATCGGGAAAAAAAAAAAGAGTACACGGAATTTTGTGACTTCTGCGCCTTATTTGGAACACCATTGCAATTACCCCATGACCTCGCCTGTTTTATTACCTCGTTTGCGACAATGTTTCTAATGATACCAGGGCCGGATTAAGACCTAAAGAGACTTTTAAGCACTGAAAAGATTTTGGTGCACCCATAATATTGGATATGGCATTCAAAATATGAACAAAAAAGAAACCATAAAATAAGATTTTATGTTTCGAAATGAAAAGAAAAACGTACAATAAGGTGGAAAATTATGAGTGTGCATGGGAAAACCCGGCATAAGACGGCCACATGACATTTTGAGTTCTGTACATATAATAAAAGACAAGACATTTCTGATAAATTGAAGTCAGTGACCCCCCTAAAACAAGATTTTGAGAAAACGGCTTTTAATCCTATAAATGGCAATAGCTAATTGACCAAGTAATATTGGAGTGATTGATGTTAGGAGACCGTAGCCTAATAACTAAGCAGTTACAGAGATCATAGTGAGTAGTGTTGACTGCTCATCTACAGTTTACCTGTAACATGCCACGGTCCTTTAGCAACAGCCAAGTCGGAAGTTTTTTTATCTTGTTAGGAGACCGTAGTCTAATTACAAAGCCCTTATAGGGATCATAGTGAGTAGTGTTCACTGCTCATCCACAGTTTACCCTGTAACATGCCACGGTCCCCTAAACAACCGCCAAGTTGGAAGTTTGTGTCGGACCCATTATTTTCACTTCAAAGCCAATTTTCTCAAAATCAGCTCTGCCGACTTATGCCGGGTTTTCCCATGCACACTCACAATTATGTTTATTTGTGTATACTAGATGACCTACCGGGCACACTGAACACTTGATACGGTTACTTTTTATGACATGCACGGTACTATATTATAGTTTTGTTTTTTTTTAACAACAAATACCGGTGACGTCATCGCACTAAAAACTTGCAACGCAGCGGATGGGGCTTCCCCGCGGCTTTCTGTACGGCACAAACCAGTTTCAAAAAAATACTTAGAGGACAGGTGGACAAACCAAACCTAGAAAAGGACCTCTTTTGGACGAAAAGGAACTTGCATACAAAATTCCATGCAATTCTGGGCAGAAACAGTGGAGCTAGGCCATTTCAAAAATCGAGCGAGTTTTTTTTTTATAATAGACAAGATTGACCTACCGGGCATTGCCCGGAATAAACAATGATGTGCTCCTTCTCTCTCTCATATAAAAGTAATAAACTACAGTCTTGCTTCAGAACTCATGCGCACCAGAACACTACGCACCAAACTGAACGCTTGAGCTTTGGCAACTTTGCTAGATTTATAAAAATCGCGAAACGATATGGCGGAACGAAAAAATAACGGGCGGTGAAAAAGAATGAAAACACGCTAGGAGAAATTAAATGAACTATATTTAGTTTTATTTTTAGAAATTCGTTGGAATATTTAATCTGCAGTCAGATATCGTAAAAACCTAGTAATACTCGTTCTGTCTGAGCACAGAAAATTTCACGATGTTACATCCAGCCGTTTTTATACCTATGGAGCACAAAGTTTCAAAGTCTTCACTTATTTATAGAGATTCCACTTTATTTTTATTTGAAACGTTTAACGGAGCCTGGTTCAGCTGCAGCTTTTGCAGTTTTGCCCTCCTCCCTCCCCCCCCCCCGCCCTTTCTCCTGATGCCCTAAGCACATACTGACATAGGGCCTACTTATTTTGCTTAATGGTTAATCCAGCCCTGAATGATATGATATGAACATGCCATTGACACCGCTGGACCTTCAATATGAATTACATAATTACCCCCACCTAGATTTGGCCATTATTGAGATGACGGGCAGCAAAACTATAACTGGCACATACTGTCATAAATGTCTATACAATCATCGGAGTTCATAACTTATCATTATCACAATCATAACACAAAGATGAGAAGCAATGTAACGATAAATTAAGTGAACCCTTTGCCACAGGACATAAAATTACTTATCATGCAAAATACAGACATGAGCAAACCATGAAATATTACACAACATTAAATGCTTTTCTTGAAGTGAAATTTGTGAGCGAAAAGGGAGGCCTTGAAAATATAATGTAATATCAGCATTTTGAATTAAATCAGAGTAAACTTCATTGGGAAAAAAATTCACATCTTATTACAATTTTTCCCATAGAATGACAAGGTTCTATCTCCATTTTTTTGGCGGAACTGAGTTGCACACAATACACTACTTCTACAGGCCTTCTCCATTGTGTGTCACTGTATCAAGCAGATTCGGTGTGTAATTTGTAAGTATTAGTAAAAAGAACAATAATTCTTCGCTCTAAAAGCTACGATCACATGAAACTTCAATCCTCCATTTCTCAAAAGTTGAAGGAAGGGAGTTAGAACCTTGCAATGTGAACTGTCTGAAACCAAAAACTTACTTTGTTCTCCAATGAAATCTGCACAGTTTCACACATCTCACAAAACGGCAAGTCATACAATTGTTTTAGACAATATCTTAATAGTTTCTTCAGAGCGCCACGACTCTGTCACATTCAAGTAGCGCCGGTATAACGTCGCATTAATGTTTTATCTTATCACACGTAAACACATCAGGGGGTAAAATTCCAACCCCACTCGTAGTTCCCGCACGTGTGGCCTTAAACAGCTACCAATCTACAGGGTCAAGGGCTCTTCTTTCTACGTGCATTTACATTATCATCTATTGCCTCAATTCGACCTCTTGTTATCGGAAAATTGTTAGCATTCCTCAAAGATATCCTTGTCATTGTTGAAATAATTGCTAATTCTTATCTCAGATTGAATTTGGGTCAGATAAAAATTAGGTCAAATAGCTCAGAAAACAATGTCATCTCTATTTGATAGCCTTGTCTTACGTTCTGCTGTAATCATCAGCCCCTCACCCAAAGGAAAACGACCAGGCCGTGAAAAAACCAAATCGACGAGAATGTTGTTCATTTAGTGCAAACTGGCATAATTTAGAACACTTTATAAAAATCGCGAAACGATATGGCGGAACGAAAGAATATCGGGCGGTGAAAAAGAATGAAAACACGCTAGGAGAAATTATTCAATTTATCAGAAATGTCTTGTCCTTTATTATATATACAGAACTCAAAATGTCATACCGCCTCGGTAATGCAACAACGGACTATCATCTACTTCCTTTGAAATATTTCAATACAAAATCGACGAAGTAAACAGATCTGAGTATCAATACAATAACAACAGATACTGACTTATAAATGAAATACAGTGAATACATTTTTTTAAAATTATTACACTGTTAAAATGTCATGACACCGGATCTGTCTATTAATTGGATAGGGTCTCGACATATGTGACAGAAACAGGTTTGACTTTTCACTGAGAAAATCTTGCCAAATAGTGACTTGGTGGACATATAAACACCTGGGATAGCTTTGTTAAACATGATAGTTATGTTTTCATGGGATCAGAATGTATGTTTGAGGAGTATACTGTGCTTATAGGAGCTACGGGATGTGATTAGCACAAAACAATTTGTGTGTGTCAATGTGAGAGTTACCTGGCTATTTTGACAAGTTTCAGAATTAATAACGTCTGATATAATTTGCCCTATTGTTGTATGTGTATTTTTGCTTTTTCCAGAAAATGGGGATTGAAGGGCTAAAACGCACGAAACATTACGTCACAAACCAACACCTCGAGACGTTTTGGCCAATTGGAATGACGCTTGTACATAATGGAATTAGGAGTGAGAGAACCATTTTCATGACAAAATCTCAAAATCTGCAAAATGTCACAACAATATGGCCGACACCCCTCGATATGTTAACGGTGTTTTATATTATTCCCTTCTTGGCCATGTGAACCAGTGAAAACTGTTAAAAACGTTAATAGTAGAGGAATGCTTTTGCCTTTGATTTACTTTGAAACCTCGACTACTTCTTTGTTTGTACCGGTAGTTAGCCAGGCCAATGTACTGACCAGGTACCAGAGAAAGCTTTGACCTGTATAAGTGAAATAGTAACCGCTAATCAAACCCACTCACAGCCTTGACCCACTCACTGCCTTGACCCACTCACAGCCTCGACCCACTCACAGTCTTGACACACTCACAGCCTCGACCCACTCACAATCTTGACCCACTCACAGCCCCGACCCACTCACAGCCTTGACCCACTCACAGCCTTGACCCACTCACAGTCTTGACCCACTCACAGCCTCGACCCACTCACAGCCTTGACCCACTCACAGCCTTGACCCACTCACAGCCTTGACCCACTCACAGACTTGACCAATTCACAGCCTTGACCCACTCACAGCCTTGACCCACTCACAGTCTTGACCCACTCACAGCCTCGACTCACTCACAGTCTTTACCCACTCACAGCCTTGACCCACTCATAGCCTTGACCCACTCAGTCTTTACCCACTCACCGCCTCGACCCACTCACAGTCTTGACCCACTCACACCCTTGACCCACTCACAGCCTCGACCCACTCACAGCCTTGACCCACTCACAGCCTTGGCCCACTCACAGCCTTGACCCGCTCACAGTCTTGACCCGCTCACAGTCTTGACCCACTCACAGTCTTGACCCACCCACAGCCTTGACCCACTCACAGCCTTGACCCACTCACAGCCTTGACCTACTCACAGCCTCGACCCACTCACATTCTTGACCCACTCACAGTCTTGACCCACTCACAGCCTTGACCCACTCACAGTCTTGACCCACTCACAGCCTCGACCCACTTACAGTCTTGACCCACTCACAGTCTTGACCCACTCACAGTCTTGACCCACTCACAGTCTTGACCCACTCACAGCTTGACCCACTCACAGCCTTGACCCATTCACAGTCTTGACCCACTCACAGTCTTGACCCACTCACAGTCTTCACCCACTCACAGCCTTGACCCACTCACAGCCTTGACCCACTCACAGTCGCCAGGGACTCTTTATAATTATTTGCATCCTCACAAGTTTCAGACAGTGCAGTATAAATGAAAAACTCTGAAGTTTTAACGCCTATTTCATACACAGAAATTATAGTATGATATGTAAGCTAATTAACAGGTTTATTTTACTGTTTATGATTATTATTATTATTATTATTATTATTTTCAGTTGCTCACCTTTGGTAGAGATATCTTAAAGGGAAAAACTTTCCATAAAACTCCTGACAGAATTTGAACTCTTGTATGTCGTTCCAACAGACACACAAACCGTTGGACCGCACTAACCCCCGAGATAACTGTACAGGTTAATAACGCCCTCCAATCTGTTGCCATAATCTATTATATATTTCAGTAACTTGCGACCTTTGGCATGAGTCAGTCACCAAACTATACACTCTTCAGGCCTTAAATTTGACAGGAAGGTGGCAATTGAGATAGGGATGATGATGGCTATAATTAAAAGTTGTTTACTTGAAGCATGTATTTTTAAAAAATAACTGTGTTTATTGCTATGTCACATCTGTATTTTTGCATGTTTGTTTCGTAATATATTATAGTATCGTACATGTCATAAAAAGTAACCGTATCAAGCGTTCAGTTTGGTGCGTAATGTTCTGGTGCGCATGAGTTCTGAAGCAAGACTGTAGTTTATTGCTTTTAATATAATTATGAGAGAGAGAGAGAGAGAGAGAGGTTGGGGGGCGGGGGCACAGTCATGATTGTTTATTCCGGGCAATGCCCGGTAGGTCATCTAGTGTACTCTATTTCTGCGTTGGACGTTTTGTAAGCAAGCCCATCATTGCTCCTTCAACATATTGGAAAGCTGCTGCACATCTGCACGAAATATGATCTGTTTTGGTCGAGATTAAATTGCCTTACGACTACAAAAGTCATTATACTTCAGTAGGCTGAGCTGGAAGTGAAACATTTGTAAACAAATCTGGCAGATAACTGAAATTTTAATTCATAATTGCCTGAATACACGAGCCTGGCTTCCTAATAGAACTGTTTGTGTTGAAAATAAATCTATGAATAACAGAACTGTTTCCCGATAATTGTGAGATACAATTAAGAAGGTGTCAGGGTTAGGACTAGAATTGCCGTGCTGGGTCACGGTTTGTTTATTTCAGGGTCTCATTGATTTTAGCCAGTGCAAATGTCCTTGAACTATTCTCGTGGACAGTTTGTTTTTGTAACGCTTTTTCTTAGAGATGGAAAGAAAGTGGGGCAGTGACGGTGCAATTTTCGACCCCGTGATTTGATAAACTTTAACAGGGGTGAGAAAGGGAGTGAGTAAATTCGTACATAAAACGTAGAGGGTTTAGAGACTTTGGCAAGGGTTTTGATATCTTAATTTGACTTTGTCTGTTACTATTAATAGAATCTATTAATACTACGAGCTGAGCTCGAAATGGATGCACCAATCAAATTTGGGCAGTTGGCTGGGGAATTGCAGATGGCCGCACGGTATATAACCAGAGCCATTACTATGTTTGAGCACTCCATGCAGAATTTTCCATCTGTGAGGGCAGTCGGCGTGGATTCAGCCTGAGAGAATCAGAAGATTGTTAAAGCCATGTCTATGACCTTAATAGACATTGGAATGAGACCATACGCTATTACGAAATTATCTACTGCTATTATCTCCAGCTCCCTGATCTCGGATCAGGGGCCAATCGTAAGTTTCTAGATCTACCTGCTGATTCGACGATGAACGTGAATCTGACCTTAAGTTTCCAGTAGAAGTGCTACCAAAGAATGCAAGACTATAATGTATTTTACATGCAACTAGATCTAGCATGAGTGTCTGGTATACACATTTGTAAATTGAAATTGATGTGTCTGGATGAGGCTGGGGATTGCCAGCCCATCCTAGAGTAGATCTAGATCTAATGTAACTACGTCAGTTGTGTTGACGAGTTATATCCTTGGTAAGCGGTAGGCACAAATAACTGAGTTAACATTGTCGTCTGAGACATTGAGATATTATTTGTTAGATAGGTAGGTAGGCTGTGTCTGAAAGATGGATAAGTAATAATTGAATTGTAAATGAGTTAGAATGATTTAATCTTTTAGGAATCTAGAGGAGACTTTTAGTGATGTATTATTGAATTTTCATTTGATGCTGCTGATGTTGTCTTTTTAGTATGTAAGAGCTAGACGAAATTTGTTAGGGAATTTAAAGTAATAAATTTGTGGCCCTGCAAGGTCCTTGATAAAACTTATTCGAATTGTTATTAGTGTATGTGGCATGGTATGGAAGAGTAAATTCTAAAAACCTCTCGATAATCTAAATGCAGTCGTAACACAATAATTCCATATAACCATCCCCGTAACACTGGAGAGGGACCCTTAAAGAACTTAAATAACGCCATGCCATAGATAAATTATTTAAAATCTATTGTATTTTTATTCCATTATTAGATATTATACTGTTGTAACATTATGTTTTCAGGTCCTTTTCATTATAGATTTTAGGCAATTTGTATTAATTTAACATTTTGTTTCAATTTCATATGGTGAACTCAACATCCCATTGACCCGACGACACCGGCGACGGACAATCTTCACCTTACAGATCTACCTGAGACAGAAACGCATTTTTTGGGGGCTTGGAGCTATGGTTTGAGGATACTTACCATCTGAATTCCTCAAAAACAAAGTTAAGTGAACCATCTATCTAACAGTCTTAAGGAGGGCGACGTACTTTCCGCTCTGTGTGTGTTCCAGGCTATGTTACCATTTACTATATGTTTAGTTTAAGAGCGGGAGGTTGGTTGGGATCATAGTATAGCATATCTTCTTTGCCATTTCGAAGGATATTGGAGTGCCTTGGTGGCTATTGATAACTCGGGGGGATTTGCTTCACTGTGAATAGTTCTTTTAGGGATCCATTATTCGTATAGATTGTGGCGTTTCTTTCCTTCCTCACTTTTCTTTAGGAAGATGTCTCTCCTGTCTTTTGCTTAAACTTTCTGTAATATAAGTTAGGACTTGTAGGGTCTGTTATCGTTCGTATTACTTGTGAGTCTAGCGTCCTGTTTATTGTATTTTTTTTTGGCTTTCTTATAAACTTTAAACTACTATACTAACATTGTTATGTTTACAATATATGCCTGAGGTGTTTCACGTGCTAAAACCACGTTGAATTGTAATCTGGTATTGACATATGAGAGAGAGAGAGATATAATAAATTTTTGTTCACGTGCTAATTTCACGTTGAATATAGAGAGAATAATTTTGCAGTGGTAACAGAAGACACTGCGTGTGCGCGTTTTCAGAAGAGAGAGATATTTCAAATTTGTCGTGTTGAGAGAGAGATATAATTTTGATTTGTCGCATTGAGAGAGCGATTCAATTTTGACAGTGATAACAGAGGACATTGGTTCGTCGCGTTGAGAGAGACATAAATTTTGAGAGTGATCACTCAAGACATTAATTTATCGCATCAAAGGCGATATATATTTTTATTGCAGTGGGAGCAACGGATAGACGGCACTGCCTTACTAGAATTCATATTCAGAGAGAGAGAGAGAGATAAAGTTTTTCCAGTGGAAGACACACTGCCTGCAATTTACAGAGAGAGATAGAACGTTTTTTTCGCGAAGCAGTGCTAACGTAAGACACTGAATTAATATTAACAGAGAATAACTGTTATAGTTAATATAATTGATACCGCGATATACCTTAACAGTAGGTAAATACTTACTAGTTACAGACTTTAACATATCATGGCCGAGTTTCTTAAATACATTGAATCTGCCAAAGTTCTGGGCATACCAGAAGAAGAACGCGCCTCGTGGTGCGAACGACAATTACAGCAAGACCGAGATCGTGAGGATCGAAAAGAAGCAAGAGAAAGAGAAAGAGAAAAAGAAGTAGAAAGAGAAAAGGAAAGAGAAAGAGAGAGAGAAAAAGAAGAAAGAGAAAGAGAAAAAGAAAGAGAGAGAGAAAAGGAAAGGCAGCATGAACTCGCAATAAAGAAGTTAGAGCGAGAATCGCTTGTAACCCCCACTACTGCCACCAATACTTATGCTACCAAACCAAAGCTGCCGACATTTAATGAAAAACTCGATCGGATCGACGCATATTTACATCGGTTCGAGCTACACGCTAATTGCGTCGGATGGCAGCAGGCGATGTACAGTTCATGCCTGTCTAATTTACTAACAGGTAAGGCTCTAGAAGTATTTCATAGCCTCAAAGTAGAGGATGCCAACGACTATGACAAGCTTAAAACAGCACTGCTTAAGCGATTCCAGCATACCGAGGATGGCTTTCATCAAAGATTTCGCGCATGTAAACCTGAGCCATCTGAAAATTTCTCAACTTATGTGAATCGGCTGAAACATTACTTAGACCGCTGGATCGAGCTCGCGAACGTAACTACCGGAAATTATCTTCAACTTTATGATCTGGTCTTAAAAGATCAAATCTATACGGCATGTCATTCCGATTTGGTTGCCCACCTTAAAGAGAGGGCACCGACATCCTCTGAAGAAATCACATCGTGCGCGGAACGTTATGCGTCCGCCCACCCAAATCGTCCTTTGGCAAAGCCTTCAACTACAGCACCGTGTTATGCCAACGTAGGCAAAGGAGCGCCAACCGGACACGATCGTTCAAGGCCGACTCGTCGTCAGGCCCCAAATCCGCGCTCTCAATCAGAGCCGCCTTTTTTTAGACAGAGAGATTTTCCGAATCGAGGTAATGTATCCCCGCGTCGAGGATACCAGAGCTATTCTTTTTACGAACCTCGCCCATATTATCGTGGCAACTATCCAGGCCAACAATATAACCGGCCTCAGGGACCGCCGCGACGAGTGCATTTTGATAATAATCATGATTATGATAGACCGCAGAGTCTTCCTTATCGTGGAAACGATCCTAATCGTATTATGTGTTTTAGGTGTAATAGGGTAGGCCACATACAAAAATTTTGTAACGTGAAAATGGATTCGGCAAATGCCTGCTCGATTAAATCTACACCTTATGAGACTGACGGTCATTCTCAATCTTCATGACAATCAGAGGCTATTCCAGTCATGTCCGCCCTACATGAACTGGGTGAATTAACATTTTACCAGGGCCGCGTGAACGCGATTCGCGCTTCTGTTCTACGTGACTCCGGATGCACGACTATCGGCGTTCGACAGTCACTAGTCCGTCCAACACAATTTTTGGACAAGGATGTAACTTGTATTACTTTTGGCGGATCTGTAGAGCGATTCCGTCTAGCAGAAGTTTATATTGATACACCTTTTCTCACAGGTATTGTTACTGCATGTGTACTGCCTAATCCGGTGGCTGATATAATCATAGGGAATGTACCTCAAGTAAATAAGTTTCCTATCGGTAACTTGGAAATTTGGACTGAGGATGAGAGTATTGCTTGTGCGACAACACGCCTACAATCGAGTCGACGAGCAGACAGTCCATTGAGTAATCCTACTATTGAAGTGAACATAACGTCTAGTGCATTTCATGATGAGCCACATTCAGATCCCACATTGAAACATTTGTTTGCTAAGGTTGATCCTACCGCACCGGATACCTCTAAGTTTCTTATTAAAGATGACTTATTATATCGTAATTTTCGGAGTAAGCGAGAGGCCGTTATGCAGCTTGTAGTACCGAGATCTTTTCGTCGCGACATTATTCGTCTCGCGCATGATACTTCCTTGGCGGGTCACCAAGGAAAGGCCAGAACTAAGTCTCGAATACTATCGCAATTTTTTTGGCCCAGTATTTACGCAGATGTAAACCTCTTCGTATCAACATGTGACGTATGTCAGAGACGTACTCCTAAAGGAAGAGCATCGCGGGCTCCTCTGCAGGAGATGCCTATGGTCTCCAGACCATTTGAGCGCGTTGCCGTAGATATAGTTGGACCCCTACACAAGTCAGACAGAGGACATCGTTTTATACGTTCTGTCATTGATTACGCAACCCGTTGGCCAGAGGCCATTCCGCTAAAAGACATTTCAGCCGATCATGTCGCTGAGGCCCTTATTACTATTTTTTCGCGTCTTGGTTTTCCGGTTGAAATTTTATCGGACAGAGGTCCACAGTTTACCTCTGAGCTTTTTAAGAAAGTATTGGAATTGGTCGGGATTAAACAAAGATTGACATCTCCATACCACCCACAGGCTAATGGCTGCTGTGAACGGTGGAATGCTACCATGAAAGCTATGCTTGCGCGAGTTTCCGCCGACAAGCCGAGTGATTGGGATCGACAACTCCCCGCTATTCTTTTTGCATACCGAGAACTGCCGAACGCATCGACGGGTTTTTCCCCCTTCGAATTATTGTATGGTCGCAAGCCGCGTGGTCCAATGGCCATACTCCATGATTTATTCGCCGGATCAGACACCGACGACAACGATACGCGGTCTGCATATCAATACGTTGTAGACTTGCGCCATCGAATTCTTAACGCATGTCAGCTCGCACAAAAATCGTCAGCTGCGCATGCTAGTCTTTATAAACTATATCGTGATCAAGGTAGCCGATTGCGAACCTTGCCCGTCGGAGACCAAACTCTTGTTCTCCTTCCGGAGACGAAAAATAAACTCCTTCTTACATGGAAGGGACCTTTTAAAGTCCTAAAGAGACTTTCTCGAGTGAATTATCTTATCAGGATTCGAGGACAGGACAAAGTCTTCCATATAAATATGTTAAAGCAGTACCTGTCCGACGATGATAATCGTCAGAATAATCGCCGAAATGTGGTTGCTCAGGCCAATGCGGCCTTAGTTTCAGTTGACGATGATGATCCTATTGGGATAGAGCATTCAATCCCCGCACTTCGATCTTCTGAAAACACTTCGGATGTAAACATAAATCCAGATCTCTCTGAATCGCAAAGACAAGATATAAGAGATTTGCTTAACGAGTTTACTACAGTCTTTACTGATCTACCAGGTAATACTTCTTTGGTACAACATGTTATAAGATTAAAGACGGATATACCCGTCTTTGTTAAACCATACCCGCGTCCGCTGCACGCACAGGAGACTATAATAACCGAGGTACGTAACATGTTTCACCTAGGAGTGATAGAGCGATCGACGAGCCCATATAACTCACCCATCGTCTTAGTGAAAAAAAAAGATGATACGGTGCGTTTTTGTATTGACTATCGTAAACTTAATGAGGTTACGATATATGACGCTGAACCGATTCCCAACCAGGAGAATCTTTTTGCTCAGTTAGCGAGAGCAACGATTTTTTCTAAAATTGACCTTTCCAAAGGCTATTGGCAAATTCCGCTTGATGAGAATAGCAAGCAATATACCGCTTTTCAGACCCCGTTGGGTCTTATGCAGTGACGCTATATGCCTTTCGGGTTAGTTACAGCCCCTGCCACTTTCGCCCGTATGATGACAATATTGCTCCAGGGTATGGATTCCGTATTGTCGTATTTTGACGACATTTGTATTTATGAAACCAATTGGTCGGGCCACCTCGCAGCCCTACGACAAGTTTTTATTGCTCTTCGTCGAGCTGGCCTTACGGCGAAACCCAGTAAGGTGTTTTTAGGATATAGTGGAATTAATTTTCTGGGCCATACAATTGCCCACGGCGTTCAGACTCCTGATGACAAGAAGATAACTACCATCTTAAAGCTCCAACCCCCTCGAACTAAGAAAGAAGTTCGTAGTTTATTGGGCTTTCTTAACTATTATAGGAAATTCATTCCAAATTTTTCTTCGCTTACAGCTCCGTTGTCGGACCTCACAAGAAAGAATTTTCCTAATAAAGTGAAATGGACAACCGAATGTGCTGATACACTTCGTACCGTTCAACGACTATTTTCCACTTCCCCCATTCTCATACTGCCAGATATAAACCAAATATTTATTGTCCGCACTGATGCGTCGGACAAGGGATTGGGAGCTGTGTTGTTACAGGAACGAGACGATACCTTGCGGCCATGTCTATACGCCAGCCGCAAGTTGCTAGATAGGGAATGCCGCTATGCAATTATCGAGCGAGAGTGCCTCGCTATCATTTTTGCTGTAAACGCATTTTCGCGATATCTACTCATGTCCGAGTTTATAATTGAAACGGACCATCGTCCGTTGTTATTCTTAAAGGCTAATAGGGCTAAAAATGCTCGATTAACGAGGTGGAGTCTTGCACTCCAGGAATACCGGTTTGTTATCCGGGCTATCCCTGGCGGTGACAATTCCCAAGCTGATATTTTGTCACGTCTCATTTAATTTCCTATTAAAGAGTGTTGTGTCTTGTATTGGGGTTGGATAGTGCTTGTCCCCCTCAATTCTAGACGGTGGATGGATTCACATTTATCTTGTTCATTACTTTATGAACCAGTTTTACAATCCTTTTTTGTGAATATCCTCTTTCCACCAGCGTCATTCCTGACTGTGACCTGAACTTCTGGCAAACCTGACGCCCTTGTCAGCGGGTCAATGAGATGGAGACATGGCAAACCAAGCTACCAGAGCTACTGCTGCCATTGGATACCACAGTATTTTAATTAACAATATATTGTGTGTGAATGTGTATATAAGCAGCAATTTTGTGTGTTGACTAGATAATTATGAGCCTATTCCTTCAGTAAGGCTTCATTATTTCATAATAGTTATACTTTAATCCAGCAGTATACAGTGATATACTCATTATTATTATAGATGTTCCTGAGAATTTTGATTGTGTGCAGTAAGAATGTTTAGATAGACTATATTCTATAGAACGTGGCATCAATAATTGTATGCTTTTTGTCCATCCAATATGCACGTTCTTAGTTAGATTTTTCTTCTCAAGCTTAAGGCTCGTTTTTCTGCAGTACTACTTAAGCCCCTACCACAATAACTTTGGGATTTCTTGGATCCTATCGTGTAAATTTTTCTTAAAATTTTCACTGGGGTGGGGGATATGTCAGGGTTAGGACTAGAATTGCCGTGCTGGGTCACGGTTTGTTTATTTCAGGGTCTCATTGATTTTAGCCAGTGCAAATGTCCTTGAACTATTCTCGTGGACAGTTTGTTTTTGTAACGCTTTTTCTTAGAGATGGAAAGAAAGTGGGGCAGTGATGGTGCAATTTTCGACCCCGTGATTTGATAAACTTTAACAGGGGTGAGAAAGGGAGTGAGTAAATTCGTACATAAAACGTAGAGGGTTTAGAGACTTTGGCAAGGGTTTTGATATCTTAATTTGACTTTGTCTGTTACTATTAATAGAATCTATTAATACTACGAGCTGAGCTCGAAATGGATGCACCAATCAAATTTGGGCAGTTGGCTGGGGAATTGCAGATGGCCGCACGGTATATAACCAGAGCCATTACTATGTTTGAGCACTCCATGCAGAATTTTCCATCTGTGAGGGCAGTCGGCGTGGATTCAGCCTGAGAGAATCAGAAGATTGTTAAAGCCATGTCTATGACCTTAATAGACATTGGAATGAGACCATACGCTATTACGAAATTATCTACTGCTATTATCTCCAGCTCCCTGATCTCGGATCAGGGGCCAATCGTAAGTTTCTAGATCTACCTGCTGATTCGACGATGAACGTGAATCTGACCTTAAGTTTCCAGTAGAAGTGCTACCAAAGAATGCAAGACTATAATGTATTTTACATGCAACTAGATCTAGCATGAGTGTCTGGTATACACATTTGTAAATTGAAATTGATGTGTCTGGATGAGGCTGGGGATTGCCAGCCCATCCTAGAGTAGATCTAGACCTAATGTAACTACGTCAGTTGTGTTGACGAGTTATATCCTTGGTAAGGGTAGGCACAAATAACTGAGTTAACATTGTCGTCTGAGACATTGAGATATTATTTGTTAGATAGGTAGGTAGGCTGTGTCTGAAAGATGGATAAGTAATAATTGAATTGTAAATGAGTTAGAATGATTTAATCTTTTAGGAATCTAGAGGAGACTTTTAGTGATGTATTATTGAATTTTCATTTGATGCTGCTGATGTTGTCTTTTTAGTATGTAAGAGCTAGACGAAATTTGTTAGGGAATTTAAAGTAATAAATTTGTGGCCCTGCAAGGTCCTTGATAAAACTTATTCGAATTGTTATTAGTGTATGTGGCATGGTATGGAAGAGTAAATTCTAAAAACCTCTCGATAATCTAAATGCAGTCGTAACACAATAATTCCATATAACCATCCCCGTAACAGAAGGATAAGTAAAATTTTCTTATTTAGCCAGCAATCTTATGGAACTCCGACGCGCAGAACTGACGTCAGGTTTGCACATGGGAATGACATCGTTTCTATGTAGATCCGCTGGTTAGTGCATGGCGCCGATTTCGGTTTGAAATGGGGAACCCGCCTCTGGGTAGACCCACCAACCCTGCGGAGATCCTATGCAAATCTACGTCGGATCGACGCAGGGATGAGGGCTGGGTTACAATTTTACACTGGATTACCCATTCCCGGACTGAGTGCACTTTCTTTGCGGGAATGTTAGCGAGGTTTTCATGTCCCGTATTGTATCATAATTATTTCCTACAGAATAAATGTAAACAATAATATGGATGGCGATACGAAACATCCGCTGGGGAATGAATGAATTACCATTCTGTGCCAGCTTGACCTAAAAACTGCAATCTTATTTGCAAGCATATACAGACAGACAAGGGCCTTTCAGTTTTAGGTTTCGTTAATTCTGTTTATCTTATGTGAGTTCGCAAACTTAAACAGAGCTGAGGCTTAAATGGCGTAACTAAAGATAAAGACTTTTAAAAACATTTATATTTAAAAAGGTTATGAATTACATCCCCTTGTTTGCAGGACAGTTTGCACTTGATATAACCCCCAACCCCCGGTTGCTAGGCAACAAGGACTGGGCGTGGCTTTCAGAGCTCAGCATTGCCTTATGACACTGCTGGGAACATTCCATTTTCACCAAATTAATGTTAAAGACATTATTCTAGTACCTGTGCATTTTTTTAAAATTAGTGGAACAGGTTATTTCATATTTAGACAGGGGTAGATAACTATTTGATCATTGACGTTCATGGAAATGATTGAAGTCGAAGGAAGTACAAGTGGACAAATTTAATCAGAAAAGAAAGTGAGATACAATAATTATTAATTATTCCCCCCCCCCCCCCCCCCCGCCTTCTGACACAGAATGCGTAAGACAAAAGTCTACAGACGGTGCAAAACAGCAGAAAAGCCTAAAGCTACCTCACGAAGCCACATGTGATGGGGAATATAGGAGGAAAACATTTTTGTCAGCGACCTAGTCGGGTTAAATCTCACCCACCCGACCCCTTCTTTTCTTTTTTCTCTCTCACGATATATTGTACAGAAGAATAACAATTTTATCTAATTTTAAAAAACCGATAACTTTGATGTTTTGCTTAACCCAAAAAAAAAAAAAAAAAAATTATTTCACAACTTGGTCAATTTGAGAGCATTTTCCAATGCCTTGCTCTACAAACTGTCTTACATCACTCTTCTACCTTTCAAGAAAACAAGCGTCACTATATTCGGGTTGTATAACTAGTACAGTTACGAACGGAACATTCTTTAGTATATAATACAAATCATTTTTCTATGACTCAAGCTGAACTGTGAACAAAGTTCAGCATTTTTCCTATTTGGCTTTGTAAAGTTCCTGCATTGTTCATGACTTCCGCGCATTCGCCGACAGGTGGCGGTGCGAAATCTGTGCATACTAAAAGAGCTGGCTGTCTTATCTTATTGTTTCTGGTATCTTTGATCATAATTTTATATCCTTTGTTTTATTATTTTTTATGTTTTTTGTAATGCTTGTTATGTAAGTTTGATCAAATTACTGCTGCCGCAACTAATGATGGACACCGGTGGTTGGGCCATATTGATGCAAGTGATGGTGAAGATAAAATATACTAGAAAATGTCAGAACATGCCGATGACAGGGATGACAGTGTTAATGAGGAGGATCAAGGGCGTTGACGAATGTGTGATGAGTAAAGCCCTGGCATTTTTGTTATTTTTATTTCAGTTTTGAGGTGATTAATTTCTCTCTCTCTCTCTCTCTCTCTCTCTCTCTCTCTCTCTCTCTCTCTCTCTCTCTCTCTCTCCCACTCATCCTCTCTCTTCTCTCTGTCTCTCCCTCTCCCTGTCTGTCTCTCTCTGTTTTTTTTCTCTTTTCTGTCTCTGTCTGTCTGTCTCTGTCTGTCTCTGTCTGTCTGTCTGCCTGTGTCTGTCTCTGTCTGTCTGACTGTCTCTCGGTCTGTCTCTGTCTGTCTCTCTGTCTGTCTCTCAGTCTGTCTCTGTCTCTGTCTGTCTGTCTCTGTCTGTCTGACTGTCTCTCGGTCTGTCTCTGTCTGTCTGTCTGTCGGTCTCTCTCTGTCTGTCTGTCTCTTTGTCTGTCTTTCTGCCTGTCTGTATGTCTGTCTCTCTCTGTCTGTGTGTCTGTCTGTCTCTCTGTCTGTCTGTCTCTCTGTCAGTCTTTCTGCCTGTCTGTCTGTCTCTGTCTGTCTGTCTCTCTGTCTGTATTTCTGCCTGTCTGTCTGTCTCTCTCTGTCTGTCTGTCTCTCTGTCCTGTATTTCTGCCTGTCTGTCTGTCTCTGTCTGCCTGTCTCTCTCTCCCTCTCTCTCTCTCTCTCCCCCCTTCGTATACTTCACCGTTAACCTGCCTATGGTTCCCACCCCATCCACGTTAACTCTTGTGTTTACGCAATAGTCGAGAGAGAAAGAGACCGTGGGAAAACTATTGTCTCATACTGGACAATTTTCTATAATGATGTCAAAGTCCAGCTTTGTAAATAACTACTGGTGCATAATCAGATGTCAGTCATCGAAACAAGACAGTGGTGATGGCAAACGATTTGTGAGAGCTGGAAGGGTGGGGGGGGGGGGGGTGGGGAGCGAGTCAGAACCAGAGATGAAATTATGTGAAAATGAAAATCTGTGAGGTCGCAGCAAGGCTTGGAGCAAAGTCAACAAAGGGCAAAACAGAAAAAGTAGTTTGTAGCTGGTTCAACATTCTGCTTTTCTTTTTTTTATTTGTTTAATTGTTTTATTGATTCAATTTTCTATGCTGTTACATTTTTTTGTTCTGAATGGAAGATCAATCGATCAAAAGTTTGAATTGTCTTCCCTTTTACTTTCGTTTTATTGCATCATTTTTGTATTATTTCTCATGCCAGGTTTTGCTACAAACAACTTTTTCTTTTTGCTATATTTTGACTTGACGGAACTATAGAATGTAGCACAGTGACTAGATCGTGCGAAAGGATGGCGGCGTCCATATTGTTTGGCTATGTTTCGCGAGCGGCTCGTTTATTTGTTGTAGTCCATCTGTGGTCAGGACCAGACACCAGGAAACCAATGTTATACTGAGAATTAGTTTGTACCGCACCTCAGCTTAACAGCTGCACAGTTTACCTCTTACAGTTTTGTTTTAATCAGCATGACCGACTTCAGCAAACAAGAGGAATTAATGGCATGCAATTAATGGGAAACTGAAGATTTACAAACGTGATGGGACTGTACTCACATGACGTAACTGTAAAGCTGAAGGGATGCCGTTATCAACTCAGAATGTCAAAAATTAATTACTGTAAAACTGCGGATGGACAGGAGTGTAAGCAAGAAGATAACAAGAGTCGCATGCTGATACTGATTGGTTGAGGAAAACACAAGCTTTATTCTTCTCTTCCCTTCCCGCTATCCCATACTTATCACATGGATGACAGAAATGTGGAAGTTTACCCCATATTTTCACCAGGCTCGAGGCAATTTAAAAAAAAACTGTAAACGTCAGGGAGGAGATCGGGCGTACAGAATGAAAACAATCGCACAAAGGGAAGATCAAGTTCATTTTGTTCAGCTTTTGTTTTTAATCCAGAACAAAAAATGAGAAAACGGGACGAATTGTTGTTACAAACATGTAGATCTATCACAGCGACAATGATGGATAAGGTAGGGGAGAAAATAACGATGGTATTGTCATTTTAGCTGCTATAGGAAAGAAGACACGAGAGAAATGGAAAACTGTGTGTGTATTTTAGATGTAATTTACAGGACGATCAAGTTCATGTCACGGCAGGTATGAATTACAGTCGTGAATACTAATGGAGTAATGTGATGATGGTGGGAATGAATTATAATTGTTTCTCTACAGGAAACGCCCATGAGTAATTACAAGCTCCGAATTGAATTATGGTAATCTTGTAATCTATAGTAAGAGAGTTTCTATACAGTTCGCTCTGCTCAACCCAGTTTGTGATCTAAAGCGTTAAGCGTTGCTAATTTGAATTGCCTGAAGACGAGCAAATTTGATCTTTGTTTCAAAACGCCGTCAGCTGTCGACATTGTCAGATGTTTTTCTTTTGTTTTTTACCAGATTATTGACAATAATTATTCCTACATAGTTTGAGTTCTGAGTTCGGACTGTTGACGTTCACACGATAACTATCACTTTATGTTAGGAAAATCCTCACTAAGAAAGACCATCAGGGCGATACTCTAAGTTTTATACTTCAACCGTTTAAACTTGTCTCGGTTTCTGTGTAACCAGCTAAAAGGGCGCTTTTTAGACTATAGAAGAATAGGTTTTCTTAGTAAGAAAAATAATTTTTGTGAATGACGTGTGAGGTAGTTAACTCATTAACACATTTCTTGGACATAGTTATTGGGATAGACAGATCTTCAAAGACAGACGGGCCAGATGCACCAAGCTTTAAGCGACATGAGAAGTTGGTAGACTCACACAGCATCTTCTGAAAATGTATAAGTATCAGCGGCAAAATGGGCTATCAAATTGAGCAGAAGCAGAAGAATGTTGTCAAAAACTAAAGTTGATTTTAAAATGCTGCCAGCAGTAGATACCATGCCATGGCTCATCTTGTAGCCTCCCAGCACTCTGACAATTAATGACATCGAGGCCATAAGATGCCAAGTACAGACAGACACATGTATAGATACATTTAGATATACACTGAGACATTATCATACAGTCTGTCTCATGGGCCGGGAAAAGGAGAGGGGAAATGCACTCAGTCTTGATATGTCAGGATTACCTAATACATGGACGTTAATGACACTGAAACCAATTTTAATCGTGTTGAATTTCCCCTCATAATCTGTCCACCACATAAGTGCTCTGTAACTAAGGAATCACTGCTGTAAGTGTCGAACTGGGTCGACTATTTGCAGCATCCATCGTACTCATGATAGGGATAATGAAATAGAATACGTTGTTTGTGGGGGTGGGGGTGTGGGGTGGGGATAAGTTTGCTAAGGACGTGACGGTGTTGATATTAGCGGCAGTGGTCGCGCTTGCTGTCACAGACAACTCTGACTCCAGTAACACTGTCTTTTCTTGCAAATGGTATCCTATCCCTCAACACCAGTCTGTCCACACAAGCAACATAATCTACATCGTTCGATTCAAAACGCTTTAAGGGTTCCATAGTTATATTAAGTGACCTGGATACATCTACATATTTTTATACAACATACATTCAGAAACTAGCTGTCCAATACTCAGTGTGCTAAGGACTGTCTACTCACGACTGAGTACCTCTCTCCAAGTCTATGTTTCAGGAATCAACCTCCTTGCTCTTTTTTTTTTTTTAATCTCCACCACTCTTCCAGTGTCTGATGAGTCTTCCTTCTGTATCTTATCTCCTCTCAGCTTTCATTATTTCTCCCTCCGCGCCATGTCTCTCTATTCGGTTTTCGTTCCCCCTCTGCGGGTGGAGATGTGAAAATCACGCTTCTCTGAAAGGACCGAGCCTTTTACTTTGGTCAGTGTGGATACATTATTATTTTCTAGTATCACAGAGACAGTCGCAGTAGTTGGGAATAACCTTAAGGAACTCAAATTTAATAGTCCTAAGCAAAATAATTCTAATGCTGTTGTGAAGTTACGGACGAACGTCATGAAGACGACAGTATTTACAAAATGTATTTTATGCCACAAAGTAAGACTTCCCAGGCAGACACAGAATAATTAATGCTGACATGTTATTTTTGTTTCTCCCATTGTACCCAGCACGCTAAAGTTTGTTCTTCTAAAACCTGGAAAAATACAAAACAGCCCAGGAATGTTTGGATTCCGACAGAGAAAAAACGCAAATCATAAAAACGCAGTGTTTGTGTTCGTGAAAGTGAATCAACAGGGACCAAACAAACAAAGTTAAGGCTTGGATTGATCTGTAGGACTGGCTGGAGGACGTGGGTGAGGCGTGAACATTGACAGTACAAAGACAGAAAGAAAAGGAAGTTGCAGAGGAAATAATACAGACGGACGAATTGGAAGTTTTCCGTTAATCAATGACGAATGGGGACTGGGAAAGAGTGAGAGAGAGAGAGAGAGAGAGAGAGAGAGAGAGAGAGAGAGAGAGAGGGAGGGAGAGAAGAAAACGTGAATGACTAAAAGGCATGTCGTCACACAAATACAACAAAACATGACGTCATGATGAGAGCAAATGACTTAATACGTAAATGTAGTAGCACGCAATTTCTGTCAGCATTGACTGGAGTCTGTGATGTCGCTGAGAAGATGCACTAGACAGACTTTTGGTATGTATTCGCAGGGTCACATGCCGGGAGATAAAGAGAGAAAGGTGGACTCCACGGAGATTCAGAAGCTGTTAACGATGAAAGAACATTAAGGCCGTGTTCAGCAAACACTCACAGGGACAACCCAAGTTTACCTGCATCACTTACTGTGTAACTGTGTTGCAAGTAGAGAGAGAGAAAGTGGTGGTGGTTGGGGGTGGGGGGGGGGGAGAAAGGAGAGGGCGGGGGGTAAGAAACGATTCGGGAAGGACGTGGGGGGGGGGAGCACAGACAGACTGACAGATTAGAGGGCGACAACAACTGAGATCTCGAAGGTGTGGAAAGTTTTGTAGCATTGTTGAGCCGAGCGGTGAATGTTTGGCAATGATTATATGTGACCTGTCTGTGAACTCGGCAAATAAACGAATGGGTTGGTCTGGTGGACGTTTGCTTTGGCAGCCTTTGAATGTCAGGACCGAACAGACAGAAACATACCAAACATTTTGATTCTCAGTTTTGTTTGGATTACTATGACACCAGGGTTCCAAGTAATAATTAATGGCGCATTTTTTTAAAGCTGTTTTTCTTTTTTCAATTATAAAATTACACACACACAAAAAAAGTTAAGTCCTTTTACAGTCAATAGGTTACGGACCTAGGGGTAACTGGCTTGATCTACATTATCTGTTTACCACTAGAGCGGATCTCGAAAGTTACGAAAGTACGGTGTAGTTTGTCAAGATATTAAAACAGTGTATGAGTGTAGTGCTTTGACTACAAAAACAATGTGCCCTTTGCTTTAAATGCTTGTAATTATGCTTTTTTTTTTCTTTATGGCCTTACGAATTGAGCCCAGCATGTCGTCAGGGTCTCACAAAGTGTCTTTGCTCCTTGGTGTACAGTCATGAACAGGTGGGCGGCCGTTTGTCCACTGGCCGGGATCTTTTTCCATTGCCTGTTGACAATAAACACCTGCATATCGACCTGTTCCTTGGCCTCGTTCCCTGTCTTATTCTTCTCCGCATTAATTTGCCGTACCAACATTGCCGGTGGCTCTGACTTTTTAATTTTGAATTTATATTTCGTTTTTCCCCAAAACAGAAAATGCAGCTCTGTTTGTGAGTGATAAAAGCCGTGCGTCCAGCCAGGATACTCTGCTGAGTCGCCAAATCACAACCCGTAACATTTGTCTATCGAAAATCTGCTTTAGGTGTGTAACATACTTAGCCCGGAACATCACAGCCAGTTGCTGTCAGGTAAATGTACACCCACGACATAATGGCAAAAGCTGACTGTGTCTGGTCGGACGTAGCATTATAGGGTTTCCCCAATTTACTCAGAAAATATAGGAAAATATGGTGTGCACTTCTTGTCTGTGAGCAGCTAACTGTGCCGTTCTGGGCTTAGTGTGATATCCCCCCGACGGACCCATGTTTGGGTAGACTTTCACTGCAAAGAGTGGCAGTTTTATGCAGAAGACATTGATTTATGCCAGCATGTCGAGACTTGAGACCATTTTGCGTGAGCATGAACGTATTTTGGACAGTGGGATTACTATGGGAGAAGAGAAGAGACAAAAGCGAAGGCGGAGTTATCCCGGGCAAATCCGGCCGGTAATCAGGCGTATCGTATCGCATGTGAAAATAATTAACAGTTCGTTACCGGGGGAGGGGGGGGGTACTTCTTTCTTAAAGGTTGCACAAAAGAAGGAAATGAACACTGTTTTGGATTCTCTGTTGACTTAGGAGGGGTGGGTGACAAGAAAAGGTGGACAGTTACAGCGTTCGACCGAATTGGCGTCAATAATGAACAAACGAAATCAATACTCACGCGCTGATCAGGTAAGTCGGTGACGACAGAAACAAATAGAGCAAGGCTCGATGAGGAAGATATCACAGCATCACAGTAGCCAGGTGCACATACCAGAACACAAAACACCGCACACACAAGAGATCACTTTGTAGATCTGACGCAAAGGTAAAGTGTATTCTGTGTGCAGTGTGACCTTGTTGATGTTATCATAACGAAACCATCCCAGTGGGTTACTGACTCTCGTTTAGCAACCTGAGCTGTTGCGTAGGCCATAAGTCAACTGCAATACGTGCTCGACAGCACAGACAGAAGGACCGGGCACTCGACCTGTGTCAGATAACTTTTTTTTTTTTTAATCCTTTAATTTTACCCTGCCACATACCTCAGTTACCTTCCTATCGATTTTTTTGTGGTTGCACGAACTTTATGAAAGTCAAAGATCTTAAAATAGTATTAACCTAGATTCCCTAGTGACGTCACGTCACCGTACCTCAACGCTTTCGGCCATTGAGGTCAGAAACAACTCTTCCGGTTAGCCTGGTTTACTTTTTCTGTAAAGGGAAGGAGAAGCACTGTGAAAGCGAAACCAAAACATCTGATCACATCGTCAGCATTGTTTACGTTTGTGTCGTCCCCGGTTGTACACATCGTAGAAGCAAGGAAACGGACCGATCTTTTCACAGGTGAGAACATTTTAAGAAGTTAACGAGCCCCCCTTCCTCCAGCCTCATTCATTCCATGATGGTCTCAATGGCAGTAATGCATTCTAACTCAGTCAGCTGATTTAGCATTCAGATTGAGTTCTAAAGAGAACCTAGATCTAGAGCTAGATCTAGTTTATGTAGTAGTTTGTGTAGATCTAGTCAAGTTGAAGTGACGTGTCGTAGACTAGACTAGTTAGGGGCCTATAGTAGTGTCGGTGTAGTGTAGTAGTAAGGTGTGTTGTATAGATCTCTATTCCAACAGTCTACAGTCTAGTCTCGATAATCCGAACACCTCCATCCCCAGCTACAACTTTCAGATTATCGAATTTTCGAACTGGACGATGACCCAATCATACACTTACAATGCAGGAGGGTAGACCTAGAATTTAGCGCCTATCCATACAATGTAGGCCTACTTGGCCAAAAAAAAAAACACACACACAGATTTACTTTTATAAGACAAAAAAAAAAGAAAAAGATGGTTAAGTCTAATCTGGAGCGGGTAATTCTGGGACTGAACCCGGAAATTTATTCTCCCTCTCCTCTACATGTCTGTCTCCCCTATCTTCTCTCTCTCTCTCTCTCTCTCTCTCTCTCTCTCTCTCTCCCTCCCTCTCTCTCTCTCTCTCTCTGTCTTTTTTTTTGGGGGGGGGGTGTCTGTCACAGGTAGTTGGAGGCTGCTGTTGACGTAGCAAATTATGATTTTATGTAGCCATTATCATGCTTGCGCCTTATCCCCCCCCCCCTCACACTCTCACATGCTACTAGTGAGTGTCAGCCCATGCACTTGAGCTTCTGCTGGATCTTGATATCCGTCTGTTTATTTTATTAGAGGGGGGGGGGTGAGGTTGTCGATTACTTTCATTTTTTCTGATTTTGTAGCTGTTATGGTGGTACGTCTTATAATACCCCTCTCTCCCTCTCTCTCTCTCTCTCTCTCTCTCTCTCTCTGTCTCTCTCTCTCTCTCTCTCTAACACACACGTTGAAGTAAGAATTTGCGAGTCTGTCGGTCCAAGCTTCTGAGTTTCTTCTTCTGGACCTCCTTATACATGTATTAAAAACAATTGTAGGCCTACAGTGTTCTCTTATTCTAGAATCTCTGACATTTTCCTGATTGTTGTAGCACTCAAGATCTACTTTTCTCGACAACGTAAAACAACAAGCTAGGCTTACTATGTACTACATCGTGGGCCTACTATCAAATTCGAGGCAAACGGTTTGTGTTTCCTATGGTAAACAGTAGCGTTGCTAGGCCGCCGCTTGGACAACTTGACCTCAAGCCGCCATTGTTTTCGCTCTCCACGCCCGGGACGCCGCGAGCTGGTTCTCGCAGCGCGACTAGGGAATCTAGGTTAATACTATTTTAAGATCTTTGATGAAAGTACGCTGAAATCTAACCTCGAAAAACAAACAGCAAAATGTGGACTTTGGTAGATGTTGCTGTTCTATGCTTGATCAGAATGCGTGCCATCCCTCCTCTGTCAGATAAAGCCATCTTTTCCTATCATACAACAGATAACAGCCAGTTGTCTCCACACTCTTGACAATCCTTTGAATATTTGAGTGCGAATTTCTTCGTGATAACAAGACAAAAGGACAAGGTCTATTTCTGTTACACAGTGTTAGTGACAACCGTCTGACCAGGAGGCTGGGTAACGCCACCCAAAACATGAACCACCATTTGTTGTCAAAGTCACCAGCAATATCAATGCTGCTGCAGACAACACCAAGCAGGGTCCTCTGTCATATCGTCTATAGTTAAGAAACTTTCTGGAACCAGGGGGTGTGGGTGACCAAGACACTTTGATATGGATTGTCTTGATTGCTTCCTTAGGTGGGGTGAGATGTGACATACCAGTTGTGAGAATCTAAATTATTGCTGGGACAATACAACCCGGTGAGAACAGCGGAAGTGCAGGAAAGGCACAGTCGTTTCGTCTCAGATTTAGCCTAGATGGTCACTCAGAATTTCTCTGTAATAGCGAGAAGGCTCTAAAGCAATGTTTCTCGTGGTGGGACTTCAAAATGGGAGGTAGGGATTTTTCCTAGAAATGCAAATCTTCAACTAGCTTCAAGGACAAGCTCTCATTGAAGTTAAAAAGAAACAAAAAAAACTTGTAAGTGAATGGACCTTGAAATACAATTTTAATCAAAACTTGTTTTGAATGTATACAAGCTGAATATACATGTTTGTTACGTCATTTTGTAATGATTTGTACTGTTTACTAACTTGGTCCGATCATGTGGGGCGCACGTTTTTTTTTTTTTTTTTGAAAATTGGAATGGGACGAGGGACGAAAAGGGTTGATAACATTGCTCTGACACTGCTCTAACGGGCAGATTTCACATGAACAAAAGGGGATTGTAGGCTGTTTATCATAAAAACAACAAATTTAATGGGAGTCTTAAATTACAGAGATTTGTAACGGCAGCCAATGTTGAAGAACATAACAATTTTGCTTGGGTACACACAATTCACAGCCGCTGCCACCTGAACATTAATTTTACATACTGCTACATCAATCAATCGGCCAGTCAACGACAGCTTAAACGGAATGTTATTAATCACTACGTGTCTATTGAATGTCACTCAGGTATGAATCCTCATAAAACACTTTAGCATGCGCGAAAAATGGGAGTGGGCAACAGTTCAGTGAGGTTATTGCGCAACTATGAAGAAAAGGCCAATATTTAGGCCTACTCGTAAGTTGCATCAGAAAGTGGGTCAGTGATCCGGCTGGTGAGTACATGTGTCTGCTCACGTGCACGTGCGTATCGAACGACAGCTCTGAGATACAACATGGCTGCGTGAGGTGATCTCCTTAGCGGAGAATAAGGCCCAGATTTAGCTCGTGTGCCCCATACAATGGCCGTTAATTTTAGTCGGTCACTTCCTGGCTGTCCTGGCTATAATGGTCAATGTCGAGCTGGTGGACTTTGGCCAGACATGGTCCGCAAGCAATTTTGGCGCCCCCCCCCCCCAACCCCCACCTCCCGCCCTTTGAGGTAGACTGAAAATGACTTAATTACTTTAATAATAATAATAATAAGTCATTTCTTTTGCGCCTGATTCCACAAAAGTGTGCTCTAAAGGGCCTAACAGTTCTCTCAGTCACACAAGACACATTTTCATCAACCTATACATAATCACTGTCTCAAGAATGTTACATATCCTGCGTATACGCTTTTGTAAACAACGCTGCTTTAAATTTTCTTTTGAATTGGATCAAGCTGTTTGAATGTTTCACATGATCAGTCAAGTCGTTCCACATTTTAGGTGCACACACCGAAAAAGCTCTTTCTCCCATGATTGTTCTTGATCTGGGCACTACTAATAAATTTGCTTCTGCTGATTTCAATTTTTTGAGTGGAATGTATTTTTCCATGAGTTCTGAAAGGTATTCTGGTGAGCTTTGATTGAGGCATTTAAACATCATGCATAAAATCTTAAACTGAATACGCTCTCTAACAGGCAACCAATGAAGGTTTTGGAGAACTGGTTGAATATGTTCTGATGTTTTTGATAAAGTAACAAGTCTTTACATACTGGTCACTGAGGTATTCAAGAATAAATATAACACACACAAACACATGCATTGAGAGAGAGAGACAGAGAGGAAGACAGAGAGAGAGAGAAAGAGAAACAGAGAGAGAGAGGGACAGAGAGAAAGAGAGAGGGCGGGACAGAAAGAGTGAGAGAGCAAAAGTAATAACAATAGAACAGGAATATTGCTCTTTAAAAATCAACACCCAAATAAAATAACATGCCACTTATAGAAGTGCCTTGACAGGAGGTGAGCGTATCTCTGGCCCTCTGTACCCTCACATTAAACAGGTCTGGCGCTTACCCTGTGAAGGGTTGTCTATGTCTGACTTTGACATGCGCAAGAGTCACGACATTGACCACACCCACAGCATTTGCCCCCAGCAGGAAAAAGTAAGTGAGCAACTTTGCCCCGAGAAGGAGCCATAGTGAATCCATGTAATGCCAAGCCATGCAGTAGACAAATGGCATATAAATGAACTCGTAGAAACGTTTCACACCTTGTAATACTCAGTTGAAATGTGGAAATATCGTCACTGAAAGTCAAGATTTTAACGTTGGAATACCGGTGAAAAGGCCGGTTCCAAGATAGGACATGTGCGCTTCATACAAGCAATGATCATAAATACAGACAGACAGTCAAATAAACAACCACACACCCAAAGTGATTGAGGAAAAAACACATGTGTGAAATTGAAGGGCGTTAGAACTAGAAGCAGTCCAAGTACCACTGACACTTAGGTCCCTTGTAATTCTAACCTCCGCAATGGATTTAACGGGGGTGGAATTACAAGGGATCTAAGAGCAAACGGCACTTAGACCCTTTCTAATTCTAACGCATTCAATTACCGGTACACATTTCGTCATGTCTGTGAGTTGGAAGTTGGTGTACGCGGCCAGACTGCAACAGTTTATTGAAATGTTTCTGGTTATCATTGGTTCTGTTTGTTTGTTTGCTAGAAAGGCGTATCTGTTACGTGTGTCAATGTTCTGATTATGCGAGGTCACCTTCAGATAGGCGTCGTTCTTTGCTCCTACAGACAAAAATCTCTATCGCAGAGAAATGTAGGAAGTGCGGACAAGCTACTGACTCATTGACCATATTAAGCTGAGTTCTCATGTATACGGAAACGGAAACGTCAAAGAGACGTCAATTAGTGAAATAAAAAGTATGTTTCCGCGCGCCGTTTCCGTACACATGGAAACACTCTTTCATTTTATTATATGGGAGATTTTTTGCCGTTTCTGTTTCCGTACACATGAGAACCCAGCTGTAGTCTCATTCTAAAGCTATGTTTTCATGTGTACGGAAACGGGAACGTCAAAAATCCATCAAGTAATAAAAGGAAAGAGTGTTTCCATGTGAACAGAGACGGCGTTTAAGTTTCCAAACATGAAAACATTCTTTTTCACTACCTTAAGGTTTTTTGAGTTTCTGTTTCCGTTTCCGTAGACAGAAAAACACAGCGTAAAGAGTAATATGAAAATGAATATCAATTATGAACATTTACTTTTATTAAGGATTCGAAAATCTCTTGAGAATTCATTTATAGATTATTATGAAAAATTTACTGGATAATAAATGGCTAAGAAAATGCATCTCTAACAGTGACAAAGAATCGTACTCGTGAAATATTTGGGAAAATGAAATTTGGAAGCTCATACTTTTCGCTACATTAGTGTTCCAACTTGAGTTGATAATAATTGTCCTCCAGTGGAGTTTTACCATGTTTCTTGTTCTCTGAGATGGGAAAATCGCATAACATTCAGAATAATTACTTTGGTGAGTTGTGGCTACGCAGGGAATTGAAGCCGAGTGATAGTTATAAGACAAGGTTGCATTTGTCAGAATGACAATAAATGCTTACACTAGATTTTATTTTCTATGATAAAACAAAATGTTCCTATACATTATTTTCAAGTTCCTTAACGACCATGTTTCCGGACAGATGAAGAGAACAAAATCATTGTGTATTACCTATGCAAACAAAGGTCCAGTTTGCTGTTAAATTAAAGTCAAGAACCTGAAAACGTTTACGTTTCCTCAATGGTCTTGAGACTTTTACTTTTTACTGGAAGTATTCATGTCGAAATGGCGGGATTAGAGCAAAATTGTTTTATCTACAGGTTTATAAATTGGTGAGGTTCATAATGGCAGTACTGTAATAATGACAAACTGCTTCTTGCAGTGTTTTCGTTATTCCGCTATCTTTAACCAGTTCCAAGTTACAGAGAAGCAGTAGTGTTGTATCTCCCTTAAAAATGAGATCATTGAGAGCAATATTGTGGTGTTTCCGAGAAAACTCCTATTATTCATAAACCTGGAGATACAATAATTTTGCTCTATACCCGCGAAATGTGGCTAATTCTTCATAATGTTATTGTTTACTCTTATTTTGTTTTATTTTTATTTAATTCTTTTAGCACGTTCGAGTTTTAGACTGAAGAAAGGCCGGGGACTCGACAAGGGTCACACTGTGCTAAAGTGAAACAAGACCGTAGACAGAATATTTACAGAACGACAGGCCGGGAGAAAACCCTGCCGTAATCGCCCATCAACCATCGGCTACTTGGCGTGATGGAAAAGCAGAGAATTGCATTCTTTAAAAGAAATATCAAGAAAATATATCAAGTCCTTTATAGTTAATGAACCATACAGGGCAACTAAAACTGGCTAATAAATAGGTCACCGGGCTTTGTTGAAATAGAGATTCCATCAATAATCCGAAATACAGACCGGTTTTTTTCTCACGACGATGTTCAGATAAAGCGCGTACATTTGAGTCGCGTGGGAGGTGAGGAGCCTGATCTATCTCACAGTGAATCGGCCCGTGCTCAGAATGAATCCACATAGATAGACCGATCCTACATCAAAGGCTCGCTGACTTAAGCATCGTTTTGCACTTTCTCTGCGTGTACATAGACCTCACGGCAGTAGCTGAGCTGCAAATACTAATGGCAGTGATCCTCCTAAAACAAAGGCCTCTAACCTCACAGCAGTTTGTTGTCATACAACAACATAAAACATTTCATTTCCTATGGCTTCTCGAAGAGCCATCAACTTTATTTAGTCAGACCAAGAAAATGGTAGCATAAAATCCACCACCAGCCTCAGTTTGTTCAAAGTAATATCTCCACGGGAAAATCAAATATATCTATTTGTAACATTCCAACTGTGGTGATGCTGAAAATAAATAGTAACTGTTACAAAAATGGTATTTTGTCGTAGCACGATCTACGACAGCGGAGGTACCAATTATAATAGCTAGTTATTCTCTGAGCAGGAGGGAAAGCCAGTTTCTACCACAGAGGGTCAACAGCGGAAGCTGTGTTTACAAACACAGTGCGATTGAAGCTGTGGGTTGTATGACGTAAAAGCGCGTGGGAATCCCACACATAAACACGTGCAGGTGAATAAGTTTTGTGTGGGTATGAATATTTAGAAGGGAGACACTGGATATTTTGGTAATGAGGGTGCACGAGATTTCCTGAATACATGTGGAAACAATTTTAAAACACATGCGATAAAGTGATACATAAAACTACGTGACGAATTTCACGCGATTGCAATCTTTGTTGTAGCGTTTGCCGAGGTGTGCAGGGAGATTTGTTGTAACATAAACATTGCGATTTGCTGACTTTGGAACTCCAGCATTTCCAGATAACACGGCGTACGTGTGCTTTATCAACAGTAAACACAACTTTGAACCGTTTTCTTTGCCATTCTGCATCCTTGCCATGTATGTGTTCGCTAAGGACCGTAGTTTTATTACAAAGCAAATAGAGAAAATACTGAGTTGAGTTCACTGTTCAGTCAGCATTATACTAAAGTTTACTGGATAAAATACTGCGGTCCAACAAAAATAGCCAAATTTCCAAGGATTTTGTTATGGGGGCGTAGACTAATTACACAGCCATATAGAGAAAATACTGAGTTGTGTTCACTCTTCTGCGATAGCTTTCTGTGTAAACACTATGTTCCCCTAACAGCAGCTTTTGGCCAATCTGAGTTCTTCGCCTTCACGTACGGTCAGACTGAACTTTCCAACGTTCCACCCACTTGTTTGAGCTTTAACTCGTGTGTTTTGTTGGTTTTTTTTTTTTTCCTGAACGTCCCTTTCTCCTGCGGTCTTACAGTCCCCTGTCCCAGCTTATGGCCTAAGTACTCGACTTCTGTCACCCCTATTAGCGTCTTGGTAGGTCTAGCTTTCAAATTTGCCCGTCTCAGTCGCTCGAAAACATTCCGACAACGTTCCAAGTGATCAGGCCAATTTGCACTGTGTATAAGACAGTCGTCTACAAATGCATCTACCCCTTTGCCAGCATCTTTTAATACTTTCCTCATGAGCCTGTTAAATGTGGCGGGGGATCCCTTCAACCCGAACGGCATGACCCTGTACTGGTATAGCCCAAACGGTGTGGCGAACGCCGTCAGGTGTTTATCTTCCTCGGCCATCGGAACTTGACAAAAGCCCTTTGTCAAGTCCAGCTTGGTGAAATATTTTGCCTCCGCTAGATTGGAAATAATGGCTTCTACCTCAGGCATCGGTTCGGCGTCATCGGCAGTCACAACATTTAGCCGCCTGTAGTCGTTGCAGAAACGATGTTGACCATCGGGCTTCTTAACTAATACAATTGGACTACTGTACGGGGACTCGGACGCTTCGATGATTCTGGCCGCAAGCATCTTGCCTACCTCAGCATTGACAGCTTCTCTAGTTGAGTACGCTCGAGTGCTCATCCCTGGCCGATCGAGTTTTCACTAGTGACGGCAATGGCGAATATGGCAGTATTCTTTAGTTGTTTAGCGTCCCCATAAAGGCAATTGGAGACTGTCGGGGTATCTGGGAGGTGGCGGGATCTTAGTTGTTTCAGTCCTTGGCACTCCGCAAGTATGTGCTCGACAGTCTCCTGCGGGGACCCGCAGTGCCGGCATACTGGCTCACGGAGTGGGTTGAAACGATTTAGATGTGCGTTCAACTGGACATGTCCCGTCCTCATACGCTGTATGATAGTCGCGTATTTGCGCTCTAGTGTCAAAATCGGGTCTTTGATGTCTGGTTTGGTTTGATTATGATACACCCTACGTCCTTTATCCGAGTTTGCCCATTGATATAGCCATTTCCTGCGTCCGTGAGCGCGGATTCTGGCTCGGGCTGCTGGGTAAGACGTTGGGTGCTTTGGCTGTTCGCCTCTGGTACCCTGTTTCGCTAGGCTATCAGCAACCTCGTTGCCCCGGATACCTATGTACGCGGGGATCCACTGGAGGTGGACCTCGACACCGTATCCACTTATGATCTGGTGGCAGATATGTCTGATTTTATCTGCGCCATGTGCCTCGAGCTTATGGTTGAGCGATTGGACGGCCATCAGTGTGGCCCTTGAGTCTGAGAACACAACAATATCTTCTGGCGATACTGTTCCGTTTTCAAAGCCGTTGAAAACCGTAGTCAGTGTTCTCCAAATCGCTGTCGCCTCAGCGTCGAAGTTGGAGCCATTCGCCCCGCATGGCCCATAGATCTTATCGGTGTCGGTGCCGTCAGGGTAGTAGATTATTGCTCCGTACCCCGCATTCGTAGTCGCCTGTACTGCCGAACCGTCAGTATAAGCCTTAATCATGTGTGATGGGTACGAGTCAATAGTTTCGCCTGCTGCCGTTTTCAGGATCGTGGGATTGACCTCCTTAGTCACGTTTGTGTCTAGAAGCGTGGTTTTGACCACTGGGGGTTTCAGGGAGGCGTGAGGTGGCTCTTTCGTCCATAACCGAAGGGGCATTCTGTCTTGTTCTAGCCCATACTCCTCAGTTAGCCGTTTGGCCTCGCCCAGGAACGACTTCTTCTGGAGTATTTTCGGTGGCGGGTCGGTTTCGATCGCCTCCCGCGCCGGGTAGTCCGGCTCGAGCCTTTTTAACCTCTCGTACTGCTGTAGTACGCTTCCCTCCCTTCTGTTTGCCAGTGGTTCCACATTGGTCATGATTTCGAGAGCATTCGTAGGAGTGGTTTTGAGGCAGCCTGATATGAGTCTCAAGGCGCTGTTCTGAACTCGGTCCAGTGCCGACAGCGTTCGGTCGCTGGCTATTGGTTGCAGTGGTAGGCTATATTCTAGTCCTGCTCGGACGTAGGCTAGATATAGCTGTCTGAGAACCTTCCCAGTGGCACCCCAGTTGGTACTGGCGAGCGTTTTTAACAGTGTCAATCGCCTCCTAGCCTCAGTCTCGAGCTTGCTGACGTGCGTCTGCAAGTTGAGCCTGCTGTCAAGTTCAACTCCCAGGTATCGTGGTGCGCTTTCCCTTTTGAGTGTCTGGCCATTGATCTTAAGATTGATGGTGGCTTTCTGGGCGTGTTTTCCGTTGGTGAAGAGTTGATAAACGGTCTTATCGACGTTTATCTCCATCTTCCACAATCGGCAGTAGCAGGCAAGCGTCGCGAGGTCCCGGTTAAGGTCTCGCTGTAACCATTGGACATGCTTTCCTGTCCTCCAGATTACCATATCGTCGGCATACATCGCTTTTTCGCATCTCAGGTGTTGGGTAAGGTCGCTGGTGTAAGCCGCAAAGAGCGTGCAGCTTAACGCTGAACCTTGCGGTAGGCCATTCTCCATGGTGAGTTGGCTTGAGGTCTGTCCGTTCACTCTGATGCGGACTGTTCGGTTGTGAAGGAAATCTTTTACCCATGCATATAAGTTTCCTTTGACCTCCGCCTTGAGTAATTTAAGGAGTAGCCCACCTTTACACACCTTATCGTACGCTTGTTTGAGATCGACGAATACGGCGATAGTATGCTCCCGCCTATGGAAACCATTATTGACCGCTTGGGTCAATCGGATAAGCTGGTCCATCGTCTGCCTGCCACTACGGAAGCCCGCCTGGTGTCTGTCTAGAAGACCGCGCTCTTCTAGATACCAGGTCAGCCGGTAGTTAACCATCCTCTCCCCTACTTTGCAGATGCAAGAGGTAAGGGATATTGGCCTATAATGTGATGGTTCGGTACCATCTTTGCCTGATTTCGGGATAGCTGACACCACTGCCTTTTTCCAGTCAATAGGGAGTTTTCCTTGATGCCATGTTCTATTTATTAAGGCTAGGAGCCATTTCTCTGCCGTGTGGCCCATCTGGAGTAACATCTCGTTGGAGATTTTGTCCGGGCCTGGCGCTTTACGATTTTTACACTTGCCAAGTGCTCTCTCCAGTTCCTCTAGGGTAAACTCACTGTTAAAGCCATCGTAATCGCTGTCTACCTGCGACTTTTCGAGCTGACGCCTGACCTTACGGAGCCCCTTGTCCGTATTCGTAGCTTTGCCACTCTTATTTAATTTTGTACTGGCAAAGTGTCGGTTAAGCATGGTTGCACGCTTATGGTCTGTCACCGCGACCGTCCCGTTTGCCCGTATCGGAGCGACATTCTTCACTCTTTGCCCCCGATTAAGGCGATTCAGAACGGTCCACGCTCGGCCACCACTCGGGTCCACGTTCAGAGACTCGCACAGGTTCAACCACTTTGCCCTTTTGGTGTTTCTAGACAGTAGTTTGACTTTAGCGGTCAATCTATTGTACTCGATCCTGGCCGCCGTGCTCGTTTTTGCTTTTCTTCTCGCCCTCTTACGCTGTCGGACCGCCTGTTCAAGTTCCTTTGACCAGAGCAAGCGATTTAGGGGCTGCAGTCCTCGCGGAATACTCCGCTTAGCAGCTGCGAGCACGGCTGTAGTCAGTACGGCGTTGGCTTCGTCAATAGAACCCTGGTTGGGGTCCACCTCGTTCAGAGTTAAACCTAAAGTCTCTCTGAACTCTTCCCATCTGCCTCGTTTGTAATTCCAGTTTAAACGTTTCTCCTTCTTCTTAGCTGTTTTAGTCTGGATTTGTACGAGGAGAGGAAGGTGGTCGCTACCTGCGTCCTCGAGGACTGTGTAGCTATGTCTGGTAACGAGGTCAGCAGATAGAAGCGTAATGTCGGGCCGACTCTCCGCGCCGTTTGCACGATGCAGGCAAGTAGGCGCGGAGGCGCTTGATTGTATCCGGACCAGGTTCGAACTTAGGAGGAGATCTTCGACGTTTCTTCCTGCGATGTTCGTCGATTCTGGGGTGTATCCCATTTCAGGGCTTCGTGCGTTGAAGTCTCCTCCTATGATGGTTTTACTAAAGGTAGCCTCTGTCAGCCCTAGGTCGCAGGGGACCTTAGGGGGATTATACACATTCGTGATAATAAAGGACACGCCGTCCTTCCATACTGTAAGGGTGAGGGTATCAGTTTCACCGTTACTCGTCGGGGCGTTCTGCCTCACCGCCGTAATGTCATTGCGAACCAGTGTGGCAATGCCTCGGCATTTGGTACACGAGCAGGTGTACATGGTATACCCTGTGACGTGCGCGCCTCTCCCATTCAGTAGAGTCTCCTGGATGAGAGCTACATGTATGTGTTTTGCCTTCAGGAGCTTAGTAAGCTCCAAGACCTTCGGGCGAAGGCCGTAGACGTTGAGCTGCAACATGTTAAGTGTCGCAGGGGGATCCCTCGCCGCTAGGGTCCCCTTCTTGGTTTTCGCACACTCATTCACACTCGCATTTAGACACAGGTCACCAGTAGCATACTTGCGCAGGGGGACCTGGTAACTGCCATCCTCCCTACGGAGAATATGTTTGGGTTTTCTCAGCCCCACGTTTCTTTTTGCCATATCGTACCATCATGTAAAGTGGGAATTTGTCGCTGCTTAGACCCCTTTCAGACAAAAGGAGGCTGGTGACAGCCTGAACCGACTGATTCGTATCACGTCGTGATCAGAATCTCTCTTTCTCATCCGCCAGCGTGCGGTCATTGTCTTGTTTAGTCGTTGTCACGTAGTGCTTGCTGCACGACTTTTCGAAAGATCAATCTGGTCAGTCCCCGGCCCTCAATCGGGGACTGCCACCACTGCGTTCTGCTAGGCAATTTGCCCCCATCTGCCTACAGCAACGGAAAGCTCCCAGTGTTTAACGGCTTCGGGAAGGTCAGCCGTCAGCCCGTCCCCGTTAGCCAGCCCCCAGCTTGGGCTGCCCCGCTGCTACCACGTGGCGGTCGAGAAGAAATTCTCCCCGGGTCTCTCCAGACCTGGGATCGGGCTTATCCAGAGCCCGGAGGCTGTGGAATGGTCATAGGCGAAACGGTGATCATCTGCTAGTACCACTCGTTCGCATACACCTTGTACGAGGGACCCACCGAGACAGGACCAGTATTCGAGCTCAGTAGTCGGTTTCCCGGAAAACTGCAACAGCAGGACCCTCGGAGCAGCGAGTTGAGTACGCTAGTTGGCAGGGTCTTACCTTCACAGGTTTTTGATCTAGCAATGGGATTTTGTGCTTGATCAAGTCAGTGAGCCC
Source organism: Onchidella celtica (assembly GCA_963931925.1). Lineage (NCBI taxonomy): Eukaryota > Metazoa > Mollusca > Gastropoda > Systellommatophora > Onchidiidae > Onchidella > Onchidella celtica. The sequence goes on along the minus strand of OZ007572.1, from coordinate 58,120,778 downwards.
CGGTACATCCGTAAATATATCTTTGTATTCTTCCATGAGCTCTTGCATCTGTTCTCTCTGATCCTGATCTAGCGTGTCCCCTAACTGTACATCCCTGTAGGTTTCGGTCTGTTCTAGCCTAGGCATGACTGTCTCCAGAGGCATCGAAGTCGCTTCCTCTCCTTCATCGGTCTCGTCAATTATAGTTGCAGCTATTGTCTCTGTGTTTTCCTGTTCGTCTTCCCTCTCAATATACTTCTTCAGCATATTCGCGTGATCCAATCGCCTCTTCCCCTTGACGTTCACTATGTAGTTCACTGACCCTCTCTGCTCTTCTACTTTGTAAGGCCCTTTCCAAGTCATCTGTAGTTTCGATCCGTCACTTGGGAGAAATATGAGGACGGAATCGCCCACTTGGAATTTCCTCCGTTTGGCCCCCCTATCGTAGTATTTCTTCTGCCTGTGTTTTTCGACGCTGCTGTTCTCGGCTACGACTTTCATGGCATCCTCCAATCGTTCCCTCATATCTACCACGTATTCGTACGATGACCTCGTTTCTGACTCCGCTTCCCCGGTCCACAAATTCTTCAGTATTGCAACTGGTCCTCTCACAGGGTGACCGAACACTAGTTCAAACGGCGAAAAACCTGTACTGGCCTGTGGGGTCTCGCGATACGCGAACAGCAGTGGACACAACATTCTGTCCCAGTCCTTGGGTCTGTCATGAGCTACTCGGCGAAGCATATTCTTCAGCACTCCGTTAAATCTTTCACACAGACCATTGGCCATCGCGTGGTAGGGCGAGCAGAATATCTGTTTGGTCTTGAGAAGTGCACTGACCTCTCTCATCAGCTCACCGGTAAACTGTGATCCCCTATCTGAAACTATTTCCTTTGGTATGAATAACCGAGAAAATATTTCCATTAACGCTTCACTGACCTGCTCAGCTGATATCCCCCTTAAGGCTACGGCATCCGGGAAACGCGTGGCATAATCTACTAGCGTCAAAATATAACGCGATCTCCCATGTTCCGTACGCGGAAGTGGACCAACCAAATCTATGGCGACGCGCGAAAAGGGCGTGTCGATCAGGGGTGTCGGCACAAGGGGTACCTTTGTCGCCCTACCTTTATTGGATGTCCTTTGACACGCGTCACACGATCGACAGAAACGACCTACGTCCGCACCTATCCCAGGCCAAAAGAACGACTGCATTATTCTGTCCTGTGTGCGCGAAATTCCTAAGTGTCCCCCGAACACTCCTTCGTGAGCTATCTTCATCAGCTCACTTCGGTACTGCTCAGGTACCAACAACTGCTCCACATCAGCACGTCCAGCCCCGGCCTTCTTTACCCGATAGTAAATTCCCTTACTCTCCTTTATGTGAGTACCTACCTCAGCCGATTGCTCCAACGTGGCTCTCTCCCTTAAAACTCTCAAAGTTTCGTCCTCTCTCTGGGCCTGGGCTATCTCACCTGGTGTGAGTTCCCCTATCTTGGCCCCTACCCTTACCTTCTCCGTTGAGTTGCCCTTGGCCTCCTCATTATCTGTGGTCTGACTCACTTTCGCACTCGCATTCTCACACTCATGCTCTTCCTTGTCAATCTCCACCTTGCGAGATCGCGTGAGTACCACACTTATCTTCTCAAGAGACGCCCCCTTTATGTTTCCTATAATCAAATCGGCCACTGGGTCTTCCACTACTAGCGCTTTGAGAAGCCCAGTATAAAATGGGGTTTCTACCCACATTTCCGCGACAGGAGCAGACCTTCTCGTCCCGTCCATCAGGACATAACTCCTGTTCTTCCCAGTTAAGCTCTTAGGAGGCAGTTTGTCCCTTTTTATAATCGCACACGTGCATCCCGTGTCACGAAGGATAGTAATCTCTTTATCCCCCATCCTCCCCTTCTCCAAAAATGGAGCGGATAAATCATTCTCCGGAACATCGTCTCCGGGCTCATGTTCTGTCGAACCTTCTAACTCAATACTCTTACCTTCCGTCTCCCAAGAAATGAAGGTCTGTGGCCCAACACTCTGCTCGGCCCCTGGTTGAGTATTCGCCCTGCCCGATGACTCACACTGACTGTCATCGGCTTCCTCATCGCTGGTTAGTACGACTGCGGTCGTCTCTTTCTGTCTCTTCCTACAGAATCTCGCAATATGGAGAAGTGACCCGCACACAAAACAACCACGCCCACTCTCACGCTGGGACTTACCTCGGTTGTCCTCGACAGTGGCAGCAGCACCCTTCTTCGTCCTGCCCTTGTCACACTGCCTACTCAGGTGATTGGGAGAGCCACAGTTGAAGCATACCGGTTTACTCACTCCTAAACCCTTACTTCTGCTCTCCTCAACCCTCTTACCTGACTTCTGCTGTTGCTCCAGCCCTCGCTTCGACTGATGAGCCTCACTATACAAGTCCGCCATCTCAACTAACTCATGCACGGACTTAGGGTCTCTCTCTTTCAAATATATGGAAAGATTACAGTCGACAATCTTCAACATCTGCTCCCTGACTAACAGATCCGTAATCCCTTCCATAGTTCTCTCTGCCTCTGAGAGGTCTACCCACCTCTCAAAATATCTCTGCAATCTCACGGACAGCTGCGTATAAGTTTCGTCCTTATCTAGACGACTTTCCCTAAACTTTCCCTAAACTTACGCCTATAACTCTCTGCCGTGAGATGATACTTCTTGAACAACACCTTCTTTACCTTCTCGTAATCCCTACTGTCTTCATCGCTGAGACCGGAATAAACATCTAACGCCCTGCCAGTTAACAATGCCCCTAACATGTCTGCCCAGGTGTCTTCTTCCCAATCATTTGCCTGCGCGAGTCTTTCAAATCTTTTCAAATACGAGTCGAGATCCTCGCGCGAGTCATCAAAAATGGCAATTTTGGGTACCTTCGGGGCAGCAGATTTTCCATTCCCTTTACCATTGTGACACCCGTTTTTGGCTAGTTCCCGTTCGTATTCCATTCTCTCCCTTTCAAATTGTCTTTCCTTCTCCTTTTCTTCTCGTTCGATCGCCCTTTGTTCTCGGTTTTGGGCTTTCTCTTCGTCCCACCTAATTTTGAATTCCTCATCACTAATGCCTTCTTGTCTGGCAAGCTTCAGTGCGCCCAGATAGTCCATCAGCAATTGACCTGTAACAAAGCTAACAATAAAGCATGGATCGTAACTGTGAAGTTAACAACAATATTCCTGCAATAGCAAACAACAATTTTCTCTGTGACAAAAGACAAAATTGAACAGTCAATGCACAGGTAAAATCAGAGCATGTCTCAGGTAGTAAATGTCAATCTCTCTCACTCGCCTCAGGGCAGATGACCTGTCCGCACAATCACACAATAGCCCCTTGACACGACCCAGATCAAAATTAAATGTTATTTACTAGCAGGATCCCACTTCTGACACCATTGTGATGTTTCCACTTTCTCTCACTCTTCCTCTCACTAACTTTCCTCTGATACCAGCCGTGATAGGCACGGCACAAACACACTATCTCTCTTCTATAAGTTATAACAAACGATATCTGTATTGCTTATCTATACAATAATTATTAATTCATTCAATAATAATAGGAACATAGGTCATACAATTTCACGTGAATTTCGATGGAATGAAATCAATGCAAATCAGTACATGATAATTAAAAGGGCTTCGTAATATTCAATTTCTAGCACATTTTATAAAACACATGGGTACATTCAGCATAAGGAAACCTCTCCTTTAGGGGTGTATGGCGCTATCTGGGCACTGGTTCTTCCTCTCTACTCTGGCTTGACTGCGCAGTTAGATCAACAGGTATCGGCAGGTGCCAATAGGTCGGGAAGCCAAGACGCCACGATGTCGTAAATCAAAGGACAAGAAGTTGAGAAGCCAAGAAGGTGTTGTTCTTCCTCCTCTGTAGAAAAACAATCGCAACTTCCTAATCTACTGCTGGAAGGTATGACTTCCATACTTACTCCATGACGGATATTCATCATTAATACTTTTAACCGCTGACACTGTTATATGTCAGGCTGCAGCTCCCATACTCCATAGGCTCCCATATTGGCAATAGAATAAACGATCAATACAGTTTTAATATTATTTACACGTTCCCCACGAAGAATAACGCTCTCTCTAACAGACCCCATCCTATAAGGTTTCGTAACATATATATAACGGCGTTTCCGTGACTCTCTCAGAGGCAGTAGTTATACCAAAGTAAACCCACTAGATTTAGGTTCTACAATCATGAACATTAAGTAAAATACACATACATCGTACAATTAACTTACCACTCAGCAACAGCTCAAATGCCGACAAGATACCAAAGATACCATGCTCTGACAAAGGATGTTTGCGGGTTCCCTGACCTTCCCCACTCACAAGACTAGTACAAAGTTACAGTTGCAGTTGTGGTCTCCTCTTCGGCACGAAGCTGGTGAGTGCTCTCAGCGGTCTGAAGTTGGAAGGAGCGTTCGAGGATTTATACCCAGTCGGGTAGCGTCCCAAGACGCTCACCGAGTGTACATTAGTTATCCTAATAGCCACCCCCGTCGACTCCACGTCAAATACTATTGAAGCATCTCTACCCCCCAAGCAATTCCCAGGTGATCTGATCGTCAAGTACGGCGGTCAAGTAAACACTACCCTTTTCGGGTGTCAACGCTTTCCGTTGCATCCCTTACTTTCCCCCTCTGGCCTACAATAACTCTGTCTCCCCGCCGTCAACTATCTTCCCACGGTATTTATGCCTTGCCAATCTGTCACCCTGTTACACAGGATAGACATTTGGATGTCACTTGTTTGTGGAGGCGAGGTGGCAGTAAGAGGATGTAAAAGTCTTTTTTTTTAAATGGGAAGTTTCATAGAAAAGTTTCTGTGGTTCCTTTTTCTCTACTGTGACTTCCATAAAACTTGTCCATTTCACAATCTCTCCTCAATCCGATGAACGAACTCTTAATGTGCCGATGTCCTTTACCAGATCCTTCCAATTTTTTACATCCTTTGTGTTCAATTTTGTAAAACGAAAGGTTTTTTTTTGGTAGATGCCATCTGAATTACAGCTTCTAGTTGAGCTGGAATTAGGATCTCTCCTGCTCTAGCAAGGGCTCTCTCCACGAGACTATGCATGCTATCACCTTCGCTTTGTCCATGGTTGGTTTAAAAAAAGTAAAGAGTTATAACCTGTACTGATACAGCACTCGCTATGAAAGTTTTCAGCATGCTCGCCACGATTATTTGTGAGTGTGCATGAGAAAACCCACAATAATTCGGCAATATGACATTTTGAGATCTGTACATATAATAAAAGACAAGACATTTCTGATAAATTGAAGTCAGTGACCCCCCTAAAACAAGATTTTGAGAAAACGGCATTTAACCATATAAGTGGCAATAGCTAATTGACCAAGTAATATTGGAGTGATTGTTGTTAGGAGACCATAGACTAATTACAAAGCCATTATAGAGATCATAGTAAGTAGTGTTCACTGCTCATCTACAGTTTACCCTGTAGCATGCCACGGTCCCCAAGTTGGAAGTTTGTGTTGGACCCATATTTTCACTTCAAGGCCGTTTTTCTCAAAATCAGCTCTGTCGACTTATTGTGGGTTTTCTCATGCACACTCACATTTTGGCCATAACACCCATCCCCAAAAAGTGCAACCTCCTCCACACCTCTGTTGTCTAGCATAGTCAGAATATTGTGCAGACACATGGAAGTTTCATTAGCACCCCTGTTGGCTACACCTTGTCCTGCTGGTTTCTCATTTTTTGGCAGTTCTTCTTGGGATTTCATGGCCTCCTGATTTTTTCTTCTGCAACAAAGCCAGTGGGACTTCATCCTCTGAATCTGAAGTTTCTGGTTTTGACCTGGTTGCCGAAAACATTTCGACCACTTTGCCCGAGTAGTACTTTCCATCCGGCTCCCACCACATCTCCACTTGAGCTACTGCTTTCAAAAAGTTTGAACCTTGAATCTTTCTCAGCTCTCTTGTGTTGACGACATTAACACTTCCATCGCTATCCCATTGGACAAGTACATCAAAAAACTTCATTTTGAATGGATCTGACGAAGGCACTCAAGGCAGCAATGAAGTAATAATAAGGCCGAATCAGACAGATTGTTTGTGCATCGGTGAGACAAAAATAAGAACCAAGTTTGGTAGGGAGGCTGTATTTGTGGGAGGCTGTATTTATATGTTCGAAAATGGGGTTGTCAAGACCACACACACTGTATTCTGTTGTGTTGTAATAGATCTCTGAAGTTGCCTCGCTAGTCTAATAATTATTAAGGTGTCAGTACAACTAAACGGATCAGCAGTAAAGATGCCAAAAGGTAACAAGATACGGACAGTGATACGGTCTCGGTGAGATTCGCGCTAGACATTCCGAACTAGCAGTTATGCCACTATGTCGTAGGAAAATAAGCGCCCGCACCGGATGTGTCGTTTTTAATTATTTAATTATCACCTAAACAAGCTGGGTTTTCATTACCATTTTAAAACACATGAAAGATCTTGCCTGCAGAAACATATTTAGCACAAAAACTAAAAATCGGCATTTTGTCGGTTATGCCACTATGTTATTGTAGCGACGAATTGATCGCAAAAACATGTCCATTGTAGAATTATTCTTGTGTAAAGTTAATTCTTGTTATTTTCCACAGTGAGGGATTAGCAGCACTGGAAAGAAAAAAAAAAACATCAATAGAAACGGTTCATTTTGTGGCTCCTCGTCCATGCATACAAGCTGTCTTTGTGTAAACCTTTGTTGGTTTGATTTATTCATCTCTGTTGTGAAAAGTGATCTTTCATAACCGAGTTCACGCTTCAAGGGACGGCAGAGCCAGCGATTGGTAACATTTCAGGTTTAAACACACCTGTTCTATACAATTCAAAGGTAATCTTCGAGGGCGAAAAAATGGCTTTTATAAAAGCATCAGCTCAACTGATGTTTTTTTTTTTTTTTTAAAGGCGGTCCCCCGTCAGATCCCCGTCGGCATTTCCGCCGTAGCTCAAGTTGAAAGAGGAAACTGCCATCTGGGAACTATCAAAACCGGCTTGGTTACACCTGAACTTTACTATGGTAGGCCTCGATCTGAACACATCAATCATTTTCTTGTCTTTGTTTTTTTTTATGGGGGGGGGGAGGGTGAAGTGTGTTCATTATGGGAATCTACAGTTATGAAATGCATTTGACCTGTTCGCTAAAACAATGAAGATTTGATTTATAAAATCCACAAAGCGCCAAAGTATCAACATTGTTTGACTTTATTGTAATTATTTCCTTTTCTTTTATGTCATTTCAGTAGTTTCTCTCATTATCTTTCCATCGATATGTTCGATATATTGATTTTCACCTGTTAGGTAGATTTCTCCTGTAAATCATGTCTGTCTTAAAATTCACACTAAGACCTGAACGTGAATTGGGCAAATCCTGCCTTTTATTCTATACCTATCAGCCGAACTGACTTGTTGTGCCGTGGGTGAAAGTCAGGTGAAAGTCATTATTAAAACCTCTTCAACTTGGAGCTTTGAGCCAGGTGAGAGTTGCAGTTCTTTGATTCTCAAGCTCCTAACACCAGAGGCCCCCCTAGAGACTGAAAGAGCCTCTTATGATGCGATAATGTCGATAGCTTGAGATATGCAGGACTTACGTAGCTGGGACTCCTTTTTACATAGATAATACTCAGTTTGGGCAGTGAAAATGCGCCCCCTAGTGCGGCTCCTTGTACTTTGATCGAATATTTCTGCTCCATTTATCCAATACTGGTGGGGCACTGAGTCAAGTCTGTCTTGCATGTGTTTTGGTTCAGTGTGTAAGGTCTGTCTTTCCGAAAGCTGCCTCAAGACTGTTTTGATGCACCCAAAAATAATGCGACAGCCTCGCTTCGGTCAAACCATTGCGCGATGTCCCGTTTAACCTTTTATGTACCGGCAATATAATAGTCGTGAGTTGAGTTTGTCTATTGCTGATATATTATGGAAAACGAAAGTCATTTATAGAAAATGAATATGTTTCATTATTTTGGACTCATGTTAACGACTTGAAAATAGTGCAGTAATCATATCTGAAAGTTAAAAGGAATATGAAAATCTTAACTGTCGGGCCTTGGCAAGTAAAGGGTCAACTCCATAGTTCACAGCTCACGGTATAAACCAAGACAAGGCAGGCTTGATTCAGTGCGAAACCAGACTAAATGTTAGAGATAGACCAACAAACCAGTGCTAGATGTCGCACAGTGTAGTAGTAAATTCTATTTACATAGTGTGACAACTTCAGCATGTAACTGGCTACCTTGTACGTCTACAGATGGCCATAGATCTAGCGAGCACAGTGCTGATCCCCTGCCTTTAATCTAACAGCTGAACTTTCTTTTTAATAATGTGAAATAAAGTCATAAACAGGTGTGCACTGAGTTTCTTCAGACGGCAGCAGATTTAATGCTGCCTAGCAATAACCCTTCTATTAGATTCCTGTGAAGTGCTCTGTCACATATTTTATTCCTTTTATTTTTCCATTTTTTCACTTCGATAACGTTTTAAAAATAGGCAGTGGCTACGTTTACGGCAGCCGGTGAACAAAACTCACCATTTTTCTTTGTTCGGCTTTACTCCCGTTCGTACAGCAGCGCTTCCTCTCTTTGTTTTTTTCTATTGGGGTATGAGCGTAATCTGCCGTAAACGCAGCCACTGCCTTTTAAATATGCGTTTGAAATATTATTCTTTTAGTATATGGCCGGTAATTGAGCAAAATAAAAAACTAATCAATTTTTTTTTCTTTTTACATATTAAACTTTTTATCTTCCACCCAACACCCCCCTCTCCCTTCCTCCAACATCGTAAATCCTGCCACCAAATCCACTAACTTGGATTGATAAATCACGGTTTCTGTCTTTTTTGTGTGTGTGTGTGCGAGCATATCCTGAAATTTATGGGGGATTTTTTCTTTGAAATCCCAGGTCTGATGTAATCCGTGATCTAGTGAGGATCTGTTGGTGCCAGTGGTACAAGGGCGCTGTGACAAATTCCCTCATTATCGGGGGGTGGGGGGGGGGGGGCAATACGTGCTCTTTGTCCAGAATTGTGGGAAAATCAGGCAGATGAAGGAGAAACAATGGCGTTTCCTACATGGCTTGCTGGAGATAAGCGGCAGATCTTCGGAGTCCGAAAGTCGGGGTTTTGGAGACACGGGACAAGGGCGACCATTCTGGAGCGATAAAATAGACAACGGTTTTGATAGGAATTGTTCTATGGAGCAAACTAAGTTTTAAATACACACATCCACCATTCCTGACCTTAGTTCTTGCTTGTTCCAACTCTACTTTTGCATAACTGAGAAACTCCACGTTAAAGGTTAGCGTCTTTAGTAATGATAATAATAATAATAATAATAATAATGGATGGCATTTAGATCTATATAGCGCATAACCATTTAAAATGCTCTATGCGCTTTACAGAAGCAACATGTCAACCACAGAGCTGCAGAATGGAGCTGCCTGCGAAGCGCTCAACACACTACACTGCCTCTTTCTCTCTCCCTGTCTCGTTAACTCTCTCCCTCTCTACCTCTCTCTATCTAGTAGTATAAGGAGTTAGAATAACTCATAACTGTAGAGCAGCTTGATACGTGCCACAAAGCATTTTAATTAAACACGTGTCAAAATGTGTATTTGTTATATCTCTTCTACATACTGAAAAGATGTCCAGTTTTTCAGAAAATGGAGTCAAAACAGACAGGCACTAAAGTTGCGCCTTGTGACAAAAATTAAAATAATATGTCAGTCAGAGTCAAAAATGTCGTGATGCAGAGAGTTGTTTGCGGAAGTTAAACTGTCACAATTAAAAACTTTGAAAGTTGTTTTTATTTTTAATCGTATCCTCTACTCAAGGGCGAAATCAGACAGGCAAAAGCTGCCATTCCTGGCCAAAGAAAACTGTGACAAAAAACCAATGGCTGGATAATGTGATATATCCAGTGACGGCATTAGCATTAGCAATGAATTACAACAGACAACGAAGCGCCTTTCAAAGTCCAAACACATTAACGGGGAAAATTCAGAGGCGACAAACGTAAACCGACACCGTCCGACTGCAAAATCTCACAGGTTGTGTCAATGATCTGTTGCCAGGAGGCTATCAGATTTCACGTTCAGTGGCATGAATAGGCAATAGCATACGGCAAAAGGTGTCGGAAGGTTGCGGAAAAATAGAACTGCAGGATTTACTGCTGCATTGACACGTTACACGAATATCACACGGCCTATCCAATGATCCGCATTGTAACTGCGTGTTTTACCGGGAGAGATATTCTTCTCCTTCCGTTAGCTTTACAGTTTCATTCTCAGGCTTTTCATTGCCGTGTACGATCATAGATTTGAATGTGATACATTTCAAAACCCAGGTGTCCGCGGGTGAACATAAGAAAAAATGTTGTTCTATAAGTTTAAATGCCCGGTTGTGTGGGAAATTGGCCGTGAGAATAGGTGAACTATCGTTTTTCCAACTTTGTTGTATGGAGTCCTGAAACTTGAGGTCGTCACGCCCAGCAAACGAAAGGCCATGAGCGATCGTGTCACTTTGGAAGTTGAATATACAATCATGATAACTTAAAGAACATTTTGATTTGCCTATTGATCAGGGACACGCTGATTTCCACTAACGACAACGGCGTGTCCTCATATAATTATGATAAGCAGTCATCTCTGTTGCACCTTACTACAGGCCATCAGAGGAGTGTATGATATTACGTTTCTTAAAACCAGCTTTTTGTGGTCTACATCGACAGGAAAACTGGCTTTGTATCCAGCACATTGGCTTTGTTTCTGTACTATAAGACTGTCTTTGAGTTGAAGTCAAAAAATTTTTTTATTCAAATGCAAAATTGTTGTCAAAATTGAGAGCAAGTGCTGGCGAGACGAAAAAAACGCCACCTGGCACGGAACCATAATCTACGGAAATCACTGGGAATCTGTTGTCAATGGTAGAAACGGCCACGAACTTTCTCTGACTTTGGACTTGAAGCAGGAGAGAAAGAAAGCGTAGTGTAAGTGCCTGCTGCCTCAGGCTTCCATGGCCCTGAGGTTAAATTAAATACGATAAAACAAAAGCAAAAGAAAAAGAGCAGAATCTTGGTTTACATGGCAATTTCCGCACCAGCCGTGCATGTTCTAGACGAAGTGACATGTAGAAAGACACGACCAGGCCAGTATTCAGTGGGTGCACTTCACACCCAGCAAGTTCACTTCATTCAGTGTCACCTCTGTGTGTCTGTTTGCCAGGGCTATTTGACAGCCATGCTGCCTGTGAACAAGAAACACGATTTGTAATTGCTCTGCATTCATTTTTTTTTTTCACTCTCATTTCACTTACATTTTAAGGCCACAAATGGCACAAGCTTCAGCTCCATGCAATCTGCACTGCCTTTTAACCACACGAATTATACAGATCTTTTCTGAGTAACGGGATACATAATTATTAGAGTGTATCAATCAGTAAGTTGAAATTCCACACCTGTCAAAATGGGTCAGCGCCATATTTTATGACACATGTATCAAAATAACCCAGAAAATCAAGTGTCTGTCTGTATAATTATGTGTGCGTGTGTGAGTGTATGTGTGTGTGTCTGTATGTGTGTGTGTAAATTTTATTAGTGCACGTTATAACCTGCACGCCTTTAGAGAAATCACGTTGTCGTAATACATGTGTAGAAGTAGGAACGGGGATGCTTGTCGAGTCGTGCTGTTGAAAGGATGTACACCATGTAAACATCATGATATGCTCAACAACAATTGACTTAATTTCCGACAACAGGACAAGCCTGGAAATTGATATTGCATATCCGACAGTGTAGGACTGTGCGTCCCTTTGCAGTGACATTTCGATGTGTCAGGTATCTCTCTCATCTAATGTTGGAAACCAGGCCAGTCCACAGACTAATAAATAACCAGACTGGAAACACGAGCTTCGGGCTGTGTCGTTTTTTTTACGGAAGTTAATGAGATGCGGCCGTGTAACCAACGTGGCCGCCGCTCGGGAAATTCCGATTCTAGTTCTATCTGCAGTAGAAATTTCTTTTTATTTGTCAAGATTGGTTGTACATGTATTAATAATGCATTAACTTGCCTATCCTTTCATTTTATTGTCTACAGCTGCCTTTTTTTTTATTGTTATAAATGATGACCGTATGGACTTTTAGCGACCGCTGCATTGTATAGCTATGCTGAAGCGTCGGTCGCAACCGTAAACCTAATGTGGCGGATGCTTCATGACCTTTCGCTGTTTTGTGACGTCACACAATGGGCTCATCCAGTCTGTGTATTTATTAGTCTGTGGGCCAGTCCAGCAGATGAAAAACATGTCACAGCTCCTACCATGAAACCGCTCAAGTGCAAAGGCTCTAATTTTACAAGAGAGGAAACAAATTGGAGTTTACCTGAAATGTAATCCTTATCTTAAATACAAATCTGCTACAAACATTAACAATTGTACAACCCCGTCCCTTTTCCCATTTAATCAATAATTAAAAAAAAAAAAAATGAAATTTCTTCAGGAAGTTTTTAAAAATATTTGGCTAAAACATTGTCATCGGCGTTATCGTGAATGCTCTTGTGCGGTTCATCGTAGACCAAGCGATATGTCCCCTTTTGAAAAGTAGTGGCAAACTCTGTTGTCCTCTACACAGAGCTGTTAATTGCATTGTGGGAGCATGCATCTGACTGTATAAAAAAAACCACATTTGTTTGAGGGCAACAACCTGACAGGTCAGCTAACCATGACCAAAAAATGGACGTGTAAAGCTGAGTTTTCGTCTGTACGGAAACGGAAACGCCCCAAAACCCTTCAATGAGTGAAACAGAAAAAACTGTTTTCATTTGTACAGAAACGTCCTTTCCGTACACATAGAAACACTCTTTCTTTTTACTACTTGATGAATTTCTGTCATTTGTGTCGCGGTTTCTGTTTCCGTGCACATGGAAACACAGCTTAATAGTTAAAACAGATTCAGTAGGCCCTAAGGTAAATTTGTTGAGTGTCAATTTGCCGGCCACTTCACCCCCAGATTTCTACTCTCATCTCAATCCACACATATTCTGTTCCGTTTTTAGACTACTGGAATAAATTATATGCATGCATGGAAAGCTTAAAGGGTTAGTTCTTTAAAGTGGGATTAGCCAGGAAACTCAGCATTGCGAACTCGACATTTGGAATCTAGAGTGCTTACCCAACCGTTCATACCGTCAACGGAGGTACAGGGGAAAAGTGGCAGTTTTCAGTGGCAATTCATCATTGCTTTCTGCATGTTATTCAGTAGCTAATGCTAAAAATGAATTGCAAAATTAAAAAAAAAAAATCACTCGTTCACACTTTGATTTGACATCAGGACACGAAACTTTTTAAAGCCTTTAATGCGCATTAACAGAAAGCAGTCAAGCATTTCTCGTAAATAATGTTGCAATCCGGTTGCCATACATTTTCACTTTGAATGTTCCACAGTTTTTATCAGAGAAATGACACATTTGAATTTTGGCCCACGACACGTCAGGAGACATTCGGAAATATGGTTGTTATAGTATGTACGCACCCCAAGTTTTTGCGCTAGGGGTACGTATTTTAAAGCCTTTTGTGACTCCAGAGCTAAAGAGTTCCTCTCGAAATAATCCTAACAAGAGCCTTAATTAATCATTCTTTCAGATTTTCTTTTAGTTTTCCTCCTGTTGTTTGGTTGAAAGGCTAAGGGGCAGGGTTAGGGTTTCGATAATATTTAGTGTTTGGGATAAGAGCGTGATTCGGGATAGGTATGTGTACGTATGCGCCCCTGGCGCTTGGGGTACGTACGTACAAGTAGCAACAGCCTCCAGAAATGGAAAGCAAAAATCTGGGTACATTATTATGTAGGTTTGGTGAACACGACATTAGAAAACAGTCCGGCTGCCACTTGTCCTGCAAATACCTTTTTTGGTGTCCAAGAATCTGTCTCAGAGTGGAAGGTCCCAGTATGGACGACTGTCAGTGCTAGCTGCCAGACTTGTTGCAGACATTTTCTTTTTAATTCAGTAATGGGCTTACGTCGCATTTAAGTTTCATTCTAAATCCTTATTTCCATTATCTCCCTCGTGGTTTCAGCGTAACAGGATCACCACGAAACTAATGAAATTCAAGCTTCAAGACCCCTGATACCGGAGAGGCCTTGAAGAGACTTTTTTTTTTATGAGTGAATTCTGGACGTTGCCCTATTGTTTACTGGTTGCGAAGGGGCCCCTTAAAAGTTCAAGCTTAGGGTCCCGCAATTGAAGGTCCGCCACTGGTAACAGGATGGATGTGGTTACAAGTACGTACGTCCCGCAATTGAAGGTCCGCCACTGGTAACAGGATGGATGTGGTTACAAGTACGTACGTCCCGCAATTGAAGGTCCGCCACTGGTAACAGGATGGATGTGGTTACAAGTACGTACGTCCCGCAATTGAAGGTCCGCCACTGGTAACAGGATGGATGTGGTTACAAGTACGTACGTCCCGCAATTGAAGGTCCGCCACTGGTAACAGGATGGATGTGGTTACATGTACGTACGTCCCGCAATTGAAGGTCCGCCACTGGTAACAGGATGGATGTGGTTACAAGTACGTACGTCCCGCAATTGAAGGTCCGCCACTGGTAACAGGATGGATGTGGTTACAAGTACGTACGTCCCGCAAGTTGTGTTTGTTTTTTTACGCTAAGGGTGCGTATTTTAAAACCTTTTGTGACTCCAGAGCCAGAGAGCTCCTCCCGAAATGCTCCTAACAGCCTTAATTAATTATGATTTAATTATGATTTAATTATTCTTTCAGATTTTCTTTTTGTTTTCCTCCCGTTTTTTTTTGGTTGAAAGGGCAAGGGGGGCGGGGCGGGGTTAGGAATTCGATAAGATTTAGGACTGAAGATAAGGAAGGGGTTCGGGGTAGGTAAGTACACGTACCCGCCGCTAGCTCAAAACGCTTGGGTTGCATGTGTACTTAGAACAACAGCCAGCTAACAGGATAGCATAGAATTCAATAGCCAGAGTTCGGCCGTCAAGCCCAGTCTTCTGTAAGAAGATGTCACTCAGCACATCCAACCAAACCCGGACACCAAGGCCCGGGCAACATCGCTGTCGCATTCTGTCAGTGACAGCCACATTACTAGCTAGGTCAGGTCCGTGAACATTATATCACAATCATTTGCCAAGCGAGCGTATTTCAAGAATCTTAATTGGTTTCTTATTTTGTTTCTGTTATTGCAGCTGCTGCGCTTGTTTCGCTTCAAAAATTGCCTTCAATTTTCATTGTCTTTTTGTAACGGATCGAGCACACCTTTACAATTACAAATATCTGTAATGCAATACACCGAAATAACGTACACCAAAAAGTAACATAATATCTCCGGCTGAAGACAGCATATCAACTGAATCGTTTCAATGGGCATGACCCAACGAGAATGTCAAGGTCATCATGTTCTTTTAGGGCTTTTGTTTTTGCTGTTGTTGTTGAACCACCAGCCGCCATTGCAACATTGCTGTACCACACGAGTGTAAGAATTGTCAGCAGCGCCGTCCTAACATCAGCCAGGGCCCCTGGGCAGATTCTTTTGTAATGCCCGGGATTTTCCTACCGGTTTCAAAAACCAATGTAAATTCGCATGTCGGGGGGCCCATAAACCTTTTGGGGCCGCCCCTGAGCAACTGCCCCGTGTGCCCATACATTAAGGCGTCTCTGACTGTTAGTTAAGTCTAATTTCTGACAACAAAGTAGCCAAAATATTATTACACGTTATGAATAACACCGAAAACACGGATGCTAAAGCTTGGCACACATTAACCAATTTTGATCGGCCAACTGGTTGGCTGGTGACATCATGACATTGAATTCCATCAGGCCCAACTCGTTTGTTGTTGGGCGAGGCCTCATTAAAATTAATCGGCCGTTCAAAATCGTCTAGTGCTCATTAGACCAGACCCTAAAGTTTATGAACACAGTATCAATAAAAGTCAACAGTAAATGTTCGAAGTTGCACACCATGATAACGCTGCAAAAGATTTGTTCAATCCAAATAACAGTCATCATGAATCAGAGGACAAAAGTGAGAGTCATCTGGGCCTTCGCCAGAGAGTTACCCACTTGCATAATTATTATAGTACCAAATGCCAGCGGGGTCTTCCCCTTTCCTTTCATTATGGGCAAACGAATAGTGGAGAGAAAAAAGTTGTATTATTTATAGTGTACAAAACTAGACCCCCTACTTGTTTAAGTTTCATGTATAAATATAACAGCCCGACATACCAGTAAAACTCCTTCCTAACAAATGAATGTAACTAAGACACATTTCAGCCAGTAACCCCATTGAAAGCCGACTCGTAGGATTGACGTCAGGTTTGCACATAGGACTGACATCGTTCTTACTTAGATCCGCTGGTTACGACATCGCGCCGACGTCGGTTTGATGTCGAGAAACCACCCCTATGGTAATCCTACCAATCCTACGGAAATCTACGTCGGATTAACCTGGGGGGGGGGGGGGGCTGCTGGCTGAGATGTGTGTGACAAATGGAGAGAGGGAAGGAGAAAGAGGAAGATGGACGGACGGAGAACAAATGCAGTACAAAGATAACACAAGGGAACGACTTGGTGACACAAACTAACGTAAGGTTTGGTAATACAAGTTCCCAGAGGGTTAAAACTGTTTGATGGAGCGTTAGATCAGAGATCGGTGAGAGAAAGCATAGATCGACCCCTCAAGGTGATTTGTACGCCCAGCGCTCCAATACCCCGCAGCGGGCAAATAATTCGTGTGTTCCGCGCTTTTGATCTCCTATCTCGACAATCTACATTCAGCTGATTCAACACAAACTGGTGGAGTTCAAATGCGCAACTATTCACAGCTTGATTGAGTTAATCGAGTCACATAAAAGTACGGCGACCATAGAGTTTTCCCGAGATCTCCAAGCAGCTCGGGGAGAACATCAGAGCGTCTATGTGTGTGAAACAGAAAGTTTGTATGGATGAGAGTGCGTGTTTTAGTATGAGATTTGGAAAGTGTATGTATGAATTGTTGATGCAATGTACAGCGCATTGAGTAATAATTTTATTAGAAATGCGCTATAGAAATTCTATTTGTTATTATTATTATTATGAAACAGTACCTGGTCTTTACCAGAGAGATGATCATGTTCCATTAATTATTACAAAATAATTATTATGATACTATCTGCATGGACAGCTTGCACTGTCGGAGGTGAAAACCTTTCGGAAAGTTAGTACAAGAGACGCTCAGTTGAACAGTGAGAAGTATTTTTTAAAGAAATGAACAAAATCAGAGAGCCAGATCTTCGTGTAAATTCCTTTTTTTTTTTTTAATGCGTGAATTTTGGGTGTTGCGGTATTGTTGCTGGTTGCTAGAGGGTCCCGTAACAGTTCAAGTTTCAGGGTCCCAAAACTTGGGTCCGCCACTAGAAGAGCCGCCAGTGTTTCTTTAAGTTGTGTATATAATAAAACAAGGAATTATTTCTTTTCTTTTTTTTTTTCATTTATCCTCCTCCCCTTCCCAAATCCGCGAACACTCTAAGGGTAGCCACACAAAGGCCACCGAATTCGGTCACCGAGCCACTAGGCGCTTTAGGTGAGAAGAATTGCATTATATAATTTCAACAACTGCACATAGAGCCCACGTAGATTCGGTCCGCTTATGTAGTGCAATTCTTCTCACCTAAAGCGCCCAGTGGCTCGGTGACCGAATTCGGTGGCCTTTGTGTGGCTACCCTAAAGAAAGAGAACTATGCCGCTGAATCTCTATACTGTTTTATCAGATTATAATAACTTAAAGAGTAAAAGGCTGAAACGGTGTCGGCAGAGAAAGTATACCAACAAGCAATATGCAACAGATATGAAAATGAAAACCACTAACACATGTTATTTTTACCATAGTCTTGAAAAGGTTAATTGATCATTCAGTCAGATGATTGTGTTTTTTACAGGATACCGGGACAAGTTCCTCTTCCCAGTAAAGCACTAGTAGCTACAATTTTTCAACATCATCGAGTGTAAACAATGAGAAAAGTGCATAGCTGACTATTACTTAACATTCCTAAATCTACCATGAATCTATTCATTTAAAAGCTAAATACAACGTCTTAAATTCTTGGCCTACAAATCTGTCACAAATGGGCGTTCATCACGGTGATTGCTAAAGTAACACAATACTCTCATCCGTGTTTAATGAATTTCTGTACACGCATTCGTGGAGTTTGCCAGGAACAATAACCGATGAAAAGTTCTATTGACGAAGGTTTTTGTGGTGATCCCCCTGTGCAAATGACTCCCTGACTGCCTTCCCTTGTCTTTGGTAATAACTGAATATTACACTCCCTTCAGCGTTGCCGGTACTTCGGATTTGTCCCCAGGTCTTGGAATTTTCGGGGTTACCTATTGGGATCTTGGCATTTTTTTTAACCGATCTTGTGAGTTTACAGGCTATTGTATTTTGCCATTATTTCTTTGTAAAGAAATATATACAAAAATTTGAAAATCCCAAAATTGCCCTTCCACGCGAGATACCATTTAGGTTTTGCTACTGAGAAACTAAATAAAGTCAAATGGCCCAAGGGACAGTTTGAGATTGTCTATGTGAGAGGACCTTTTGAGTGGTCTGTAAGCTAATCACTGCACTGCTTAGGTGAAATTCAATATATTGTAACGAAATGGTAAAGTTTAAATGTATTTCTTGGGTTGGAATTTTTGATGCGAGATACTTGCAAGTTTTTGACAATCTTGCGGCAACGCTGATTCCCTCGCAGTGTACAATCTAGATACTTTTAGATTGTACAGCCTGGATCCTCTAGAACGTTATTTCCATCTCTAGGAAAGTATCACTTCAACATTCCTGATGAGAGGAAACAGGGTATTATTTTTGGGGTGACATTTCAGAGCAATTGTTCATTCTGAACTCTGTGTTGCCTGAACATGTCCAGGGTTAGGTCAGACAGCTTGCAAAAGATGAGAGACGACAGTGAGAAAGAAAGAATGAATGGTAGGTGGACTTAAACTTATTAAGGTATTCCCTGTAAACAAATAATGGTTAAAGTAAGAAATCTGAGAATTACTGGCCAAGTCGAATAAAGCTGGGTTCTCAAGTATACGGAAACGGAAACGGAAACGTCAAAAACCCTTCAAGTAGTGAAATAGAAAGAATGTTTCCGCACGCCGTTTCCGTACACATGGAAACACTCTTTCTTTTTACTATATGATGGATTTTTTGCCGTTTCCGTTTCCGTACATATGAGAACTCAGCTTGTGGCGCGGGTGGTTGGTAGAGGCCGCTGGTAGTGCCTCCCTCTGTCCTACCTTTTTTTACATTCTGTCTATCCTATTGCTTTGCCCCAGCCCAATGTCACCAACATCACGTCCACGTGCGTTCCTCCAACTCAACCGCAAACTCACACGAATTAGGCGTTTAAAGAAAAGGCATTTTATGAATTAGTACAGAAAAATGTCACGTTCGTGGATGCAAATGTGGACGTTTAACTTCAAAATTGTGACTCAAACAAAGTTTACAAAAAATACTTTCCTAATAACTACGTGTATATTGCTGAGATAATTAAAAGGCACCAGTTGGGACTGAAAGAAACCTGCACAAAAACTTTGGTTGATATCGGTGCAGAGATAGCTATTATTGGTCGGGCAGAAGAATTGCAGAGTTGTTTTTTTTTACAATAGACTAGTGTAAGGACCCGTTCAAAGAACGGGTTGCAATATCATCTTGCTGAAATGTAGATCTAGATCTAGTTACTCAGTCAGCACACAGATTATGCGGATCTAGAAAGAAAACAACTCACAACTGGCACAGTAACACCCGCATGGCCCGTGTATAAGGTAGGCGGCACAGAAACTCATGCCTTCAAACTTTGAAACGCAACCAGAAGTTTAAAGTCGAAACAAAGCAAAGGCAGGAGGGAGGCCATCATTGTTGAGGAGAAAGCATTATTCGATATTTTTAGGCCTATTTTCATTTATTACAAAATTACGATACCTCGCTTTCATGTCAAAGGAATAGACAAAGTAGCAAAAAGAACTATCTTTCACATGTAATTTTTTCAGGTCTCGGCATTTCTTCCTGGTAGCGGTGAATTTTTTTTCCATTGCCGTTTTTTTATATAGATTTAAGCAATTATAACCGTAGTTTATAGAACTTAAGTATAGACTATGTAATTATGAAATTTATTATATTATTATAAAGCTACGTCATTTGGTGAGTCTCTGGAGTTGAAAGATCATTATCTATCACAGTGACACTCCTAGAAGATTGTTTAGTTCACTGTCTGTTCACTAAGACGTTGACCTTGTATAAAGTTTCCTATACTCTTGACCTTTCTACACAACACTACTTGTTAAGGAACTGTACTGTTTGTTGTAGTCTGGGGTTTGTCTGGCAAAACAACCAAGGGAAACAATACGTAAGTAACGACGTCTTGATACTGGTGTAAATGTCTAATGACCGGAAAAATGACCAATACGGTAGCTATACAAACATGAAACGTATTTACCTGGTCTAGCAGCTGTAATCAACACGCAGAGATTGTATGAGCCAAAGACAATGAAAATTGTTCACACGTAGAAGAACAGAACAAACCCAGGAGGGGGCGGCATAACGTTCTGTTGTTGTTGTTGTTGTCAGTTGGCTCAGACAGATGGAACATTGCGAAGTACAGCCTGGGGGGAAAGTACTCGTACTTCGAAAAGTCGTAGAAGTTTCACTGCTTTACGTTAAGGGGAAAAATGTCGACAAACGGACTTGAAACGCAGATCTTTCATTCCGCTGGTGTCGATTTTTTTCCCCTTAGTTTTGTTCACGCTTCATCTGGAGGCCTCTTGTCCTAGCTTTCCAAAAGGTTTTCTCCTTCGAGAGCGTTCCCTGCATGCCGAGGATGGCGTCATGATATTTTGTAATCTTGAGACATATCATCTCTCTGGCACAGATCCATACTGGCGCATATACCCGGGCCGATATTGTTGGCGGACAAACCTGGGTAGTATCCGCAGATAATGTTGGCGGATAGTGATAGCCATTTCAAAAATACATCGATGAACTTACCAACCTATTGGCTGGTAAAAGTTCAAGACAAGGAATGAACTAAGCTACGTGTGAAATTTGCTTTGGATCGGAGACAGACTGGTCAGTGGCCAGCCTTTATCTGTCAGTTCTGAGATGTGTCCTGTGTTTAAGTCTTAACTTTAGGAAGTTTCGCTGCCCTTGGCATTTACCCCTCACTTTCCTTGTTTTTGTTTCTCTTGTTTCTTGTTTCTGTGTGTGTGTGTTTTTGTTGAAGGGATTAGTGTTGTTTTTTTTCAGAATTCTGCCCGGGCAGCGGCCTTGTTCTGCCTTCTTTTCTCGATTTTTCAACTGCCAAGGTATCTTTTACGTGCGCAACGTGTACACGGGCCCTCTGAGTTTTTCGTCCTTATCCGAGAAGACTAGGTGCTCGATCTTACCTACCACAGGATCAGGGACAGGAACTTTCCCCCCAAATTTAATTCCAACATGCCTGCAGCGACCGGGCCTTGGTACCTTCGGCATGAGAGGCGGGCACTTTGCCTCTGGACCACCGTGCCCCTCCCCGTGGGTATGACCCAAACTGGTCAGCGGCCAGCCGACGTCTGACACTTCTGAGATTTGTCCCCAGGTTAGCTGAGTGTAAACCTCTCGAAACTGTTGCAGGAATACATACCTGTACACACGATATAATTGTACCATTAGAAGGGGAAAGAAGCCAGTTTCAGTCCAGAACGGCTTCCTGATTCTACAGAGATCGCTTGAAGTGTTGGCATAAATTTAACCATTGCCAACACTGGAAAGTAGAGGAGTGAAGAGCTGTTGTGTAGAGACTGTGACCCCTCTTGACTTTATTTACAGAGACCAACGTTAACAGAGCATACGATCATAATAATGAAAGGTCACAGTTCAATGAGTACATTATTGTATGTCAACATTCGGTCTACAGTAAAATAAACAACGCCAAGGGTTTGGTGAAAGGGGCAGATAATTCGTGTTCCACACGTCCGGTTATCGTATTTCTATGGTGTCGTTGAGTTCATTATCGTGCGCTCTTTTCTTACACACATCAACTGAGAGAGAGAGAGAGAGAGAGAAGCGATAAACAGCGAAGGAGAGGGAGAAATACAGAGACCCAGAGAGAGGGAAACAGGAGAGAGAGGCGATAAATAGAGAGGTAGTGAGGGACAGAGAGAGGGGGACTGGCGAGAGAGAAAGCGAGAGAGAGAGAGAGAGAGAGAGAGAGAGAGGCTATAGACAGAGAGGTAGAGAGAGAAATACAGAGAGACATAGAGAGGGGGAACAGAAGAGAGAAGGAGAGAAACAGAGAGATATACAGAGAGGCAGGGAGAGATACAGACAGATAAAGGGAGGCAGAGAAGTACAGAGAGAGAGGGTGAGAGAGAGAGAGTGTGTGTGTGAGAGAGAGAAATAGTGAGAGAGAAAAAGTGAGAGAGGGTGGGAGAGAGAGAGGAAACAGAGAGAGAGAACTATTTATTTTAGGTGAACATTAATTTCACTTGGGTCCCCTACACCTACATCTGAGACAATCCCAAAGCCTCTAGTCCGAGCTTCTGCTTTACGTTACGGGTGCCGGAATAGCACCCCATGAAAAACTAATCCTTAACCTTGCTGTACATGGAAAGGGAACGCCCTGTTTATCTAATAACAAATTAATGCCAGATTTTTCCAAGAATTATTTCACTAAAACAGGTGACATACTTTTACATTTCCAACTGTCTAATGTCGGGCTGAGCTGTGACCAACTGAATCTGCCGATTGTCAGGGTTAGGACTAGAATTGTCGTGCTGGTCACGGTTTGTTTATTTCATGGTCTCGTTGATTTTAGCCAGTGCAAATGTCCTTGAACTATTCTCGTGGACAGTTTGTTTTTGTAACGCTTTTTCTTAGAGATGGAAAGAAAGTGGGGCAAGATAGAATAAATGGATGAGTTAACAGTGACGGTGCAGTTTTCGACCCCGTGGTTTGGGTATACTCTAACAGGGGAAGAGACGGGGCGAAAAAGGGAAATAGTAAATTCGTACATAAAACGTAGAGGGTTGGAGACTTTAGTAAGGGTTTTGATATGTTAATTTGACCTTGTTTGTTACTAGTGCAAGGCCGTGACCGATTTCCATGCAGAATCTATTAATACTACGAGCTGAGCTCGAAATGGATGCACCAATCAAATTTGGGCAGTTGGCTGGGGATCTGCAGATGGCCGCGAGGTATATAAGCGGGGCCATTCTTATGTTTCACTACTCCATGCAGAAATTATCCATCTGTGAAGGCAGTCGGCGGGATTCAGCCTGAGAGAATCAGAAGATTGTTAAAGTCATGTCTATGTCCTTGATAGACACTGGAATGAGACCATATGCTTGTCAGAAATTATCTACTGCTATTATCTCCAGCTCCCTGATCTCGTATCAGGGACCAATGTAAGTGTCTGCCTATTGATTCGACGATGAACGTGAAGCTGACCTTAATTTTCCAGTAGGAGTGCTACCGAAGAATGCAAGATTTCCATGTATTTTAACTTGCAACTAGATCTAGCATGAATGTCTGGTATACACATTTGTAAATTGAAATTGATGTGTCAGGATGAGGCTGGGGATTGCCAGCCCATCCTAGAGTAGATCTAGATCTAACTTAACTACGTCAGTTGTATTGACGAGTTAGATCCTTTATAAGCGGTAGGCACGAATAACTGAGTTAACATTGTCGTCTGAGACATTAAGATATTATTTGTTAGATAGTAGGCAGGCTATATCTGAAAGATAGATAAGTAATAATTAAATTGTGAATGAGTCAGAATGATATAATCTTTTAGGAATCTAGAGGAGACTTCTAGTGATATATTATTGAATTTTCATTTGATGCTGCTGATGTTGTCTTTTAGTATGTAAGAGCTAGACGAAATTTGTTAGGGAATTTAAAGTAATAAATTTGTGGCCCTGCAAGGTCCTTGATAAAACTTATTCGAATTGTTATTAGTATATGTGGCATGGTATGGAAGAGTAATTTCTAAAAACCTCTCGATATTTTAAATGCAGTCGGAACACCAATAATTCCATATAACCCAACTCCGTAACACCGATGGCTTTGGAAAAATAGTTTTAGCCCTCCACAATGCACCTCAACAAGACGCTTTACATAGATGTGTGCCATATTTTACAAGGTTCTTTACCATGTCACCTCATGTATGCCTGTTATTGAGTTTATTGATTCACGTGTAATGTAAGATAATTATATGTACCACGTATGTGCTCTTAAACGCTTCGTGAAAGAGAAATTTCCTCATGGGATAATAAAGTGGTTTTTATTATATATCTATCTTATCTTATCTTATATTCTGGATCATTTAACAGAACTTTTCTTGAACGAGATTTCAACCGAATCAAAGAATGATGTGTAAAACTTTTTAAGAAATAAAAAATACGATGGTAGACTAGGAATTATCAGAGTGGCTGGAAATTTTATAGACCTGGTTGTACCTCAGGCCAACATCTGTACAATGCTGAGCCCAGCTGTTTCACGCTTTTTTTTTT
>OZ007572.1:58063695-58091195 GCA_963931925.1 Onchidella celtica | reverse complement strand
TACCAGGGCCGGCGGCTGCTGCCCGGGGCAAAATTAAAGAAAACAACAAACTAATCCCTACCACACACACACACACACACACACACACACACAGAGGCACGCGAGCGGACACACGCACACATATCGCGGGTATAGAGCAAAATTGTATCTCCAGTGATATGAATAATGGGAGCTTACTCGGAAATACCACAATATTGCTCTCAATGATCCCATGTGGTTGAAGATAGTGGAATAACGAAAAGATTGTAAGAAGCAGTTTGTCATTATTACACTCTTGCCATTATGAACCCCAAATTCATAAACCTGGAGATACAACAATTTTGCTCTATACCCGCGATATACACAAGAAAAAAAAATCAAAACAAGACAAAGAGAGGTGGAAATGCCAAGTGCAGAGATCCTCAGAAAACAAAGGCCCTAACTCTAACAATCATGATATTATCATTACACGTCAGGAACTGGACCCTTTGCCGAGACTTACACGTGTAATTTCTACTGGTGCTGATGCGTACAACTGTAGGCCTACTAGAGTGCACTGGCGATGCACTCTAAGGCCCGGCGCGCACTATGTTAGAATTAACCACCCGTTCAGTGCAAGCAATCTTTCGCGTGGCGTGCAGCGCGGTAAACTCTTTGCCAAGCAAGCAAAAATTTGCGTTTGCACGCCGTGCAGCAGGCGAAACGGGATAGTGCGCGCGGCCCCTAAGACACAGCAAAATTCCCGAACAAATTAGAATGACTTGATAGATTCTACTGCGCGCGACAGAGATTAGTAATTTGAACTTTTTTTTTTTTTCGGGAAACGAAAAGCCAGCATGACGATTTCAACGGCGGTATTTTTTTTTTTTCCTGATTTCTGTGGAACAAACTCACTGTGATTATGACAGAGTTAAATTAATGAAATACCTAGATTAGTAATTCCGAACTCTGCCAACTGACTATTGTAATCACGCACGAGCACCGCGGTTTCTAATCTCGTACTCTGGTACATTAAATCTAATTACCAGCATTATTTCTCTAGACCTTTCCGTAACTAATTGATGGAATAGTAAAACGACCACGGAAACGTGTGGGGTCGCAGCAAGACTTAACGCAAAGTCAAAAATTTATTGACAAAACGAAACAGTTTGTGTAGCATTAATCCTTGCGTAAGAAATAATACCCAAACGATACAATAAAACGCATAATCAAATCGTTTGGGTATTATTTCTTACGTGAATCTTTGTTACATACACATATATCTTTTTGCCTTTTTGTACTTTCCGTACCCAGGGCTAGGTGTACAAAGCTGGTAGTACAAGTACATCTCAGGGCATTTTCTTTGCTGTTGGCTTGTTTCGTTTTGTTTCATACTGGACATAGGCATGAATGTATGTCAAGAAAGATTGTGACAGGACATGCTAGAACAATGTTATTATCAATGGTTCATCTTCTCGATCAGAAATAATCTGGTTTTTAAATTAAAACAAAAACATCAATAATTTAGCTCAGTTTCGTCATTTCAGCTGTCAGCTACTCTCCTTAGGTCCTTGGACTTCATGTTGACTACTTAAGTCCTGGGGAAAAAATCTGAATGTCCCATCTGTTCAATCCTGAAACATTATTTTCATATATTTTGTTGTTGTTGTTGTTGTTTTACATGCCTTACTGCGAGCTCGAACTCGGAAGAAGTTACGACACACCCAAAGGCAAAATTTTGGTTAATCAGCCAATTACTGATGACATATCGATCTGTGTGACCGCTGAGTTCAGAGAATATCGAATGATGATGATTGTAATATATTGATGAAATATCCAGAGAGGGGCCGGGCAGGGCATCATTGTATTTATTTTCAGTTGTTGTTAGGAGAGCGTGCTATTTCATATCATAAACCATTGCTGAGCAGTGAACACTGCTTGGTATTTTCTCTATTTGGCTTTGTAATTGACAACGCGTCCCTAACAACATTCTTTCAAAGAATTGGAAACGCCCCCAGGTTTGTTTACTTGTGCAGTTCCTATACAGCCACAGCATGACCAAAATTAAAATCACCCCAGCCAGCATCCCTATGTCAAAATGACGCAGATTTGTATAGAATTTGCGTAAGGTTGGTGGGATTATCGTAGGAGGAGGTTCAGTACATCATACTGACCTCGACACAATGCAGTATCAAATGGATCTACTTAGGAACGACGTCGTTCCTACGTGCAAAACTTGACGTCTGTCCTACGGGGTCGGATTTCCATTGGGTTACTGTCTGGGATATGTTGTTATAGTTTTGTTTGGAAACTGTCACCAGGCGGTTATCGATATCCGTGGATCAGAATTGCAGGCCAGGCCTGTGTACATGTGGACACAAGCAACTTTAACGATTACCGCTGGCGAGCAGTGTCAAAGCGCTAGCCTGTACTCACTGTTGAAAGAGTAAGGAAAACATGACCTGTTGGTCAGTTGGGCTTTCTCGGTCAGAACGATATCCAAGTTGTGTGTTTTGTGCACCGGTGGTCACTTCTGCAGAGTACAGAGTTTAATTTACAACGTTGTGACCTGAACAGTCAATCGCTTATTGAATCTTTCTGGTGTGTAAGTTTTATCCTGTATCGCAATAGGTAGAATGCGCATGACGTCACAGAGTTTTTGTTTTGTACTTCCGCCAAACAAGATGGCCGGTGGATCAGCTGATGAGTGTAACTTCGAGATGTGTTTAAGCAGTTAAAATGCCTGCTGGTTGCATTGTAGTTGACTGTTGTGACAGGGGTGGAAAGGATGTATCCAAACTGGTCAGATTCCCTACCATCCGAGTAAACAAGAGAAAGGAAGTGAAAGAATTGACCGAACGTCTCCCATGTGCGTATACACACGTGTCATTGTTTACAGTTGTGAACTTTTTTAAAACTCGCCGCCGATTGGTTCGCGACGCCTTAAGTGGGTCCCGACAGACAAGATGGTGGATATGCGCATTCTACATTCTACCTATAGATGTGACGCCACCTTAAACGGTTTGAACGAATGTTGATTCTTGTGATAATGGGAGTATCTGTAACCAGTGGCGGGCCGACATTTTTGGGACCCTGAAGCTTGAATTATTATGGTAATTTGAAAGAAAAAAAGTCGTATCTGTAAAAGCTTCATCAATTTCTCAAAAGTTGATGGAAGGGAGTTAGAACTTTGTCATTCTAAGGAGACGAGTTGGCAAGAGCTGCACCATAACAGTGATGACTTTTGAATGATAAATAGTAATACATCACACAGTTGAATGTTGTACCAATACAGTACATCCTGACACACATCCTTGACATTATAGAGTTCCTTTAACTCTCTACATACACTTTCAGCGTGTTAGATCGATACAGACATAAAGAAAAAAGTCAGGACGAAAATCTCAGAGGGCCCGTGTGCACTTTTCACACTTTAAAGACACCTTGGCAGTTGAAAGTCGAGAAAAGCAGCCGAACAAGGTCACTAGTTTCATAGTAGATCCGCAACTGCTTGTAAAACAGTAGCACTGTGACAATGAGCAACATGAAATACAATCATAGTTCCGCTGGTGATGATTCTTTTTGGCATTTGCTCATCATTTATGTCAGTTTACAACTTCCTGATTTCAAAATCTAGGCTAATTATCCAGAAACGGTTTTACACCATGAGATTCGAGAGGCAGATGTATTGAAAACAGCAATGCAAATATCAGTGATCGTTTCAATTTCTTTACATCCTGGGCTTTGAAGAGGATTTGACCTCTGCCATTTGACCCTAGGTTTTTATATCCTTGTTGGATTCGTGATTCATCATTCATTTGTTCATTTTTTTCTTTATGTATGTACCGATCTAACACGCTGAAAGTGTATGTAGAGAGTTAAAGGAACTCTACAATGTCAAGGATATGTGTCAGGATGTACTGTATTGGTACAACATTCAACTGTGTGATGTATTACTATAAATCATTCAAAAGTCATCACTGTTATGGTGCAGCTCTTGCCAACTCGTCTCCTTAGAATGACAAAGTTCTAACTACCTTCCATCAACTTTTGAGAAATTGATGAAGCTTTTACAGATACGACTTTTTTTTCTTTTTAGTAATACTTACAAATTACAAATTACGCTTGATACTTCGACACATTATGGAGAAGGCCTGTAGAAGTAGAGTGTAACTCAGTTCAGCCCAAACGTGAAAACAGAACCTTAGAGGCACGAACTATTGAGTTGTATTTCAGTGTGTAGAGGCCTATTGAGTTTGCCATGAAACTCGATGTTAGTCCATGTTTTCAAATTCTTATTTTAATCATTCCTGTCCATTTTAACCCCCAGGTGGCAGAAGAGGCCCGCTTGAGTCGGGAGAACTCATTTGACAGAGGCGTAACACCCTCGCAAAAACGTCGCTTCTCGTCCTTGGCTCGTGCGGGAAAAGCCATCACAGGACTTCTGATCCAATCAAAAAGGAATTCCTCGGACCAGAGCGTGGATCTGGACGATCTAAACCCTCTGGACAAGTTTAAAGTAAGCACATAATTATTTCCTTGAGTGAACAGTTGACTGAGTGAACAGAGACAAAATATAGCAAAAGCAAAACGTATGTAGCAAAGCCTGGAGAAAGAAAAAATACAGACACCATACAGTAAAAACGAAAAATGTAACATACAACTTTTCTGTTTGCCATATTTTGTTTTTGCTTCAAGCCTTTCTGCGAACCCACAGATTTTATGTAGTTTTTATAATATGCGTGAACGGCACTGACTGTAACATATAATGATTACTCCCTTGTGGAAATGATTGTGGTAAGGGCAGCCAGCAAAAGAAATTAATGTTAATTTTAAATGTGACCAAACATTTTAAAGTAAGATTAAAAGAAGCTGCAAAGATAATTGTGAACATTTGAGAAGCCGTTGGAGAAACCCCTATTCCAGTCGCTTTTGGCCTTAATATTCATGTGAAAACAACTACACTCGTAAAGACATCACTGGTGTGCATGAAAGTTGTGATCAGTTTAAAAATAACCCTTTCATGATCAAGTCAGTGGCACATAACGAGGAAATTTTGGAGAACGGCTGGGAATAATCATTCTATTGTTTTAACCGCAGTGTCTTACTTTTAATCATTTCCATTTTCACTGCAGCAAGTCAAGATAGGGAAACATAAAATAGGCGCGATCAAAATATTATTTTGAAGTGGAATTGTCATTAGTGAAGTGATTTAATTCCCCCCGGTATAGAACTATTTGTAGAAAGGAAGAAAAACAATACTATTTCATCGTAATTTATGTATTTATTTGGGCGGTGGGGGAGGGGGGGGGGGAGAGTTCCTGTCCCTGATCTTGTGGTAGGTAGGATCGAGCACCTTCTTCTCCTCGGATAAGGACGTAAAACTCAGAGGGCCCGTGTGCACTTTTCGCGCGTTAAAGACACCTTGGCAGTTGAAAGTCAAGAAAAGCAGCCGAACCAGGTCGCTGCCCAGGCAGAATCATAACTTATTCCTACCAAAAAAACACACAGAAATAAGAACTAGAAAAATAAAAACAAGAAAAGCGAGGTGTAAATGCCAAAGGCAGGGAACCTCCTAATATAAAGACCTAAACACTCATTTATCGTTCTTGCAAGAGCTCGGGGGATTTATAATTAATTCTAAACCTTAACACCGGGGATTCTCAGACGTCCATTTATAGAAATTGTCCTGTTTTGTGTTAATTCACAGTAATCCTCAACAAATCAGTTTTTTTTAATATTTTTTTTAGATACATCTGTAAATGTATTATATAATTCCTGAAACATCCTCGTAACTGTGTGCTATTTTATTAGGCATATTACAAGTATTTGAATATCAGACAGTGATGTCACTGTCTAATAAATAATTATTTATAGCAGAATTTGAAAAAGAAAATCGGATTTGAGGTCTCAGTACTGAGCGAATAAGAAATAATGGTTTCATTATCAAACATTCGGATCGCAATTCAAATGTATACTAATGTTATAGCTCTGCAGGTTGGAACTATTATCAAAGCCCCCTATCAATAATTGTTTAGAACGTGCTCGAAATAAAATGAAACTTTCTATAAATATATAGAGATTTGGAAATAGTTGGGGGGCGGGGGGGGGGGGTGAGAGAGAGAGATTTGTATCGTCTAGATATAAAACAAAGCAACGTCTGAACTGTTGAGGGAGCACCGGCACCATTGTCGTTAATCAGACATACAATTAGCTGTGTTTGAACCCAGGGACATTTATTACCCGCGGGCGTGGACATCCTAACTGGCAACGATTATACATCGGCGTATTTATTTATGGTCATATTAAAAATAGTCGGTGTTTTTGTCGTATTTAAGAACTCCTGGCCCTTTGTCCAATCATCAGGTGATGGTAAAGAAAATCCAGGTGACACGAAAAATGTCCAGTGACAGCTTGATGGAGGCGAGAGGAGGAATTGTGACAGATCTGGGAGGAGAACACAGACGGAATTTCAGTTTTGGTGACGTCACACTGGGAGCTCTGCACAAACACGTGGACAAGAAGACACTGGTTCGTCTACACAAATGGGGTCAAGAGACGGGCCGGATGGTAGAGATCCTAGGCAAAGCTATTTTAGTTTCGTATAAGCTACACGTTTTCTCATTACGCTTATTTCAACCTGTCTCTGCCATTCTACTTGTAGGTTCACCACATCTTCCTATAGGTAGAATGCGCATGACGTCACAGAGTTTTTGTTTTGTACTTCCGCCAAACAAGATGGCCGGTGGATCAGCTGATGAATGCAACTTCGAGATGTGTCTAAGCAGTTAAAATGCCTACTGGTTGCATTGCAGTTGACTGTTGTGACAGGGGTGGAGAGGATGGATCCAAACTGGTCCGATTCCCTACCATCCGTGTAAACAAGAGAAAGGAAGTGAAAGAATTGACCGAACGTCTCCCATGTGCGTATACACACGTGTCATTGTTTACAGTAGTGAACTCGCCGCCGATTGGTTCGCGACGCCTTAAGTGGGTCCCGACAGACAAGATGGTGGATATGCGCATTCTACCTATAGTATTTCCTTCTCTTCTTTGAGACTGATTTTAGGTCTTTATCTTAAGACTTTCTCACCTCTTGGTATTTACATCTCATTTTTCTTCTTTTTACTGTTCTTGTTAATGTTTTTTGTGGTCGTTTTTTTTTTTCTGTTTTAATTTTGCCAGGGCAGCGGCCATGTTGGGCCTGCTGCTCTCTTCTTTGAGAAGGCACGTGTCGAGGACCTTGAATTGAAGGATCGCAGATCAGGAAATGTTGCAGAAACCGTTATGGCAAGCTAAACGACCAATCAGCTCGCTGTGGGTGAAAGGAAAAAATAGTCACTGTTCCCTAAAGCTGTAGTAATCGATTTCGATGTTTTTGGGGGGTTTTTTTTTTAGGAGAAGCAAAAATATTTTTTTTATTCTAGCACAGCTGGTCAAGTTACGATGAACTGTTGAAAGTTTGCCATTCGATTATTTTTTTTGGCTTAGAAAATCGATAACCCAGATCACTCGATGCAGCTTTGAATGAAATTGAATATAATTATAAAAAAGTTGATTTTTCGAATGTCTGAGTTGCAACTATATACTATCTTACGGAACAGTTACGAGATGGGACTTACAATGGAGAAGCACTAAGCAATGTTAGCAAAGATATCAGACAGGACAAGCAAAATCAGCTGGGGCGTTTTGCGCTCAAGGTTTTCAGCACACATTACATGGCAGCGAATGTGTAGCAGACATTAACACAAGTGTTGTTTCCAAAGTCGAACAGAGAAAATGCTGAATAGTGCTCAACCATCAGCCAGAGCTTAATGATTTTGACCGGAGCATATTTTGCCTAAGCAATATAACTTCGGTCAGTATAGGAATCTTCGTGTCATTTGTTTTCTTCAGCTGTGGTACAGTATACCAAAATATTATTGTTAATCTATCATACCAAAACACCCACTACACATGTAAAGAGTGACACTGGCACTTCACACTATGGTTGCAGACTATTAGATCTAGTCCACATTCCTCCTAGATACATTTTTTGGGTGCAGCAGACTTTAAAAGTGACAAAAGTTAAAACTCCATCGACTAACCACCTATAGACATTTTCAACTTCCGAGTTACGGTTGTTTGCGGGGAGTCGCACGGCTTCGAAAAGCACCGTGTAGGGCAAAAACCTCAACTTGCCTTGATGATGGCATCTGAATATGTGCACATTCAAAGGAAAGATGCATTTTTATGCCAGAACCAGCACGTAACGGGTTTCTACAGTTGAGTGCCCAACAAGAGGATGGAATCGTTCGACCGTTGTCCACCGCTTCCGCCCTACAAGTGGGGCACGCCTCCATTTTGTTTGCAAATCACGTGATATGGAGGACGGTAAATTGAAAGGGTCTATAGGTAATATTCACGAGACTTAATGGTGTTGGCATAATTACCTGCACAGTGCAATGCCACAAACGTTCACACTAACGTTTCACCCAGTGACGCTCGAGTGCTCATCCCTGGCCGATCGAGTTTTCACTCGTGACGGCAATGGCGAATATGGCAGTATCTTTAGTTGTGTTACGGCCCCATAAAGGCAATTGGAGACTGTCGGGGTATCTGGGAGGTGGCGGGATCTTAGTTGTTTCAGTCCTTGGCACTCCGCAAGTATGTGCTCGACTGTCTCCTGCGGGGACCCGCAGTGCCGGCATACTGGCTCACGGAGTGGGTTGAAACGGTTTAGATGTGCGTTCAACTGGACATGTCCCGTCCTCATACGCTGTATAATAGTCGCGTATTTACGCTCTAGTGTCAAAATCGGGTCTTTGATGTCTGGTTTGGTTTGATTATGATACACCCTACGTCCTTTATCCGAGTTTGCCCATTGATATAGCCATTTCCTGCGTCCGTGAGCGCGGATTCTGGCTCGGGCTGCTGGGTAAGACATGGGGTGCTTTGGCTGTTCGCCCCTGGTCCCCTGTTTCGCTAGGCTATCTGCAACCTCGTTGCCCCGGATTCCTATGTGTGCGGGGATCCACTGGAGGTGGACCTCGACACCGTATCCGCTTATGATCTGGTGGCAGATATGTCTGATTTTGTCTGCGCCATGTGCCTCGAGCTTGTGGTTGAGCGATTGGACGGCCATCAATGTGGCCCTTGAGTCTGTGAACACAACAATATCTTCTGGCGATACTGTTCCGTTTTCAAAGCCATTGAAAACCGTAGTCAGTGTCCTCCAAATCGCTGTCGCCTCAGCGTCGAAGTTGGAGCCATTCGCCCCACACGGCCCATAGATCTTTTCGGTGTCGGTGCCATCAGGGTAGTAGATTATTGCTCCGTACCCCGCATTTGTAGTCGCCGGTACTGCCGAGCCGTCAGTATAAACCTTAATCGTATGTGCTGGGTACGAATCAATAGTTTCGCCAGCAGCCGTTTTCAGAATCGTGGGATTGACCTCCTTAGTCATGTTCGTGTCTAGAAGCGTGGTTCTTACCACTGGGGGTTTCAGGGAGGCGTGAGGTGGCTCTTTCGTCCATAACCGAAGGGGCATTCTCTCTTGTTCTAGCCCATACTCCTCAGTTAGCCGTTTGGCTTCGCCCAGGAACGACTTCTTCTGAAGTATTCTCGGTGGTGGGTCGATTTCGATCGCCTCCCGCGCCGGATAGTCCGGCTCGAGCCTTTTTAACCTCTCGTACTGTTGTAGTACGCTTCCTTCCCTTCTGGTTGCCAGTGGTTCCACATTGGTCATGATTTCGAGAGCATTCGTAGGAGTGGATTTGAGGCAGCCTGTTATGATTCTCAAGGCGCTGTTCTGAACTCGGTCCAGCGCCGACAGCGTTCGGTCGCTGGCCATTGGTTGCAGTGGCAGGCTATACTCTAGGCCTGCTCGGACGTAGGCTAGATATAGCTGTCTGAGAACCTTCCCAGTGGCACCCCAGTTGGTACTGGCTAGCACCTTTAACAGTGTTAATCGCCTCCTAGCCTCAGACTCAAGCTTGCTGACGTGCGTCTGCAAGTTGAGCCTGCTGTCAAGTTCAACTCCCAGGTATCGTGGTGCGCTTTCCCTTTTGAGTGTCTGGCCATTAATCTTAAGAGTGATGGTGGCTTTCTTGGCGTGTTTGCCGTTGGTGAAGAGTTGATAAACGGTCCTATCGACGTTTATTTCCATCTTCCACAATCGGCAGTAGCAGGCAAGCGTCGCGAGGTCCCGGTTAAGGTCTCGCTGTAGCCATTGGACATGCTTTCCTGTCCTCCAGATTACCATATCATCAGCATACATCGCTTTTTCGCATCTCAGGTGTTGGGTAAGGTCACTGGTGTAAGCCGCAAAGAGCGTGCAGCTTAACGCTGAACCTTGCGGCAGGCCATTCTCCATGGTGAGTTGGCTTGAGGTCTGTCCGTTCACTCTGGTACGGACTGTTCGATTGTGAAGGAAATCCATGCATACAAGTTTCCTTTGACCTCCGCCTTGAGTAATTTAAGGAGTAGCCCACCTTTAGACACCTTATCGTACGCTTGTTTGAGATCGACGAATACGGCGATGGTATGCTCCCGCCTATGGAGACCATTATTGACCGCTTGGGTCAATCGGATAAGCTGGTCCATCGTCTGCCTGCCACTACGGAAGCCCGCCTGGTGTCTGTCTAGAAGACCGCGCTCTTCTAGATACCAGGTCAGCCGGTAGTTAACCATCCTCTCCCCTACTTTGCAGATGCAAGAGGTAAGGGAGATTGGCCTGTAATGTGATGGTTCGGTACCATCTTTGCCTGCTTTAGGGATCGCTGTCACCACGGCCTTTTTCCAGTCAATAGGGAGTTTTCTTTCGTGCCACGTTCTATTTATTAAGGCTAGGAGCCATTTCTTTGCCGTGGGGCCCATCTGGAGCAACATCTCGTTAGAGATTTTGTCCGGGCCTGGCGCTTTACGATTTTTACACTTGCCAAGTGCTCTCTCCAGTTCCTCCAGGGTGAACTCACTGTTAAGGCCCTCGTAATCGCTGTCTACCTGCGATTGTTCGAGCTGACGCCTGACCTTACGGAGCCCCTTGTCCGTATTCGTAGCTTTGCCACTCTTATTTGTACTGGCAAAGTGTCGGTTAAGCATGATTGCACGCTTATGGTCTGTCACCGCGACCGTCCCGTTTGCCCGTATTGGAGCGACATTCTTCACTCTTTGCCCCCGATTAAGGCGATTCAGGACGGTCCACGCTCGGCCACCACTTGGGTCCACGTTCAGAGACTCGCACAGGTTCAACCACTTTGCCCTTTTGGTGCTTCTAGACAACAGCTTGACTTTGGCGGTCAATCTGTTATATTCGATTCTGTCCGCCGTGCTCGTTTTTGCTTTTCTTCTCGCCCTCTTACGCTGTCGGACCGCCTGTTCAAGTTCCTTTGACCAGGGCAAGCGATTTAGGGGCTGCAGTCCTCGCGGAATACTCCGCTTAGCAGCTGCGAGCACGGCCGTAGACAGTACGGCGTTGGCTTCGTCAATAGAACCCTGGTTTGGGTCCACCTCGTTCAGAGTTAAACCTAAAGTCTCTCTGAACTCTTCCCATCTACCTCGCTTGTAATTCCAGTTTAAACGTTTCTCCTTCTTCTTAGCTGTTTTAGTCTGGATTTGTACGAGGAGAGGAAGATGGTCGCTACCTGCGTCCTCGAGGACTGCGTAGATGTGTCTGGTAACGAGGCCAGCAGATAGAAGCGTAATGTCGGGCCGACTCTCCGCGCCGTTTCCTCGATTGAGGCAGGTGGGCGCGGAGTCGGCTGTTTGTATCCGGACCAGGTTAGAACTTAGGAGGAGATCTTCGACGTTTCTTCCTGTGATGTTCGTCGATTCTGGGGCGTACCCCATTTCAGGGCTTCGTGCGTTGAAGTCTCCTCCGATGATAGTATTATTCAAGGTAGCCTCTGTTAACCCTAGGTCGCAGGTGACCTTAGGGGGATTATAGACATTCGTGATGGTAACGGCCACGCCGTCCTTCCATACTGTAAGAGTGAGGGTATCAGTTTCACCCTTGCTCGTCGGGGCGTGCTGCTCACAGCCGTTATGTCATTACGAACCAGTGTTGCAATGCCTCGGCACTTGGTACACGAGCAGGTGTATATATTATACCCTGTGACGTGCGCGCCTCTCCCATTCAATAGAGTCTCTTGAAGGAGAGCTACATGGATGTGTTTTGCCTTGAGGAGCTTAGTTAGCTCCAGGACCTTCGGGCGAAGGCCGCAGACGTTGAGCTGCAACATGTTAAGTGTCGCAGGGGGATCCCTCGCCGCTAGGGTCCCCTTGTTAGTTTTCACACACGCATTCACACTCGCATTCGGACACAGGTCAACAGTAGCATACTTGCGTAGGGGGACCTGGCAACTGCCATCCTCCCTACGGAGGATCTGTTTGGGTTCCTCAGCCCCACGTTTATTCTTGTCATATTGTACCATCATATATTTTGTGGGAAGTTGTTGCTGCTTTGACCCCTTTCAGACAAATGGAGGCTTATGACAGCCTGAACCAACTGATTCGTATCACGTCGTGACCAGAATCTCACTTTCTCATCCGCCAGCGTGCGGTCATTGTCTCGTTTAAGTCATTGTCACGTAGTGCTTGCTGCACGACTTATCGAAGGATCGATCTGATCAGCCCCCGGCCCTCAATCGGGGACTGCCACCACTGCGTTCTGCTAGGCAATTTGCCCCCTTCTGCCTACAGCAACGGAAAGCTCCCAGTGTTTAACGGCTTCGGGAAGGTCAGCCGTCAGCCCGTCCCTGTTAGCCAGCCCCCAGCTTAGGGTGCCCCGCTGCTACCACGTGGCGGTCGAGAAGAAATTCTCCCCGGGTCTCTCCAGACCTGGGATCGGGCTTATCCGGAGCCCGGAGGCTGCGGAATGGTCATAGGCGAAACGGTGATCATCTGCTAGTACCACTCGTTCGCATGCACCTTGTACGAAGGACCCACAGAGACAGTACCAGTATTCGACTAGATAGTCGGTTTCCCGGAAGGACTGCAACCGCAGGACCCTCGGAGCAGCGACCCAGTGACGCTGTCCGGTCTTATCCCTCTACTGTCTTTGGTATGAATTCAGCCCAGTAAGGAAATCAATTTGTTTGTTCGTTGTTTCATTCGTTTGTTTGTTTTTAAGTTATAATATCTATGAGATTTTAGTCTGCGTTTACTCTGTCAAAGGTCAGTAAATAGATCTTGGACAAAGTCTTGACCATTGCGTTGTTTTACTTCTGTCAGCATTGACTTGATTGAATATCAGCCACAAATTTTTGCCTTTTTTGTTTTTTTATTATTATCGGGATTTGTGATTACAGTGTATTTAATGACCCCAGTCGCTGGTGACATAAGTATTTAATAAGTTACTGTGTGTGAGATGGTTACCTCAGCAGGTACCCTGAGCATGGTGGCAATGTCCCGTGGGTCAAGACTGGTGAAAGCGATGTAGGTCAATGTTTCTGTTCAGGAGAGTCAACACACTTTATCACCCACTTGCATGCTCTCACAGTCGACGTTAGTACCACTAGACATCAGTATATGGTCAAAACAGGGTCCATTCGCTTTCTTTCTCGCATTCATTTGGTCATCACCCACAACAGTTTCCCTGGATATATACGAGGGTTAAAGTCTTCTAGATAGGACTATTAGCTGGTGATCAAATTCTTCTATTTAACACTTTGGTGAGCTTTGGTCCTTTGATATTCTGGGAACAAGCACTAGAATACGGGCATTTAAGACATGAACTTGTGATCAAAAGCTAATGAGATTTCAGTGGACAAATTGCTGAACGCGTGAATTTTTCCATGAGCGTCTTTCGTCCTAATGTCTTTCCCCTGTCCACAAGAAGAAATTGTGAGATAATAGGTTGTATTTATTGGGTCTTGTAATCGGAAAGTATGTGGAGAAATAGACGTGCGTTCCGTCGAGCGCGTTTATCGGCTTTTTTTCCTTTGGGTCAATGGTTTATCAACATGTAATAGGGCGATTCGAGTGTTATTTTTAAAAATATATGATATTTCAGTTGTGATCGAAAGCGAACCTATCAAACTGTAATAACTAAAGATGTTGATAATCAATGTTGTCTTGTATCTGGCAAAAATTATGTCTTGCGTTGCAATTAACGCTATCTGAGATAAGTGTGCTTGCGTCTATCAGAGAAAGGCACTGTTGCAGGAAAAAAGCAATACTCGTCCTGGTCACATG
The DNA here is from genome assembly GCA_963931925.1 of Onchidella celtica. NCBI lineage: Eukaryota > Metazoa > Mollusca > Gastropoda > Systellommatophora > Onchidiidae > Onchidella > Onchidella celtica. The sequence goes on along the minus strand of OZ007572.1, from coordinate 58,077,062 downwards.
GAGTTGTCAAAACTCCCCGTAATTAACCTGTGACTTGGGTGGCGAGATTAACTCTGTCCTGGGAGGCGCAGTTTGTCTTTGACGTCCTCCAAACTAGCGAATGACCAAATAATTTATCCCCGACCTTCGTTCTTGTTTATCTATTTCCATTTTCTGAAAAACTAAAGATCTTTTAGTATGAAGAAGAGCTATAACTAATGCACATTTTGACACTTACTTATAATGTGTTGTGGTTCTTATCAAGTTGTTTCACAGTTCCGATTTATTCTAATAATACAATAATCATAACACAAAGCCGCCAACATTTAACTACGAATTTCTCAGTTGTGCAAAAAGTGGAGTTCGAACAAACAAAAAAACTTAGGTCTCGAGTTGTGAACGCCTGGACGATGGAGTATGTGTTGTGATTTGTGGAGACCTTAGTTTGGATGTTGTTTGAGTTGCTAATTAGTTTGACATTTTGTCGACATGTTAAAATTGTATCCTACCAAACTCAGCAGCTGTGACGAGAGTTACAAAAAGCTCCAGAAATAGCCTGATTTGTTTATTCTGAAAAAAAATCTGAAAATTAGCAAAATAAGATAACTTTAGAAAAACAACTGAAAGAGTCTGTAATCATGTCAGTTTGTCCACCTCTCAGTGTGTGTGTCTGTGTGTCTGTCGGTCTCTCTGATTTGTACTTAATGACTTGTAATATTCCTCTCTTTATGTTCAGTTCTGTGTTGGTCATCTGTTTGCATGTACAAGTGGTGACAATGTGATAGATGTAGATTTGAATTAAGTCCACACAATTCTTGAATCCGTCAGATCGGCCAATATAGCAAGTGACAATTACAAGGTCTCTCGGTACGTCTCAATACTTACTTAAAATCTGAGCCTGTTTATATTCATGTGATGTCTGTACCTGTATGGTGGAATTCTGGCTTTCTACTATTGTAGTTTTTATAGCAAAATCTATGAATTTCTACTGTGTATGGCTGAAATAATTACAAACCTCAAAGATGAATCGTTGGAACACTTTTGGTCTCACGGAACTCAAGGTAAGATAATGGACCGTAGGATCCTACAGAAGTGCATCATAATTACTGTAGGAGTGGATACCAATGTCAAACTAAGATAGATCACAGTGTATTGCGCATTTATTATTTTATCTCCACTCAAGGGTAACACTCCTGGGTGCTTGAGGTGGTGTAAAAAAAAACTTTTTATCGTCATCTCGGGTCAAACAAAACTGATGTGCCGTTTCACTTTGTTCTGAGTAAATGCGCAGGCCACGGATTTTTCTGCACACGCTCCAGATTTCCCAAAGGTTTGCTTTTCTGGATAGAGGCAAGAGTGGCCAAACCACGGCTCTCGAGTCACGAGTCACATAAATAATAATAATAATGTATAGCATTTATATAGCGCATATCCATTTAAAATGCTCTATGCGCTTTACAGAAACAACATGTCAACCACAGAGCAGAATGGAGCCGCAGGCGCTCAATACACTGCAATGCTTCTTTCTCTCTCCCTGTCTCACTCACTCTCTTTCTCTATCTCAGAGCAAATTGTAACGCAGCCTGTTAGGCGCAGTTCACAACTCACAACAGTTCACAACTCACAGCAGTTCACAACTCACATCAGTTCACAACACACAACTCAAATAATATCTCTTTGACCTTCAATATTCCGCTCCCACAACTTAAACTATGAGTTGTTTTGAAAACTTTTTATTTCTCCCTTTTATATTGACTTGTTGAAGATACTGTAAATTTTACAGGCCTATTTTATCACTAGGTCAAGTGGTTTATCTCCCTCATTTCATGTAGAAAGACAGGCATAAAGAACATGTTCTGATCTTGTCAAATTAACTTGTTCATGACATTTGCACGTTTCTCTTACATGTTCCTATTGTTCATTACCGTATTTAATACGTTCATTGTAGTTAAGACAGTCGTCAAGCAAGATTTCGAAAACATTTGGTATTCATACCTACTTTATGATATTGAAACTAATATAAATTTAAGTTTAAAAAACTGGATAGATGAGTAAATATTGTTGCCTACATGTATTTCTTAATATTTATATATGTAATTTTTGTAACAAAATGTGTATGTAACAATAAATACGCGTGTGTAAATTTTCTGTTAAAGCGTCTGGGGCAGTTTTTTTTTGGGGGGGGGGGGGGCTTAGGCGCTATATAAATGATCTTCATTTTGATTATTGTCATCTTTTCTTACCACAGAAACAGCTGTTGAACAAGTTCCAGCGAGCAGTGCGACTCACCATATTTTGTATACGGCAAAGCAGAGCTCACGCGGTCAAGTAAGTCTGAAACATTTACTCTAGTACACATAACAATTATAATACTGGTTGAAAAACTCTGTATGCCACGGGGTGTGGGAGAAATGTGGCACCCGTTGGAAAATCATAGTCCTGCCCTAATCAGGTGTGTTAATCTCTCATTTTTGTCCACTCACTTTTTACTTTGCAGGTCACAAGAACACAATGAATTTTCTCGTTTTATCAAAATTGACTGTCAAAGTGAATACGAACCTGCAGATCTGCTGTTTGACCCGTCCGCTTACAAGGCCATCAAACAGGTAAAATGTCCACTAAAACATCATTCCAACTGCAAAAGTTCATATCGAGCAGTTTCAATTTAGAGAATAAGTAAATAGATTCAATATGTTTAGTGCTACATGGCTTTTATGCTAATGTCTAGATTAACAATTCTAACATTCGCCATATGTCGGGAATCTATTGGCTCCAGAAGCAATTAAAAACATTGGTAATTATCTTACTTCTGGGAATATTTTCTTGAAATTCCAGATAATCCTCGTTGCCTATTTTCCCATAGTTTAAAAATTATAAAATATGCGCGAACGTGCTCACTGACGCATGTGCATTTTTATCAATCCTCCCCGCACGTCTTGATGTCTCACAGGCACCTTATTTGTGAAGAAGAATATATTGTAGGAAGTTATTGTCATACTCTTTATTTTATGTCCTGGGGTCTCGGATACACTACACCTCCAAAGAGTATTTTATTATTATGTATGAAAGCTTTTCTACCCATATCGATAGTTCATTTGGAAATATCTTTGTGACAGAAAGTTTTATTTTTTCATTTTTGTTTCCCACTTTCCACAGTCACGAATCACAGATGAATTTGTCCGAATTATGAGCAAGCAAGTTCAAGACAGGAGTCAACCAGAGATTTATTACGTGAGTTTTCTTACCAAGTCCTGTTTTCAGGTCAGGTCATGGCGAATGTAACTAGGATTAGGAAACTGAATGAGACCAGATTGGAATTAAACATTTAACGACAGTAATGTAGTACCTCAAACTGAGACGTCAGTAATGCAGTACCTCAAATTGTGACGTTAGTAAGGCAGTACCTCAAACTGTGACGTCAAAATTGCAGTACCTCAAACTGTGACGTCAGTAATGTAGTATCTCAAACTGTCACGTCTGTAATACAGTACCTCAAATTTTGACGTCAGTAATGCAGTACCTCAAACTGTGACGTCAGTAATGCATTACCTCAAACTGTGACGTCAATAATGCAGTACCTCATATAAATTATTGTTGCGTCAATAATGCAGTAACTCAAAATGTGAAGACAATAACGCAGTACTTTAAACTGTGACGTCAATAATGCAGTAACTCAAACTGTGACGTCTGTAATACAGTACCTCAAACTGTGACGTCAATAATGCAGTACCTCAAACTGTGACGTCAATAATGCAGTACCTCAAACTGTGTCGTCAATAATGCAGTACCTCAAACTGACGTCTGTAATACAGTACCTTAAACTGTGACGTCAATAATGCAGTACCTCAAACTGTGACGTCAATAATGCAGTACCTCAAATAAATTATTGTGACGTCAATAAGGCAATACCTCAAATTGTGACGTCGATAATGCAATACCTCAAACTGTGATGTCAATAATGCAGTACCTCAAACTGAGACGTCAGTAATGCAGTACCTCAAATTGTGACGTTAGTAAGGCAGTACCTCAAACTGTGACGTCAAAATTGCAGTACCTCAAACTGTGACGTCAGTAATGCAGTATCTCAAACTGTCACGTCTGTAATACAGTACCTCAAATTTTGACGTCAGTAATGCAGTACCTCAAACTGTGACGTCAGTAATGCATTACCTCAAACTGTGACGTCAATAATGCAGTACCTCATATAAATTATTGTTGCGTCAATAATGCAGTAACTCAAAATGTGAAGACAATAACGCAGTACTTTAAACTGTGACGTCAATAATGCAGTAACTCAAACTGTGACGTCTGTAATACAGTACCTCAAACTGTGACGTCAATAATGCAGTACCTCAAACTGTGACGTCAATAATGCAGTACCTCAAACTGTGTCGTCAATAATGCAGTACCTCAAACTGACGTCTGTAATACAGTACCTTAAACTGTGACGTCAATAATGCAGTACCTCAAACTGTGACGTCAATAATGCAGTACCTCAAATAAATTATTGTGACGTCAATAAGGCAATACCTCAAATTGTGACGTCGATAATGCAATACCTCAAACTGTGATGTCAATAATGCAGTAACTCAAACTGTGACGTCTGTAATACAGTACCTCAAACTGTGACGTCAATAATGCAGTACCTCAAACTGTGAGGACAATAATGCAGTACCTCAAACTGTGTCGTCAATAATGCAGTACCTCAAACTGTGACGTCAATAATGCAGTACTTCAAACTGTGACGTCCATAATGCAATACGTCAAACTGTGACGTCAATAATGCAGTACCTCAAATAAATTATTGTGACGTCAATAAGGCAATACCTCAAACTGTGACGTCCATAATGCAATACCTCAAACTGTGAAGTCCATAATGCAGTACCTCAAACTGTGAGGTCAATAATGCAGTACCTCAAACTGTGACGTCCATAATGCAGTACCTCAAACTGTGAGGTCAATAATGCAGTACCTCAAACTGTGACGTCCATAATGCAATACCACAAACTGTGACGTCCATAATGCAGTATCTCAAACCTCAAACTGTGAGGTCAATAATGCAGTACCTCAAACCTCAAACTGTGACGTCCATAATGCAGTACCTCAAACTGTGAGGTCAATAATGCAGTACCTCAAACTGTGAGGTCAATAATGCAGTACCTCAAACTGTGAGGTCAATAATGCAGTACCTCAAACTGTGAGGTCAATAATGCAGTACCTCAAACTGTGAGGTCAATAATGCAGTACCCCAAAGACATTTGAGCTTTAGCGCAGCAAGTCGTATGTTTTGCCTTGGCTTTGACTTAAAACTGCCTTTGAATCAACAAGCGTGACAGATTTATTTCAGACTTAAGCTGGGTTTTCTTGTCTACGGACACGGAAACGTCAAACATTCTGCAAGTTGTGAAATAGAAAGAATATTTTCATTTGTACGTGAACACCGTTTCCGTACACATGGAAACTTTCTTTCTTTTTGAATGTCTGATAGATTTTTGACGTTTCCGTTGCCGATTCCGTTTCTGTACACATGAAAACACGGCTTTAAGCTGGTTTTCATGTGTATGGAAAAGAAAACGTGAAAATCCTTCTAGTTGTGAAATGTTTACGGAAATGCTGTTTCCGTGCACGTGGAAACACGCTTTCTTTTCACTAGTTGAAGGAGTTTTGCCGTTTCTGTTTCCTTTTCCCTACACACAAAAACCCAGCCTAACTAGTGTGCGAGGTGGCGTTTAAATCAATGATCCACACGTCACAGTATAACCTATGTCAAACAGACTTGGCCCGATGGGCTACGACACTCAAGTATAGGTAAGCACATTAAATGATAAAGTTATGCAATTGGGGAAAAACGGTGGTCTAGAGGCAAGGTGCTCGCCTCTCATGCCGAAGGGACCGGGTTCGAATCCCGGTCGGTACAGACATGTTGGAATTTTTTGGGATTTTTTATCATATTTTCCTGTCCCTGATCCCATGGTAGGTAGGATCGAGCACCTAGTCTTCTCGGATAAGGATTGTCACGAGCCGTGTGGTGAGTTGTTTTGTTTTTTTTGTCAGCCCGTGAGCTGTCTAATTTTGTCGAGCATGGAATGTTTTAACTGAGGGTCTTCATTTAGCTGGTGTGTGAGAGTGTTAACAGGTTCACGGACTTCGAGCCCATGCAAAGTGGAAAGAGTAGGGATAAGAGGGGAGTTGGTAGTCTAAACGTGGGAGCACGAAGATAAGTTTTCGAAACTTGTTATGTTGTAGTTAGGGCCGGCCGGGTCGACTAATGAGAGGAGAGACCCCATAGCAACCTCCGGGGGGGGGGGGGTGTATAAAATCAAACACGCCCCATTTCCCAGCGGATTCATATTACTTGGCATTGGCAAGAATGAGGGATCACGGTGGCCTCCCAGCTGAGTAGGAGAAGACAGTCAAAAGGAGCTCACGCTGCGTTAAGAACTTACAGTGACGGAGTCTCGATGCACCAGACTTGAGTGTGCATACAGCCATAGTCAGAATTCTCGCTCGCCTATCGAGGTAATGGTGAGCTTGAACGTACAGTGTGTATGCCAGGAACTGTTACAATAGGAGTCTAGCCTTCCGCCAACTATCGTGACGGGAGACCAGAAGATAGGAATATTTGATAGATGTTTAGTATCTGTCAATTTGTGCCCTTAAGCTGAGTTGTGTTTAATATTCACATTTGAAATTCTTAGAGTGGAATTGTCTAGCAATTACAGTTAGCTTATTAGATCGAAATTGTTTAGTGAGCGCTTCTGTGCATTGTAAACCAGTCATTCATTTGATGACTTATGTGCTATTCCTAATTGTACGTTATCGAGACTGAATGATTTGAAATTGTCCATATCGGTTTTCCCCATTTGGAAACCGTAGTTTTGCAGTCGCCATTGAAGTGCGAATACTAAGATATTTTCTATATCCTACTTAATATAATGTAGGTTGTTTGAATTTCTGCAGTTGCTCTCTTGAATGCAATACCTATAATTATTTTAATATGCAGTCGAATTTATAATTATTATATTTATATGGCCCTTCAGGCCTGACCAAAAGTTATTCTCGTGTTGCTTTGTTTATTTTGTATGATAGTCCGAGTGTGAGTCGGAGAACTGTAGTCCCCCATACCCCGACTCATCTCGTTTGTGACAAGGACGAAAAATTCGGAGGGCCCGTGTGCACGTGGCGCACGTTAAAGAAACCTTGGCAGTTGGAAATCGAAAAGAGTAGGCCGAATTTTATCCTATATTATTTTTTTCGAAAATTGTTGCACTTACGCGGTTATACACCTGCAGCAACGACACCGTTAATAACAGAATAAGTGAAAACTAATAAGGACAGTCTGCGGTAATAAATTACTTCACTTTCAATCTCTGCTTACCAACAGTTATGTATTTGATTCGCTTAACACCTGAACAAGGCACGTTTCAACACTATCGTTTTTAACCTACGGCCAAGTTAATTCCAGCTAAACTGTAGGACATTATGGTGAGTACGTTGTATGTACCAGAGACACTCATGAATCACTGACACAATCACGGAATGCGTAGTACGGAAACACGTGAAGACACGAATGCACGCCAGGAGACCAAATAACGACAATTAACGTTTAAATAGACCAGTGTTACCAGTCCCTGCTGAGGTACAAGTACATGGCCTCCTGCGCAGTTCATTTTGTCATGCTTGAAATAGTTTTATTTAGAGTTCAATTATCTATTCCAAAGAATGGTGTAATCTGTCCACCTGGTTGCTAAATTCAAGCATCGTACAGTTGTTGTTGTTTTTATGTATTTTGTACCATCTCACAAGTCTGTATCACGTCTTAGGGCCACCGCACAGAGGTTCTGAGCCCTTTCAATTTGTTCAATTTCATGCATATCCGAAGAAAGCACTTTGGCTGCCGATCTGTGGAAAATTTTTTGACATGGACCCAGGGCATGTCTAGTCCTTTCTGAAAGAGGCTAAAATCTACAACTTAATTTTGAAACTTTCATACACATTTACAAAACCCTTTTCAGATCTATACAAAACAACTTTTGAGAATGTTCCATTGTAATAAAATATATAAAGAACTATTTAATACTGTACTTGAAAGTTAAATTGATGAAGCTCTAAGTACCCAACATAAATAAAAGATCCATGTAACAGCTGAGGTTGTTCTAGCACGTTATAGTAGGGGGGAGTTAGTTGATCTAACTACAACCCTTTAGAAAACGAAACTATTACAGCTGTAGAATAAATAAACACGAGATCCAACGATCGATTAAATAATTCTCAAGTTTAATAACTGTATCTTAACAATAAAATACTAGGAAGGCACCAGCGAACAACTAAATATCCTACGCCACACAAAAAGGAAACTCACTTACTCAACAACTAACCACTCACATGGGTTCATATATATAGGTATTTCGGTAGAAAGTTCCCGAAATAAACGTAACCCCTGCCTTCCCCCGAAACACACAAACTAACCAATCACGTATCAATAGGTCACCAGGTTACATCACTCAAGGCCAAATCTGGCGTAAACATCTATATCCACAACGTTATCGAATGTTCGGGAACATACTAATATTTACGAGGAAAAAAACTACTCACAAGAAAGGGAGGGCAAGGTCACTCTGGCGAAGGTCAACAATAAAATGAAAAAAAGAAGTGAACACGTCACGCTCAGTCACCAGTATAACAAGCAACGGGGAAGGGCAAAGAGGTAGCTCGCATATGCTACAATCCAAATAGGCCGTGAAAGGCGGAAAGTGCCGGCTATCGTACCGACACGCCATAAAACCCAAACTCAATTAATGTCATGGGTTGGTGTACCCGTTTATCATAGTCAAAATCGGTAAAAAAAAAAACAGAAAAAGTGATATGCAGCAAAGCCTCCAGTAACAAATAATACCCAATCCAAACGATACGATAAAACGCAAAGAAAAATTTAAGACAGAAAACACCGATATTTGGGGTTAAAACCTTTCTCGAAAAAAAAAAAAAAAACAAGAAAAAAAATGGAAAATTGAATGGATACAACAATCGAACAATTAAAAAAATTTAGAATAATTGTATGAAAGATTTATAGAACAATAGATCAATACGTCCACTCATCTGCCTGTCCTGACTTGTACTTCTGCCAGTTTCTGACTTTGCTTTAAGCCTTGCTGCGGCCTCACAGTTTTTCTGTGGTTTTTATATTTCGTCACTAGACTTTTTATCGTGTGTCTCTTTTTTTTTTTTTTCCATTCCAGGCAATGATAGCGTTGAGAAATATCAAATGTTTCAAGGATTTCCCGGCACGGATGCAGCGAAAGATTGCAGAATGTGGTTTGTATGAAAAGTAAGTTGATCTGCACGTTTCTGGGATACGACTATTCGACATGGCAAAGCCAAAACTTGACAAAAAGAAAAGGTAGCAAAGCCTCCTGTAAGAAATGATACTCAAATAATACAATAAAACGCAAAGAAAACGGGAAGACAGAAAATACCGATTTTTCGGTTAAAACTCGTTCTAAAGAACAACAAAAAAAAAAAACGACAATCGAAAAGAAAAATGGATAATTGAAGAGATTAGACAAAACAATAGAACAAAAGAAAAAATGTAGAATATGAAATATTTATAGAATATTAAATCACTAAATCTAATAAACAAACTAATGTATATCAAAACAAAAGGAAATAACAGTAAAGAACATTAGAGCACAAATTTTTTATAACTATAATATTTCGACTATTTGATGTGACATACGTAAGTGAAACGACTGTCCTAACGCTCTTTCTACAATTACTGAGATTTATGAGGAATGTAAGATTAAAATAATTATCTAAGGCTTAATCACAATCATTTACTGAAGTTGTAAATAAGGCTCATGTACTGTAGTTTACGCAGGCAAAACTAAATCTGATAATTATATTTTACTAGTTCGATCTCATTATTAAATGCGTCATGGAATCTTCTTGTCTTAATTATTTTGTTTTCGAACTGGTCACTTGCAGGTATGACGCTAGACGAGTGATAGTGCGACAAGGTCACCCGGCATCTTCCTATTACTTTATCCTGTCCGGCGCAGGTAAGCACTGACTGACCCAATGGGCAGCCCCATATAGGTAGAATGCGCATATCCGCCATCTTGGCTGTCCGGACTCACGCTTCACCATGGCGATGGTGACATTGATTTTGATTCGTTAGCTGATCTGCACTGCGTGCACTTAAGGCTTTGCGAACAAATCGGAGACGAGCTGAAAATAGTTAGCTGCAGTAAACAAGGTGGGCAAGGTGGTCTAGAGGCAAGGTGCTCGCCTCTCATGCCAAGGGTCCCGGGTTCAAAACCCGGGCAGTGCAGGCATGTTGGAAATTGGACTTTTCTCATATTTTCAAGTCCCTGGTCCTATTGGGGGGTAGGATCGAGTACCTAGTCTTCTCGGATAAGGACGAAAAAATTCGGAGGGCCCGTGTGCACGTTGCGCACGTTAAAGATACCTTGGCAATTGGAAATCGTAAAGAGCAGGCCGAAAGGCCGCTGCCCGAGCAAAATTGAAAATTGAAATTAATAGATTAAAATTTATCCATATCATCCCCCCTCCCCCACCAGCAACAAACAAAATTTATTATTATTCATTATTAAATATATATTGTTATTAATAAATATTCAAATATTATTTGAGTTGTGTGTTGTGAACTGATGTGAGTTGTGAACTGCTGTGAGTTGTGAACTGTTGTGAGTTGTGAACTGCGCCTAACAGGCTGCGTTATAATTTGCTCTGAGATAGAGAGCGAGAGTGAGCGAGACAGGGAGAGAGAAAGAAGCAGTGCAGTGTGTTGAGCGCTTCGCAGGCAGCTCCATTCTGCTCTGTGGTTGACATGTTGTTTCTGTAAAGCGCATAGAGCATTTCAAATGGATATGCGCTATATAAATGCTATACATTATTATTATTATTAAACAATGGCATGTGTGTTCATGCACATGAGAGACGTTCGGTCAATTTTTTCACTTCCTTTCCCTTGCTTACACGGATGGTAGGGAATCTGACCAGCTTGGATCCATCTTTTCCACCCCTGTCATAACAATCAGCTAAAATGCAACCAGCAGTCATTTTAACCGCTTAGACATATCTCGAAGTTACACTCGTCAGCTGATCCAGCCGCCATCTTGTTTGGCGGAAGAACAAAAAAAAAAAAAACACTCTGTGACCCCATACGCATTCTACCTATAGGCCTACGCTTTTCGAACGCATGGCTTCCTCTGTAGGAGTGTACAACCAACAGAACCAGAATGTCTACAGTAAAGCCTTGGTATTCTAAAACTTGAAGTGGCTTTTTTTTGCATGGAATGTTGTAACAACATACGTCCCCCAACTTTTTTGCGCTATGAGTACGTATGTTAAAGCCTTTTGTGATTCCAGAGCTAGAGAGCTCCTCCGGAAATACTCCTAACACTATAGTAACAACAGCCTTTAATTAATTATTCTTTCAGATTTCGTTTGTTTTCCTCCTGTTTTGTTTTGTTTTGTTTTTGTCCCAAAAGGGTAGACGCCAGGGATAAGAATTCGTTAAGATGATTCAGTATTGAGGATAAGGACGGTGTTAGGGATAGGCATGGATATGTACCCGCCCCTGGCGCAAAATGCTTGGGATGCGTACGTACCTACAACAACAGCCTTTTGCCTGAAGTAATTTGACTCTTTCATCGGGAACATAAATAATATAATAAATTGTACATTTAAGTTACCACCCCCACCTCCACCTCAGCCCAGCCTCTTGTATCGTCGATGCAATTTTTCTTTTCTTTTTTTTCTTTCTTCCCTCCTTCCCCTTTCTGTTCCTCTGTAGTATTTTTTTTTATTCATGACCATAAGTAATGATGGGTGTTTGTATCGATTTCATTGATTTGTCTTGCCCTGTCCAGTAGCAGTGATGGTGGTAGACGAAGGTGAGTCAGTGGCAAAACCGATGGCCTATCTCAGCCGAGGACAGACTTTTGGGGTAAGAGATCAGACCATGTTGCTTTTCTTGCTTGCATCTTCAGATTCGTCATCAAAATCTAGTAAAGGCGGGGGGAAGGGGGGGGGGTTATAATACTAAGCCCGATCGGTCGAGATCATGACTTTCGGTGTTCATCACCCATTTACTTTTGCATGTAGTTTATACAACATGTGTTTGGTTTATATCTCGCACAATTTTATATAAGAGTAATACTCCTCGTCTGTATTTCAATAGGCATTCTCTCAGAAGTGGGATTTTACCATGGATTAGCTCAGTATAATGTGACATGCACAGAGTTTTTCATAACCAAGCACAGTGGATAGTGATATTGTGCAAGGAAATAACACCACATTCATATAAGAGAGGCACCTGGGAGTCATGACTAGGTGTGGCCCGGCCCCCTTAGAGTGTAAGGAGTTCAGGGCCGAAACACTTGAACAGGGGGGTTTCTTCTCTGAAGACTCTCTGTTGTCTGGCTCCCCCATGAGTTTCTAGCTACTAAACACATACAAAGAGGTGAATATATCATTCGGTTTTTCACTGATGTCTATACATGTTTGTCTTAGGAACTTGCAATCATCAACAGAAGTCATCGTCAGTCATCTATTATTGCTCGCGAGGAGAGTGAATTTCTCACCATATCAGTTGATGTAAGTATGTAGTTCATCTGTGGCTGTCCCATATAATTTTGAGTTACCTTATTAGATACAAAAAGATGAGATAGGTAGTAGGTTTAGATTTGGCACTGCCACCTAGCGGCGAATGCGCAGCAGTCATGAACAATACCATATTTTACAAGGCCAAAAAGGGAAAATACTGAATTTTGTTCACAGTTCACCTATCACTGTGGCTTTGATTGTAGTCTCTTATTTTGTAATATTATTATAACTTCAGTTGCCTTGTAGAAAAAAATGCTTGATATAAGTCAGACTGGTACTTTCTCGCCATTGGTACAAGCATTCTTTTCATGCAGATCAGCAGGCAAATTGTGTGCATGATTTTTTAGAGGCGCGAAGAAGGGAGTATTTCATGTTGTTGTAGTTAGTAACTTTGAATTACCGGGGCGTTTTTCATGCTGAAATTCGAAAACTAAAAAACAACCCAGGCTGCCAGGCTCACCCTGCTCGCTGACCGCTAGGCTTTGCAAACACAACTTTCTTTTTCTTTTGCTTCTTTCTTGCATCGAGCTGTCATGTCTTATAATCCAGTCTCTCTCTGTCTCTCTCTCTCTCTCTCTCTCTCTCTCTCTGTCTCTCTCCATCTCTCTCTCTCTCTTGTTCTCTCGATTTCTCTCTGTTTCTCTCTCTGTCTCTCTTGCTCTCTCTGTTTCTCTCTCTGTCTCTGTCTCTGCCCAAGTCTCTCTCTCTCTCTGTCTCCCTCTCTCTCTTGCTCTCTCTGTTTCTCTCTTGCTCTCTCT
>OZ007572.1:57821195-58058695 GCA_963931925.1 Onchidella celtica | reverse complement strand
TTATACCTTTTGCACGTTAAGCATCTCAAGGGAAGATTGTCACACCAAATGACAACATAGCGCTGTGCGTTTGACAATGAACACAGACATCATCAGCAATGTAATGATGGCATAGTGGAGTCCCGCTTTCATGGAAGGACTGTTGGGGGCGGGGGGGGGGGAGGAGATCGAAATTAGTGATACAAAGCAAACTCAAGTACTTCCCCACCATTTCAAGTCTCCAAATCTGAAAAAAACAACCACCAAAAAACAAAACCCTCTGCATGTGAAAAGGAAGGCACATGTAAAATTGTAGGCAAACCCGAGCTGTATGATTGGCGGGAGGTCTTGTTAACAATTCCGCTAGTTTTTTTTTTGTATTTTTTGGTAAAATTTTGTTTAATTTAAATTTCTCTAGATCTTGGACAGAACTGTCCTCGCTTTTCCTATAGGTAGAATGCGCATATCCACCATCTTGTCTGTCCGGACCCACTTAAGGCGTCGCGAACCAATCGGCGGCGAGTTCGCTACTGTAAACAATGACACGTGTGTATACGCACATGGGAGACGTTCGGTCAATTCTTTCACTTCCTTTCTTTTGTTTACACGGATGGTAGGGAATCGGACCAGTTTGGATACATCCTTTCCACTCCTGCCATAAGAGTCAACTGCAATGCAACCAGCAGGCATTTTAACTGCTTAAACACATCTCGAAGTTACACTCATCAGCTGATCCACCGGCCATCTTGTTTGGCGGAAGTACAAAACAAAAACTCTGTGACGTCATGCGCATTCTACCTAAAGACTTATGGATACAAGGCAATCATGCTAAATGAGGAGGAAGAGAAAGGGGAAATGTGAAAAGCATTGTAACCCTCCCCTCCCCCAGCCCCTCAATAGACTCTTCTCAGAGACAGTGAATGACAAGTTGTCCATCTATTTTTTTTTTTCCACAGGGAAGTGTGGCAGTGTTAAAGAAACTAAAGAAAGTGTCTGCTTATGAATGGAAAAACAATGCCAAAGGTGAGCAAAAAATCAAATACAAAAATAAAAACATTAAAAATAAAGATCTCTTGGCATGCTTAGTCTAGGCACTTGAGCCCATTCAGCCCAAGAACCCAACGAGAAAATACTGAGTTTCATTTAAATGGCACGCTGGAATGTCCCTTATATTACAGTACATTATCATATTGTCTAAGAGACGTCGTTGTCAACAACACAATACAGAGCTCAGAATACGTACAATACAGAGAACAGTTAATAGGTCAACAAATCTCATTAACTAATACGAGATAATCAAAACATGCGGCAAGAATTTAGTACTGGGTAAATTTCTATAATATTTTAGCTTCTGTGTCAAAAGTCTGTACTTTTATAATCGTTTGTTTGAATAATAATTCGATGTACAAACAATTATGAAAGTAAGCACGTTTGGCACAAGAGCGACAGTATTACATAAATTTACCCAGTTATTATTAACAATACTTATTATTTGAAAGTAAGTGTCTGCGATATGAATACTTAATCAGTCTGCTATGGAAGGAAACAGTAAATGTATTTGAATCCATTCGTTTTCCACCATAGCTGTCAATATTGTGACGGAGAAGACCAAAAGAGAACGCCAGCTCAAGAAAACTTTGTGGAAGAAGATGGTTCTCCCAGAGTTAAATGTTCCATTAAAGGTGAGAAATGTTACAATCACCTGATTCAAACATCCAATTTCGTGTGTGCACGATGACTCTGGAAATACTAAACTAAACAGTACTCAGAGACATCTTCGTATGGCCACACTGATCAGTTGCCCGCAGTCACCATCGATTTAGGGGGGGCCCACGCGTGTAAATTTACAGTTTTTTTTAAACGGGGAAGATTAAGAGAATCCACTAATTACAAAAGAATCTGCCTAGGGGCAGACGGGCTTGGCAAAACTCCTCAAATCGTTGTTGTTTCCTCTATGAACACTATACCTAAAGCCCCTCTGAATAAGATGTCTGGAATACTTGTGCTCAGGGCAAATGATAAATGATTGCTATGGCTCCGATGAAGAAGTGGTGGGAAGTGCCTGGTCAGAGTGGTGGACGTACGTTTTTAGTAGTAAAAGAATCGTCCTAGATTGTTGTTGGAACAACTGAAGAAGTAGAATTTGTGTTAGCAAAGAGAATTACATTGGCATTTTGTTTGGACTAACTGGCCGTAAAATACTAAACGAGTACAATAATGTCACTTTGTGACTTCTCCTGGTGAGGTCTGAAAGCTGAATTCTTCTTTGTATGAAAATGTAAATCTTAGGGATATTTTCATGTCTAGTACATTGCGACAGATAATGGTGCGTAAAGGTGGAGGTGCTTGGGGGGGGGGGGGCTGAAGAATGATGGCTGTTGCTGGCAATTATCAGACAAGTTATATTTATTGTATATTATAATAAGTAGATGTAAACTGTAGTAGGCAGCTAAGAGCGGAGAGTGAATGGCCGTGCGTTTCTGATTGGTCGTTTTTTTTGTAAAATGTTTTTCAGAGCTTGTTTGCCTGATTCTGGCATATATTTTGAACTGACCTTGAGGCCTACAATAACCTTGAACTTGAACTTGTGTGAAAATATTATGATCATTACAACAGAGCAAGTCGGGGAACTGACTGACGGCTTTATAATGTTCTTCATCTGCTTAACGTTCTTCCAAATACCAGCTAGCTTGTCCACTTTTGTTTGGCTAGTACTCTTCAACCTCGTTACATTCAGGGGCGTTTTGTCTGATTTTTTTTCTTGTTTTGTATGTGTGTCCTCTGTTGTTGTTGTTGTCTATTGTTTACTTTCCCAGGCCCATGACGAGGGTGGTCTGAATGAGGACTACAACAAACATTTCGATGAGAATGGTGACGTCATTCCTTTTACACACCCAGAGACGCAAGATCATCTAGTGGGAGACTTTTCCAGTGACACAAGAAATATCTGGAACTTTGGCAATAAACAGGAAAAATCATCACAAAAAGTTTCACATATACAGGTAGGTCATATCCAGTAATTGCTCAGGTGGGTGGTTAGATGGACGGAGGGAAGGGTCATGTAATAATTATATGAACGCATAGTTCCTTGTGTAACAGCTGAGGTTGTTCTAGCACGTTATAGTAGGGGGGAGTTAGTTGATCTAACTAGAACCCTTTAGAAAACGAAACTATTATAGGTGCAGAATAAAAAAGCACGAGATCCGACGATCGATTAAATAATACTAAAGTTTAATAACTGTATCTTAACAATAAAATACTAGGAAGGCACCAGCGAACAACTAAATATCTTACGCCATACGGAAAGGAAAACTCACTTACTCACCGACCAACCACTCACATGGGTCCATATATATAGACATTTCTACAGAAAGTTCCCGAAATAAACGTAACCTTTGCCCTCGCCCGAACACACAAACTAACCAATCACGTATCAATACGTCACCAGGTTACATCACTCAAGGCCAAATCTGGCGTAAGCTTCTATATCCACAACGTTATCGAATGTTCGGGAACATACTAATATTTACGATCACCCAACAACTACTCACTAGGAAGGGAAAAACGGGGGAGGGCAAGGGGTAGCTTGCAGATGCTACACCTTGCTTGGGTGGATTGGTGGAGGGAACAAATAAGGTGTGGGATAGAGAGAAAGGAATAAGTAATGTCCCAAATATACCATTAATGACCTGATATGATAGAGATGAACATTAACTTATTCATAATATGACTCTTGCAGTAAGCTTTTAAACTATTGGGGTATAGAACTTCCCGTCCCAAGTAACCCCCACAACACACATTTTACACTGGCACAGTTGAAAAATATATTTTAAATAACAATAATAATAATAATAATAATAATAATAATAATACACAACATTTATATAGCGCTTCATCCCGTTAACAACCAGTCTCTAGGCGCTTTACAACACTTGTATCATATAACTAGCTGAGGTCCCCGGCCCTGCCCGGGATAAATCGGTTTGAATATTGGTTTCAGTTCTGGGTGGTTATTATGGACCTGCTTCATTTGGCCTGTTACTATTTATTTTATTTTTGTTTGTTTGTTTTTAATTAAGTCTTACTGCTCCGCCTTTGTGAGTTGACACACTGCGCATCCCGCACAGCAGCATGATTTGCGCACGGGTTAGTGTGTTTGATAGTGAACACATCGCAGGAAGTGATAACTAAACCTTAAAGTGGCGAACCATGACTCGAAATAGATCTAAATCATGGCGAAACAATAAATTTCCAATAAAAAAAACTACACCGATCTGAGACTTCTATTAAAAACTGTGCACCCTTACATCCATTCTGATGCACCATATAAAATTTGAAGTCTTGAGTGTTGAGCGGTTCAGAAGCCTTTTGCCACGAAAAATCTCAAGTCCACAAATATATATAGTATAGAAGATCACACACACAGGCATACTCAGGGGGAAAAAACGGGCATTCAAAAGTTACAAAAATGGCTCTGCAGTTGATGTTGAAAACTCATAAAAGTTTCAGTCTCTTTCAAAGACAGAGGCGGAGAATTCCAAATCTGAGGCCCTTGAAAAGAGAAAGTTTTTTTTCACCTATAGTCTTAAGGGACATCTTTTTAGTGTCAGCAGATGAACTAAGGTGTCGTGATGTTACATAGGGAGTCAAAAGATCAGTTAAATAAGTTGGTGCGTTTTTGTACATACAATTGTGGCACAGGGTAGCCAGTTTTTCTACCGGTAGCCAGTGCAAGCTCTGCAGTAGAGGTGAAGATGCATGATCTCTTTTTCCTTTTCTTAAAGGATTAAATCGTGCTGCATTATTCTGTACTATTTGGATTTATTTAAATTTTAATTTTAATGTCTACAGTTATGATGATTCAATTTAGTTCGCCGAGCAGATGTTCTAATGTGAACTTCAGCATAACATAACAATGAATTCTCGACAAAGTATATCTTTGTTGTTGTCACTGGTGATTCTCAGGTCGTATAAAAACTGCTGTTGTCTGTGATTTCTTTATGCCTGTGTGTTGACTTGAAAAAGGAATCATAATTATTATTTAATTCTGTATACAATTCTGTGATGAAGATGCTGATGGGATTATGTAAACGTGCCGTGAAACAAACATACCGCCTAGCGAAGTGAACTTTTCAAGGACATTGAGTTGTAAGGAGTATAGTGATTTTGGACATTTCAGTAAAACAGGTATGAAAAGAAAATCGTGTTCAATCCAAGCAGCGGCTTTCTATAATCGGAACGGTGGCTTGATGAATCAGACAGCTTTTCACAGGTGACAGGTCTGTTTTTGTAGACCTCTACAGAACCGAAAAACACAATCACCCACAGCCGGCGCTGGCGTGTTTTTACTCGACAAAACTTGATTAGTTTGGGTGACTGCCGGAACTTACTTCAGGCGCCATGCCGCCACGAGAGCAAAATGTGGGGGGGGGGGGGGGGCAGGACGTGTGTGCTCGTGCATGCGTGCGTGTGTGTGTGTGATTTACCAGATTTTTAAGGTCCTAATTGTTCCTGACCTCCAGATTTGGTCTGCAGAGCCACCTATGTGCACAATGATGAAACACTACACACGTCACTGTAAGACAGAAAATAAAAACGCCATACCCCGGTACCACTTTTAAATAATGAAACCCATCTGGAAATGAAAAACAAAACAGGGTTTTACACTACGCTGACGCCACATGATATACTCAGACTGTTACTGTGCACAAAAATGATGTAACTCTTGCCCATAACAGGACAGTCATGTATGCGATCAAGAGAAATAATTATAGATCTACATTTTTGTAAAAAAAATAGTCTTGACTACTTTTCTTTCTGTTCTGTTTACCAATTGTTAACTTCTTGTGGCATATTTTTATATCATGTTTATGGCATAAATTTTAATGTGTCAGTTAACCCAGATAGTTGAACCGGCAGTGCAGAAATCATTGCTCACGGCAACAAAAGTGGCCAGCTACCTGGAGAACTTGCCAAAAGCTCAGAACATCTCGTCTCTTGGGACAAATCTTCGTTCTCTGGATGACCTTTCCGTACCAGGTTGGTTTTTTTTTGTTGTTGTTGTTCACAGGTCTCGGGCTAGGGAACAATTTGAGACCTGTCGACACGTTTCTCTGTTACAGAAATAGAAGTTGAAATCATTTCCGTAAAGGACAGAGGAATAATAATTATGAGAATGCCATGGTGGCTTCTACTGACCAACTGCAATCGTTTCTCTACAAAGACTGCCCTCACTGCTCTGGTTTATTACTTTTCCAGAGTTTGTTTTGGTCGGTTATAACAAAGGTCAAGACAAAACTACAACCACCATGTTTGCAAGTGTTACATAGGAAATCTGTAAGGCGAGTGAAGGAGTCTTTCAGAAGGAGCCTCTGAGTTCATGTACGCTACGAAAACGCTTTTCAAAAATTCTGTTAAACACAAATTATATGACGTCAAGAGAAACCAATCCTTGTAAAATGCGATTTGTTGTTGTCCAGTGAATGCTATTCACACATTTCCAAGTCTGAGAGTAAGATAAACATTAAATGATGAATACGAGAATGAATTGAATGATTTTCTTTCCTTTTCCAACGAAGCAAAATGGTAAGAGCTTATGATTATTGTATAAGTGTGTGTGTGGGCGACATTAACTGAATCTTTACTACCGAAGTTATTATTTAAATCTACATAATACGATTACTACACCAGCTATAATGACAATTATACACGATTCTGTTTCAGCCAAGACATCTTCCAACTCTGAAGATCCTTTTCAATCCCAGATAAGAACAATTAACACCGACTTGGACAGTGGATTTTCACGAAAGGTAAAAAGAACACAGTCATTTTGAAAACCGCTTACGAGGTCGTTTCCTATCTTCATATTAAGCGCTCAAGATTCAGCTCGCTGTTTTATATGTAGCCACTGCACCCGTAGAGCTACAGAATTGATTCGATTTTTAAAATACAAAGAATGTCCGGTAATACCAGATTAGTATTGTAATCCACTCGCCTTCAGAAGTTAACATTAACGTGCGTTGAAGGTTTGGAAAATGCAAAATGAATATTATTATAAGTAATGATGAGAGAAAGAGAGAAAAAAAGAAAAAGAGAGAGGGGGAGCAGAGAGAGAGAGAGAGAGAGAGAGAGAGAGAGAGAGAGAGAGAGAGAGAGAGAGAGAGAGAGAGAGAGAGAGAGAGAGAGAGAGAGAGAGAGCGTGGCGCAGATGGAGGAAGCAAGACTTTCTGTAAAACGTTTAGGACAATTTTGGGGGGGGGGGGGGGGAAGGATTGGGCGCTACATAAATGTGAGTGTGCATGGGAAAACCCACAATAAGTCGACAACATAGCATTTTGAGTTCTGTACATATAATAAAAGACAAGACATTTCTGATAAATTGAAGTCAGTGACCCCCCTAAAACAAGATTTTGAGAAAACGGCATTTAATCCTAAAAGTGGCAATAGCTAATTGATCAAGTAATATTGGAGTGATTACTGTTAGGAGACCGTAGTCTAATTACAAAGCCGTTACAGAGATCATAGTGAGTAGTGTTCACTGCTCATCTACAGTTTACCCTGCAACATGCCACGGTCCCCTAGAAACAGCCAAGTCGGAAGTTTTTTGATCTTGTTAGGAGACCGTAGTCTAATTACAAAGCCGTTATAGGGATTATAGTGAGTAGTGTTCACTGCTCGTCTACAGTTTACCCTGTAACATGCCACGGTCCCTAAACAACAGCCAAGTTGGAAGTTTGTGTCGGACCCATATTTTCACTTCAAAGCGGTTTTTCTCAAAATCAGCTCTGCCGACTTATGCCGGGTTTTCTCATGCACACTCATAAATGATCTTCATTGTTATTTATCATTATTATTTGATTCACAGTTTGTTATCACCAGATGCCAGGCCAATGAGATTGACAATTCAAATTCAATCGCTTTTATTTTCACAGGATCCCGATGAGATCACGGCTGCTGACCTTGACCCAGAATTTGTGCATATCCAAACTCTTACAAAGGGGCGAGTTTTTGTAAGTTAATTTTTATTTTTTTTTGTCTTGTCACTTTGTCATAGTTCTCAGTCACATCCCGTGAACAAACAAGCAAATAGCCAGTTTACATGACAGAGAGAACGACCGGACATGGAGACCGCAAGAGACAAAATGCAACCATAGTTTTTGTTTGTTCCAAGTCCACTTTATGCACAACTGAGAAATCCGACGTTGATTAAACGTTCGCCGCTTTAGTATTATGATAACCAGTTAGAATAAATCGGAATTGTCAAACAGCTTGATACGGCGCTTTTTAAACAAGTGTCAGCAGAGTGTTCATTTGTTATACCTCTTCTATGTACTAAAAGATCTCCAGCTTTCTCAGAAAATGGAGATGGAACAAACAAGGACGAGGGTCGCGAAAAAGGCACAGAAAAGCCTAGGAATGAAATATCTCAAGTGTTGACCAGTTAGTGTTGAAAGGAGAGCAAAATAACAACAACAACAACAACAGCAAATAAACCTGGAAAAGCTAAGCAAAACAAGCAAATTTGTTTCACATTTATGGGGATAAAAATGGCAATCTGAACCAAAGAAAAATGAACAATGAAACATCTGCCTCGGTCTTATCTCAATATACTATTAATATTACCGTGACCATACAAGCAGAGAGAAGTCGAAAATATCAATGTTTCTGTCTTGTGGCATCTTCCAGGGCTTGTCTGATCTGATCCTTGGTCAACAAACAAGTTTTTGTGTTGTCAGCAATGGAGCGGATTGTCTACTGATCTCTAAACAGCTGTTTAAGGAACACATGCCAGAGGCCCTCTTCAGGCAGCTTCGAATGGACGTGAGTAACTCTACACACGCATACAAGAAGATCTTGAACTGCTGGATAAACCGGTATATTATAATAGTATCTGTATCGGATTGTTATTATTATTTTTTGTTTACACTAGATGAAGTTCCCGGCATTATCCGGGATTAACCTGTGAACCCACCCTTCCATTTCTCTCTCTCTCTTGGTCTAGAAAGCTTCCCATATTTTACAGTCTTACTACAGATTTCATGCGCACCATAGCTCTACGCACGCATTTCTGGTAGGAAAATTGGGCGCATGGAATTGAACGCGTATTATTACATTGTTTCCGGTGTGGTGGGCTTACTGCAGGGAGCCAAAACAAAGATCCTTGTATTTTACATTTTTACAACTTTTCATTTAAAAATACCTGAAACTTGAATCAACATAATCGGTCGATACAAAAGCGATTGGACTGGATTCGTTGACGATTAAGAAAATTAATTTTATAATTTTTGAAACTGTCACTTAGGCTGTAGCGTCGAACAAAAAAGGAGTCAAAAATTGCACCACAATGAATTACTCCCGCCACTATTTTTTTTTATAATAAGATTTTGCCTAGGCCGCCGGCCTTGTTTGGCCTGCACTTCTCGTCTTCCAACTGCCAAGGAATCTTTAATGTGCGCAACGTGCACATGGGCCATTCAAATATTTCGTCCTTATCCGAGAAGACTAGGTGCTCAATCTTATCTGGCATAGGATGAGGAACACGAATCCCCTCGTCCCCCCCCCCCCCAAAAAAAAATCTAATCCAACATGCCTATGCCTATGCTGACCGGGAATGGAACCCGGTACCTTCGGCATAAGAGGCGAACACCTTTCTTCTAGACCAGTGGTTCTCAAAGGGGGTAATTTTGAGTCGGGGGGGGAGGGGGGAGCGAATTAGTATTTTCCCAAGGAGGGATTACAGCTTTGCACAATGTCTTGACCATAATGTCGGCTCTTTTTTAATATGAAATCATATTATTTTATGCTCATTGTTAGACAAAAAAATCATGTCATTAATTTGATGAAGGATTTCTATTTTTGTTTATATTATCTGAATAATCAGCAAGTCAAAGGGCATTTTTTTAAAAAGCCGTGAAAACCCTGGCAGTGCACTATTGGTTGCATGTTATGGTGGGGTAAGTTGGGGTGGGGGACAATGAAAGAAAATTTGGGGGGCCAAGGGGGCGATTGCCTGAAAACAGGTTGAGAACCACTGCTCTGGACCAATATTGCAGACTGACTTGCCCCTGACCTTGCAAATTATAATTGGTGTGTCTAAGGAAAAACACCTGGTGGCACACCTGTACAGGTTTTCACACCTTTCCCTCACCAACTGCCCAACAGACAGACGGCCAGACTCATCGGAGCGTAATCCCAGGTAAACCGATCCTTTGAGTGCAAATATCCCTGTGATATTCAGGTAAATCATGGACACGCTAATTTATGTATCTGATAGATGAATTATGCACGTGAGAATAGAAACATGACCGGACATTGTGTCTCTCAAGCAGAACCTGGCGTTTGAATAATAATTAGTGGTTTCCCAACCCCGGTTACTGTACGTACCACAAAAGTTTATAATACACGTTGAAGTGAGTGGAACCATCAATGACCGTAAACAAACAGGACAGAATGGAAACAGTATTCAAGACTGTGATCAGGACATATAAGATTTGTGGGTAAAATGTACCGTAACAGAAAAAGTCTGGTATTTTTGCAGGGGATTAAAAAAAAACAGGAAAAAAAAAGGGGGGGAGAGCGGGGGGGGGGGGCACACAAAGAAAGACAGATTTGTCCATTATTTTCATTTTAATCTTATGACCTGAAGACAATAAGAAAAGCGTGGGATAACAAACTGATTTGAATTCCACATCAAATAATGTATTATCTAGATGCTATTACTGAGCCGACAAACTGGTCCCATAATAGTAAACTGACTCAAAATCAATAATTCATCGATGACGCAGTAATCTTTTGCTAGGTATATTTTATTATTTTTGGCCGAAGGCGGCCTAAATAGCACAAAACCCTGGTTCCGGGTTAGTTGGGCCGATAGTGCAAGTTTGCAGTTTGCCCTGTTCTGGCGGTTTGTTTTTTTTTGTGTTTTGAAAACACAGAATTTGTGTCCGTACATATACAATATTGCCTAAAGGTAGCGTCAATTACCATCGCAATTTCCGGTAGCCGGTAGAGTCAATTACTACCGCATCTTGGGGTGGCCATTGACGGTGCGTCGATTGCCAATGGCTACTCCAGCCCCTTTTCGCCTGATTAGTCAATCTTGACTACCGCCCATTGATACAAACTGACTAGGCCCTCACACCCACCCCACAACTCTATCTGACCATTCCAATGCACACTTGAGTCGACAATGTACACCGTATTCCGCGGTGGCAATTGACACGCCCTTGTCTAAAATACCTTCGACCCAAATAGCACAGCACCAGGTTGTATAGGCCGCATTCGGCCTAGATATACACTTCCTAATCTTGAATATGCCGCACACACACTAAACCTACCATTCTGTCTGGTCATGATATTGTCTATTCGAAAAGGATGAATTTACTTTGTGTCTCATTTTCTCTTTTCTTCCCTTGTCTGTTCTGTCTGTCTGTCTCTTTCTCTGTTTCCCTGTCCGTCTGTCTCAATGCCATAAAGTACATACATTAAATCAGCAAGATAAAACTGTTCTGTTGGGATGCATATTTTGATTTAAAGTAGGCGACTTACGGAGAATTTGAAAGCGCTGGCTGGACCCTATCATCAGTCTGAATTTTGATACAGTTCTATTATTAAAATTTTACCAGTAGGGTTGCTGCAAACAAAGCGATCACAGAGACAATCATGTACAAAACTCGCCCTAAACCACCATATCGCCCAATCAAATAACAATGTTCTCTGGTATGTTATGTAAGGATACAAGCCATGAGCATAGCACTTTCCTACTTCTATGGCCATGAGCCACTATGAGGTATGAAACGGTTCTGCTGTCAGCGTGTATCCGCCTGGCGAGGCCTGGATTTACAAGACTCTCAACAAGTATTACATGTACATGACATAATTTATTATGTGCGGCCGGGCCGTTCTTACACTGTTCAACAAACCCCCAATTTTTCGACACACTATGGCGAATAGCATGGAATGAAGCTATTGTAATGGATCAAATGGTAAAATAGCACCAATTTAGCTAGGAATTCAGTTTTGTTTCTCTCATGTAAAATTACACCTGGCGGACGAATGCGTTTATGCACCTGCAGCTACGTTTTATTACTATTATAATTAAATTTATAACTACGCATTTCCAGTCCCGGAAGTTACTTTATGTCGCAGTATGTCTGTAATTTGCAATGATGAACGTGTTATAGACAATGTTGGAACCTAATTAGCTGAATATTACGTTGGTTGTATTGCAGCTATGCCCGTACCCTACAGAGGAGGAACTGCAATCCAGTTTACAAGTCAGCGTGGACTGGAAAGCGTTTAAAGGACAGACATTGACCAAAACTCTCAAGTTTGTCCAGAAACGGCGTGATTTGTTGCAACATTTGAAAGCTTAAACCATCTGTATGTTGTTGTCATGTTGTCATCCTCAAACATCCTTGACGTCATGTCTGAAGCTTGTCACAAATTTAATGAATTTAATGTGAATACGGTAATGCTGTTGTTGTTGTTTGTTTTTTCTTATCCCCTGGCTGTCTCGTACGATGTTATTGTTATCACTTCCATGATCTTACAGTATTGTAAACAATTGTTTTTTTAAAATTAATATTATTGTTAATATTACTGTCACTGTTTTTATTATTTCGCTTCATTAAAAAATGACATCGGCTAAAGTACTCATCTGACTTGGCCCTTCTGTGGATGCGTGTCCTTGTGTGTGTGTATGCATGTGTGTGTACGTGTGTGGAACATTGAGGAGGACACATTGAAATTTGTCTACTTTTTCTTGTTTTTTTTTTTTTTAACAAGGCAGAGAAATTAGGCTTCTATTTTGTCTCAATTTTAATTCGTTAGTGACCAGTACTTTATAATCATGGAAAGTACGGCTTAATTGTTAGGAAGGCCATCGATCACCAATGTAAGGTGGTAATAATGTCTGTTCGCTTCATGAACACTGAGATTGCTGTTGTAACTTCACAAACATGCATATTATTTTAATTTATTTGTTCCGTTATTGGGGGCTCCTTCAAGGTGAGGATATTTGGTATTTTACATGAACAGTAGGCATTTATCAATAGGAAATATGATTTAAAACTGTACATAACATCAGAGAGAGAGAGAGAGAGAGAGAGAGAGAGAGAGAGAGAGAGAGAGAAAACTGGCACACGGACAAATGATAGAGAGAGATCATAATGAATGTGAATGAGAAGGAAAGAATGCTAAGAATAGAAATGATGCTAACGATAATACATCAATCAAGGATAGAAAGAAAAGAGGAGATTGGAAGAGAGAGACAGAGAGGAGAGGGGTGATGGTTGTTGAGTCTTTCACAGAATTCATAATACATGTAATAAATAAGACTCGTTCTTTGTCTAAAGGCCGTACTCTTCATTGCATTAAAACTTCACGTTTCCAAGTGGCCGCACAAAGCCCCAGAATACTCATTGGACTACAACACAAGTGTAAGACATCTACACGCAACAGCTCTGTGTTGGATCTGTCTAATACTACTGACATTTACACCGAGATTCACGAATGTAATTGAATAAAGCAGCGCTGTCTTAGCAATCTTCACTCGTGTTCCTCAACCTGCTTTGTTCTACGCACCATTTCAATTTTCCAACACACACACACACACACACACAAAAGTGCGCCCACCATGATCCGACAAAGTTTGTATACATTCACTATACAGACAAAATTAGTAGCCTATACAAAAAAGATTTAAAAAGATATCTTTAAGGTCAATGTTTTAATCCGAGCTAAACAAGGAAACCACCAACACGATGTACGCAAACAACAATTTATCTACACAGTTAAGTTAAAATACACGGTGAAACAGGTGCGAGGCTTCCTTATAATCAAATAATCAATGATTACCCTTCGATTTCGAATATTAATTCTAGAATTACTGTGCTTTCCAGATTGAGCCCGACTCCAAGTCCATTTTAGTCAGTTCAGCATTCAATTCTCCCTCAGTATTTGCGTTTGTTATCATAGTCCAATACCCCTCACCGAAAAGCATCTTTATAGGGACCTACACATTATGAACTGCTCCATAATCAGTGATTGACAAAGACGAAGAGGACTTGACTACATGTACACCCAGAGCATAGCCTGTATTCGTCGACGCGGCCCCGTAGACAGCAGAATAGTGGGGGATAAAAATAGGTTTATAATCAAAGTTTGACCTGATTTTACCTAGATTTATGCATGTTTTTCACAACGCGGTCGTTTTCATTCTAATCGAAAGGCAAAGGGTAGAGTGAAAGAGTTTGTGTGGATTTTTTTGGTTTGTTTGAGGTAATCTAAGAATAATTTACTCCACGCACAGTAAGAGCTATCAAAGCATAATAATATAGTCTAGATCTAGACAACTGTGATCAAAATCAGTCGAACGTAACTATCAAGAACATCACTCCACTCGATAGGTCGAGCGAACCTATACCGCAACGGCAGATAGCCACTTCTCCGAGATCGCCGCACATTGTTGTGTCACAGAGATGCCAGTTAAGCACTTTCTGCCATTTAATGTTAATGGGTCTTTTTCGAGAAACTTTATGAGATGGTAGAATAACAAAACCTCTGGCTATGAATATGACAATGGAAATTTGCGGTTCAAATTATATTTTTAAAAATGGATGAAAAATACGAGTCTAAAAATATGAGTCTATAAGTCTGTTAGTATGAATGAATGGTATTTTCAGATTAGTTTGGCTTGTAAATTGCTGCATTCCTGTCCTGTTGACAAGAATAGTCCGCTCTTTAGATTTTGCAGTGCCAATCACCCGTTCCATTGTTTTAGTCGCTGCATTTATCATTATGTAAATATGATGTAGCGATACGTCCTATTGTGGACAACTTCATAAGGTGTAGGTCCCTATAAAGATGCTTTTCGGTGAGGGGTATTGGACCATATAACAAACGCAAATACCGAGGGAGAATTGAATGCTGAACTGACTAAAAATGGACTTGGAGTTGGGCTCAATCTGGAAAGCACAGTAATTCTAGAATTAATATTCGAAGGGTAATCACTGATTATTTGATTATGGGGAAGCCTCGCCCCTGCTTGTGCTGAAAAGCCAACAAGTCATTGACAGCGTCCTGCCTTCGCTTGAGTAGCTAGATTTGATGGTTAGTGAATCAACATTCAAGAATACTACCAAATTCAGTATCCAGTAAACATATTCGGCCATTTCCACTGACCTCCACCAATCCTTACTGTATAGGTCACACAAATGACCACACCTTCACACACAACAGCCTAAGATGGAAAAGGCATAAAAACGTATTATCTTGTTGGTTACTGTAGTTATTATTATGACCTCCACACCATGGATTTATCAGGAACTTCGACGCCTTACCATTTCATATCAGTAGTCATCAGCCTCCGTTAAAACTTGTGTACTTGTCTGATTAGTAGGCCAGTATATATATCATTGGTGTCACAATACCGACACGTCCATTGTAGCTTCTCCTGTTGGACTGAGCTTTAACTGTAAATAATAAATATCTTGAAACCCGTTTTTCTTAATAAAAGACTGCCCCAAAGCTTTGAAACTGCATTGGACACGGACATAAATTGTCTCAATAAAGGTTTTTTAAAAAATGATTTTGTTTTATTGTCGTTTTCACCATGGCTGTTGTTATAAGCACGTGGGCGCCCCACGGGTTTTGCTTTAGGGCCGCGTACGTATACCTACGTATCCCTAATCCTGTCCTTATCCTCAGCCCTAAACCTGATCGAATTTCTAACCTTGGCCCCTACCCTTTCAACCAAAACAAACAGGCGGAAAACAAAAAGAAAATCTGAAAGAATAATTAATTAAGGCTGTTGTTAGAAGTACTTCGGGGGGGGGGGGGGGAGCTCTCTAGCTCTGGAGTCACAAAAGGCTTTAAAACACGTATCCCTAACGCAAAAGACTTGGGGGACGTACGTGCTTGTAACAACATTCTTTTAAGATTGGCTTATTTCTTGTAGACAAAATATTGTGTTCTGCCGCCATAGATTTGTGCCATTAATTCGACAAAATAGTCAACTACAGATAGCCTACAGTTGCAACCGTCGAGAGATTGGTATGCTCACTAGTCATGTTACATATGAGTGCGGGGGAGGTGAAGACAATGCCCTCTCGACCATCTTCAGAAGGAAAAGTATGTCAAGCTGCCAACGGGTGTTGTTCATTTTAATCGTATGTTGCCACGGCATGTAAACAACGTACATATGTCATTCTGATCTAGTTTCTCTCTTCTTCTCCTCCCCCCCCTCCCCCCCCCCCACCTTTCCCCACTGTCGTTACTGTGTGTTTCCGTTTACATATAATTCATACTTACACACACAAACAATTATTAGGCTACATTTTTCATCTGTGTAGAGCCTCGCATTTTGTACTGTTTGCATGCGACTGTGTAGGCTAGTTTGAAAATGTTTTGGAAATCATAAAATTTCAGTTTGATCAATACTGGTGTATGTTTCTTTCAACAATTAGAAATGTCAAGGAAAATGCCGTTCTAGTTAATAATTGCAGTGGGACTCACATTATTTTACACTAAAGGGCCATGCACAAAACGCGTACGGTACCTTCGATTTGGACGATTTTGACACCCCCGCCCCACGGCCCGTTTTCTTCGTGCACTCGTCTTCATACGTTTGCTCCCCCCCCCCCCCGGTCCCTGGGCAAAGCAAATAATAGCTACTTTCTTCCCCGTTTCAAAAATCAACGTAAATTTGCGAGCAGGTGGCTCCCTAACCCGTTGGGGCCCCTGGGCAACTGCCCCCTTATATATATTATATACTTTTCATAGGCTGGGGCACCCCCCCCCCCGACTTTTGCCGCCCGTGCGGCGTGAGCGCTTGCGAGTAAATACCGACAATTGCCCCCCCCCTCGCAGGGTAAGGGTTAAGTGTCTGGCTTAAAAAATAATTTGTTCGCTTGAATGGCCTGACTTGGGGACAATAAAGAATGCACAGAGCTCCTGGGAAAAGGTTAACACGTGTATTAAACGGCATGTAAATGCAGAAAATTCTTGATTATCGGCCTTCTATTTAACAATAGAACTTATTGCATCTCATCACAAGTACTTTATAACATAATAGGCATCACTTACGATTTATCCACCATTATTGTTGTTATTATACGTCCTAATGTAAACATCAAGTATCGAACTGATGGCAGTCTATTCAACCTCAGGAGACTCCAGGCAAAAACCAAAACCAAAAGTACTCAAGTCTGTGACCTACTATTTGCTGATGATTGTGCACTTCTGGCACACGATGAGGATAGCATGCAAAACTGTGTTGATAAGTTCTCTAGTGCCTGTGACAACTTTGGCCTCACAATAAGCACAAAGAAGACGGAAGTGCTCCATCAGCCTACTCCAGACGACAAGTATCCTGTGACCCCAAATATCAAAGTCCATGACAGTCTTCTGAAGGTGTCGGAGAACTTCACCTATCTTGGCAGTACGCTGTCTTCCGCGGCTCGTGTTGATACTGAAATTCTCTCAAGAATCAGCAAAGCCAGCTCTGCATTTGGCAGGCTTCGAAAGAGAGTGTGGGATGTTGCCGGCATTCGCACAGACACTAAGCTGAAAGTGTACAATGCTGTGGTCCTTCCCACCCTACTCTATGGGGCTGAAACCTGGACAGTGTACCAATCGCATGCCAGAAAGCTAAATCACTTTCATCTGGCCTGCCTTAGAAAGATCCTAAGGATCAAATGGCAGGATAAAATTCCAGACACTGAGGTCCTCAATCGTGCCAAGGAATTGAGCATCTTCTGCCACCTGAAAAAAATTCAGCTACGTTGGGCAGGACATGTTGTCAGAATGCCCGACTCCAGACTCCCTAAGCAAATCTTCTTCTCTGAGCTCTCCAATGGAACGAGGAATGTTGGGGCCCCAAAGAGACGTTACAAAGACACTCTCAAGCAATCACTGAAGGCCTTTGCCATTGATGTGAGTGAGTGGGAAAAGCTCTCGCTTGATCGTGCAAATTGGAGGGCGGCCCTTACCAGAGGCAGCAAAGCATGGGAAGCTGACAGAGTCCAGCAGGCTATCAAAAAAAGAGAACGGCGCAAGAAAAGGCCCAGTGGTACTGAACCAACGGAGCACTCTTGTCATTTATGCGGAAGGGTCTGCAGGGCAAAAATAGGACTTATCAGTCACATGACAAGCCATAAGTCATGAAAGAACAGTCTTTCCATACTGTCCTCTGTGTCCTTTAGTTCTCTTTATTGTCCATGTGTTGAAATTCTCAACAATTTCTGTTCTTTATTCCTCTGGTGTTGTTAAGGTCATCATCATACCTGATGGACGAACTATTATAATGTAAACACGATACACATGTTCACAAGGATCCGATTGACCCGACCGCCGAGGTCATCGGCAACAGGTGAACAATCGGCTGACGTACGTTATGGATGTCCCCAAAACAATAAGGTCGAAATAATATTGTTTTTTAAACAATAGTGCAGCCACACCGGTTCGATATCGCTCATGTATTGTCCAATGAGATTAACTCTATTAATAGTTTCCTGCTATCATGTGATTTCAACAAGATGGTGGACTGTGATAGTCCATTTCAACTGTTTCAACAATGGGCGAATTGGATATGAAAAGCGATTGCAAATGGCATCTGACAAGCAATACAGAATGAATTCGAATGAAGAAGTCACAGCAGGAGCATCTAATGATTATTCGAAATATGGATTAAGTGATATTCCAAGATATACAACAACTACAGCAATTGGAAAGGTAGCCGGGTCTATCTAGAGTCTAGATCTAGAATCTAGATTAGATCTATATTTTCTAGATCTAGATTCAAGTAATAACGCTTTCCACTGCTTAGGCCTACATTTTATTCTGTACGGGTTCATGGACATTCAAAATTAGAGTGTTTTCTCTTTTCATCATACCAGGAGTGCCAGTTTAACAGTAGGCCCTACTTTGTTTCTGAAGAAAACAGACCAGTCACATTCAAAGTTGCTGAGGGAGGTCTTCCCCCCGTCCGCGCCACTTACCAAAAAGTTAACAAACATAATATGATTAAGATACAAGCTTAAACAACCTGCATTGGAATGGTCAGATGGACCTGGGGGCGTGAAGGTCTAGTCAGTTTGTATCAATGGGCGGTAGTCAGATTGACTAATCAGGCGAAAAGGGGCTGGGGTAGTTGTGTTTTCTTGACTGGCGCGGACGGGCGGAAGACCTTCCGTAGCTGATTCTGCTGGGCAAAAATGCTCAAAATAATCACCCAAGTGCAGAAGCCCTTCGAATTATTTTATATAACCCTCGTCCAGTGGGAGGCTACCATATTGGCCTCTTTGCGCAAGATGCGAGGCGCGCAAGGCCAATATTGAGACCTAATTTTTGCAGACTGAGTCCTGCTTGGGGCCAATATCTAATAGGCCTATATTGCATAGCACACCGAGTCCTGCTTGGGGCCAATCCTAGGCCTGTATTGCATAGCAACGCTGCTCCCCATGTTTTGTTTATTTGGTTGCTGCAATTATCGTTTTTTTTTTCACACTAGTTTCGCATGTTTCACATATTTATCTACCCTGTCATCCCTACCATGTCTTTAGCACAAAGTAGTATATCGTCCGATTATGTTAGATTAGAAACAGTGCAACTTCATTTAAACTATTCTGAGTATTCGTCATGCTCATGTAACAGTATTGACAGTTTGAAGTTTGAAGTGAGGAAAATCTAAGGGAAACTTTTGGCTTGGATGTTGGTTGTCATCTACATGTGAAATGAGAAGAAAGGGGTCATCTGCGTATTTGAGAAGCCATTCTAGATGTCTTTAATTTATAATTAATTCCAATGTAATACTAGGGCATGCTGCATTAAGGGTGTCTGTCGGTAGGTTTTTTATCAGGGAAAACTGGGAGAAGATCACAGACTTTGTTGTTTGTCGTTGTCTGTATTTGATATTTGACTAGAGAGATATTGTCAATTGTGTTGCTTGGATTTTAAAACTACTTTTCAGTAGATGTATTTACTCTACAACTACAAGCTGGAAATCAAATCTCTTGCTAAAGGTGTGCAAAGAAAACTAACATAATAGTACGTGGAAGCTTTACACAGTGGAGGAGGCAATGCAGTGATACATGTTGTTATTATAATATTAGCCTCATTAACCCATACCCCGCGCGCTACCCGTAAAGCCCGCTGCACGGTCAGTGACCTTACTCACGGTGAATCTTATCTGGGGTCACTGACCCGTGCCGCTATGCGATGACCACAAACGCTGTCCACATGGTTCGGTTTTTATTGATTGGTATGAAAACATTCGTTGCTATGCCTTATCACGTTTGATAATGAATTAACCAGCAAAACCTTAGTCTGTCAGTCTCTAACCAATGATCTGACTTATGATTCCAAACTGACAGCTGTAGTTTTCGTGAGAGGGAAGCATGATAACTAGCCACGCCCTCCCAAGCCTTACACAAATGGTTTCATCCTGATTGACACATACTAATAAACCAGTGTGGGCATTTGGGGCAAAGATTATTTCAGAGCTTGTTTCTGATTGGTTCTTAGATACAAACAACTCCAGATGGTGGTCAGCTTGTGAGAAAATGAGATAATATTTCAAATTTGTTGAGCAACAGTTCGCATGTCGATGTTACATCTTTTGAAAGTGTGGAGAGCCTTTGAAAGCTTAGTCTTCGTGATTCCGTTCAGTGGTTCACTGGTTAACATGTCACAATGTGTTTGATTTAGAAGAGATACAGTGAACAATAACACGGTGGTTACGTCTCAAAAAGGTCAGTGACCCCACGCGTGAAAATACGGCTTGCGCGTGGCGCGGTCAGCTTGACCTTCCCGACTTTTGCCGCCCGTGCGGCGTGAGCGCTTGAGAGTAAATACCGACAATTGCCGCCCCTCGAAGGGTGAGGGTTAAGTGTCTGGCTTAAAAAATAATTTGTTCGCTTGAATGGCCTGACTTGGGGACAATAAAGAAAGTACAGAGCTCCTGGGAAAAGGTTAACACGTGTATTAAACGACATGTAAATGCAGAAAATTCTTGATTATCGGCCTTCTATTTAACAAGGTGGTCTAGAGGCAAGGTGCTCGCCTCTCATGCCAAAGGTCCCGGGTTCAAAACCCGGGCAGTGCAGGCATGTTGGAAATTGGATTTTTCTCATATTTTCAAGTCCCTGGTCCTATTGGGGGGTAGGATCGAGTACCTAGTCTTCTCGGATAAGGACAAAAAAATTTGGAGGGCCCGTGTGCACGTTGCGCACGTTAAAGATACCTTGGCAGTTGGAAATCGTAAAGAGCAGGCCGAAAGGCCGCTGCCCGGGCAAAATTGAAAATTGAAATTAATAGATTAAAATTTATCCATATCATCTCCCCCCCACCAGCAACAACAAAATTTATTATTCATTATTAAATATATCGTGGGCGACGCGATGAGTTCGCCTAAGTGCATGGCAGCAAATTTTACAGGAGAGACAAAAAACTGATTTACTCAAATATTTTTGTCATTCTCAGGAAATCTGTCCGACCAATAGTTCTATCGATGTTTCATACACAACATATAGGCAGAAAAGTTAAGTTGCTAAGGCCCAAGAAGCAGTAGTTAGAGATTTTGATATTCTGCGTGTACTTATGCGATTTGCGCGTCGTGATCAGAACGCATAAGGTACTTATGCGGTTGGATCACGTCGGACATCAGTGAAAACTGCACTTATGCGGTGCCCAGACTCTGATTACTGGTATTTGTTTTGATTGCCTTAGTCTAGATTTATTTAAAATGTGTCTGTAACGATAATGTTTATTGCAATAATAGTTCTAAAAAGGATATAACTTTTAGAAAAATATTTACGTCTATGTTTTTTTGTTTTGTTTACAGGAACATTCATAATTAGTAATTGAAAATGAGATGTGTGTATGTGTGAGAGAGAGGGAGAAAAGGAGAGAGAGAGAGAATGAGAGGAAAGACAGACAGACAGAACAGAAGGCATACAGATACACTGAGAGACAAACGTAATATTTATTAAAATACAAAGTAATGGTGTTCAAATGAGTGTTTATTATAGATCCAGAGACGTGCATAATAATAGTTCTTGATGATTTCACACTTGTGTGATTAAAAAAAAAAAAGTGAAGAGATGATAGTAATGTTAATGTAGAGAGCATGGCTTAGTTTACACAGTATAATTTCTGTATGGGAAATAATGTTTAATAAATTACAGAACAACAGCATTATAATGTTTTGATGCACGTAGATTGATGAAAATGTGTATAGACGTGGAGAGTGATAATGACAATTTCAATGATGATGATGATGATGTTCATCACGTGAATTAGATTTCGCTTGATAAAAATTTCATTTATGTATTGTTAACAGTTTAACATAAGTTTGTGGAGCAATAAATTAGTATAGATATACATGTAATTGACTTAAGCAATGAAAATATAAATAGAAATTGAAAAACAATGCTGCTGTTGCTGCAGCTGCTACTGCTAATGATGATGATATGATGGTGTTAGTGGTCATGACAAGATAAAATATGAATATAATGATCGTCATGAACGGCGATTTAGGAACTGGACCACGAAATGATAGAAAATGGATACGAGTTTTGATTAATAGAGTCCCTGTCACAAAAATTCACCTTTGCTTGGATGAGTTAGGATTGTTCAGTTGTGAAGCAGGCTGTCATAAAATGCATGATAGTCTTTTGCGATCACAGATTTCAGCTCTTGCAGATGTTGATACTTGGATTTGGAGATCCTTAATTGCTCATGATACATTTGATATGGTATTTTGATCGGTCTCTTTCCAAAGTCTCTGGTTTTTGGTATCTCCTGGAAATCATCAGAGAATTTGAGCTTGTATTGGATCATACATTGTTTTTCTCCATCAGGGGCTGGGCTATATTTGTAACATCGAACATCAGTTACTGTAGGATCTCCAGCTTTTCTTCCCGGACGAATGCTGGTGTAAGGTCCGCACTGGCTGAAGTTTTGGAAAAACTCATGTGAGAGGTAGAACACTTTAAAAGGTGAAGGGTTTTTCCTTGCACTCATTATAATATCCACATAGTCGTGAGGAACACTCACACTCTTTCCTTTCCTGGCCTTCTCAACAAGCATGTG
Source organism: Onchidella celtica (assembly GCA_963931925.1). Classification (NCBI taxonomy): domain Eukaryota; kingdom Metazoa; phylum Mollusca; class Gastropoda; order Systellommatophora; family Onchidiidae; genus Onchidella; species Onchidella celtica. Next base: position 58,035,625 of record OZ007572.1, on the reverse strand, counting down.
GCAGTTATCCACTTCCATGTGAGTATGACCCACGATTAGGTATTTGTGGAGGATTGTTGTCTTATGGCTTTCTGCAAAGTCTTGTAATGCATTACTCAGTTGCACGTTTCTATTTTGATACGTGCACCCGTCGCTGAAAATAACAATTGTGTCAAAATGGTCCATGTTTTCAAGATGGTGTCTGATGCAGGTAGCAAACTCATTTGAGGTCATTCCTCCTTCAGTTTCATTCCATACGTAGCACGAAACGTCACTGGTTGCAAGGTCGTAGATTGTGAAATTGTGCACTGTCAATTTTGTCTTGAAATACATGGCATTGGCATCGGTGTCTGGAGCCAATAGAACCGATTCCAGATCAACACAAAAAGCTGCAAATTTTTTATCACCCGCTGCGTGGCTTTCTTTGGCTTTGTTTTTGTCTGACTCCTTCTCAGCTAAGGCTTCCTCTTTCTGTATCATATGCTCTCTCCACACATCTTCCGTAATGTTGCCAGTCTCATGGCCAACACAGGTGTTGCATCTATCCTTTTTTGGTTGAAATAAAGATAAGTTTTTGGCCCGAAAGGAATCCTTAAAAGCTGTCAATTTCAAAGGCTGTGTATTCCGAGACTCACAATAGTCTTTGTAGCACTCATGCAGCTGAAGGAGTGAGCGAAAGCGGCGTTCAAGATACAATTTTGTTGAGTCTTTGCGACAGTAATGGCTTGGCATCTTTGGAAGATCTTGAAAGAACTTGTCAAGGAGTACGTGTTGATCTTTGCCTCGGACATAATGAGCATTTGAAGGGGTAGGTTTGCATGGGGGACGCAGAAAATTGCGATTCATTGATGTGTTCTGGTTTCTCATGTCTTCAGAATCTGGATCGCTGACGTCGTCTTCATTTTCAAACAGAGACCTCACAAAATGAGTCGTCAATCCAGCTGTGTTCAGAAACATCTTGCCACATACTGGCAGCTTAGAGCCATTCTTTTTCAGTGAATATCGAATGGTCCGTTGACGACTTCTTTGGGCATCTTTTTTCTTTCTCTTTACTGGCACCTCATCAAGCAGTCCAAAGACAAATGACCTCTTTTCATTCCAAGACAGTTGCCAAATACTTTCAAAAATTTGTTGTCGATCCTCTTCAGTGAAACATGAACACCTTTTTGTAGCGTCCTTGCAGTTACACCTCTCTTTTAATGTGCGCGGTGGCACACTTTTGCCAGTACTGGCTGTGTAACCTTGACCGTGTTCCCGTAACCGTTTCTGAATGTTTTGTTTCCAGTCTTCTGGTTTTCGTTTTCGCCGTGGTGTGGATTTCAATTGTTCCTTTTCAAAAGTTTCCAAATTGTTCTGTGCGCCAACGTCAGCATCTGCTCCATGAACGGGGACACTATTTTGAATCGGCGGCGATGAAGGACACGCTGTCTGCTGAATCTGAGACAGCACAGCTTCGTCATGTTTGGGAGGCGATAAGGGACTGTCTGTCTGCTGAATCTGAGACAGTACAGCTTCATCGTCTTTGTAAGGCGATGAGGGCCTGTGTGTCTGCTGAATCTGAGACGGCACAGCTTCGTCGTCTTTGGAAGGCAATGAGGGACTGCTTGTCTGCTGAAACAACACAGCTTCGTCTTCAATGGGCTGAGATGAATGGCCGCCTCTCTGTTGGATTTCTGATATCACAGCTTCGTCCTCGATGGGCTGCGATGAAGGACTGTCTGGCTGCTGAATGGGAGACAAGGGAGCTTCGGCGCGAATGGTCTGCGATGAAAGATTGCCAGGCTGCTGGCTCGAAGACGGTGGGGCCTGGCTTTGAAGTGAAGATTTGCTGTTAGGTGTTGACGATCGGATGTCATCCTTTGAACTGCCTTGAGGTATGCTGAAACTATCAAACTCAATATTGTTGGTGTCATTCAGAGCGAATTTTTCAATGATGTCCCTCGCATCAGAGGATGACAAGTCGATATCTGGAACGGATGGCAATGAAGTGCGTATGGGTGGAGATGTACTTTGCTCCAACGAAAGTTGCAATATTCTTCCAGCCCGACTGTTTGGATCCATGGTCTCTTAGCAGTGAAGAACTTGATTCTACTTTTACAGGAGAATGTATATTACAGCTCCGTCTTAGCTAGACTAGGATCAACTAGTGAAGTAGCTCCGGTGTACGACTTTTATACTCTTATTATAACAGGTATGATAGAAACAAATTTGCCATATACGGCAATCTCCGACAATGGCCACGATCAGTATTGACCAGATGGGCTCGAGTAGGAAGATGCCATATATGGCAAACCGTCGCTTTAGATATCTGCTGTCTAGACAATTGGGTAACATGACTGACTCACACACAGAAAACCTAATGCTGGTAAGCAATATTCTAAACAAATTGTCCCGATCAGTATCCGTATGGCTAAGGTCGGTACAACCTAATCCCGTTAATGTTGACCGACAATGGCCACGATCATTATTGACCAGATGGGCTCGAGTAGGAAGATGCCATATATGGCAAACCGTCGCTTTAGATATCTGCTGTCTAGACAATTGGGTAACATGACTGACTCACACACAGAAAACCTAATGCTGGTAAGCAATATTTTAAACAAATTGTCCCGATCAGTATCCGTATGGCTAAGGTCGGTACAACCTAATCCCTTTAATGTTGACCGACAATGGCCACGATTAGTATTGATCAGATGTACCTGTGCGACTTCATGACGCCGCAGTCCAGCCGACATACCACGTCATCAAAGGGATTTATTAAAAATATTAGCTCTCAGTGACGCACTTGTGCGTTTTCAACACGCCGAGCGGAAGGCTGGGCTACGCCAGATGCAGCGTGATGAAATCACATAAGTGTCGACGGCGCACTTAATCGTTTTCATCGCGCCGGGCAGAAGGCGGAGCCATGCCAGACGCAGCGTGATGAAATTGCATACGTGATGACAGCGCACTTAGGCGATTTCATCACGTCGCGATGTAGTTATGCGTTTTGATTATTGTCAAATATTTTCATTTTGGTAGTGATTTAAGCTCTGAAATTTTTACACCACATCCGCAAGGGTGTAAGGAGCATATTTACGGAAGAAAGTGCCTCATGAAAAAAATGTCACTTATGCGTTGTCATCACGTCGCCCACGATATATTGTTATTAATAAATATTCAAATATTATTTGAGTTGTGTGTTGTGAAATGCTGTGAGTTGTGAACTGCTGTGAGTTGTGAACTGTTGTGAGTTGTGAACTGCGCCTAACAGGCTGCGTTACAATTTGCTCTGAGATAGAGAGAGAGAGTGAACGAGACAGGGAGAGAGAAAGAAGCAGTGCAGTGTGTTGAGCGCTTCGCAGGCGCTCCATTCTGCTCTGTGGTTGACATGTTGTTTCTGTAAAGCGCATAGAGCATTTTAAATGGACATGCGCTATATGAATGCTATACATTATTATTATTATTATCACAAGTACTTTATAACATTTATCCAAATTATAGGCATCACTTACGATTTATCCACCAGTATTGTTGTTATTACGTCCTAATGTAAACACGATACACATGTTCACAAGGATCTGATTGACCCGACCGCCAAGGTCATCGGCAACAGGTGAACAATCGGCTGACTGGCCGCTGGCTATACCCACACAGGGCGTTACATGGACAAGTTCACTCAGCGTGGGATGAAGGTTAAGACTGTCAAAAGAGTAACTAATATATCAATATGTATGCCCATTATAATTTATATATGGTGTTAACCCTAGCAAGGCCATGAGAACAATGCAGGACATTCATGGTTTCTTTGAAATTATATTATGCAATTATCAGGGCATCACTAAATAATTTTGTGCACTAAATAACTAGAAGTGATTTTAATTTAACATCACAAACATTATAATTTCCAACAGATTTGAGAAATAATAAAACTTTATGCCCCTGTAACCAAAGGAGACTATAAAATCTAGTTTTGAATTTTTTGCCCAAATTCAAATGAATGAAAACATTATATTTATCTGAGAAATTATGAAGAGATACACAAATACATGGATGTACAATATTTGGATTTTGTCCAAATTAGCTTATGTGTGCCTAAAGGGAGATATGGCCATTCAGAAGTTCTTTCAAGGCTCCCACTGACATGTTGACACAGTTATTGACATTATAATCTATTGCTTTCTAATTCTATTAACTAATTTGTTACTGTTTTCAGGATAATCAGTGGGGGGGGGGGGGGGATGGTTGTTAGATTATCTGGCATTATCAGCATTCACCCCATTCCCTTCTTCATAAGTGTCCAGAAGACTCTTCATTGGTTTTGGTTACCAAATTGTTTTTTATAATTTTAAAACAATTAGGCTCTCATATTTAGTGGGATAAAGCAAATGTCCATTTGACATCTGGATTTGATGAGGTGTGTTTATCCAGTAATCTATCACTTTACATTATAATGAAAATGCATAGAGGGGAGTTGTCCTGACTTTCTCAGCATGAGAACTCAACAAAACATTCATTAAACATGAGACTGCAAGTTCAAAGTGAACAAAAGTTAGTTAAATGTCATGAACTACTCATAAAACTCATGTTTCTTGTTTATTGTTGTTGTTGTTGTCTATCTGTAGATGTTTGAGTTTAAAGCAAATTAATTTCGAAAATCTCTAATGATGATGACGAACCAGCTTTCAATGGTTGATCCACGTAATGATATGATTATACTCCAGGTAAGAAGTCACCTAATGTATAATCATAATGTTATGATGTATTGTATGGTATTGAAATTTATAAGTAAATTGGTCGCTGACAATTTTAAGGGGAAGTTTTACACAATCCGCTAATCCAGTATCAGTTATGGTTGACTCACAGTTCTTGTATGTGATTTAGGAGTGTCCATGCACAGGGAGCTATAGGCCTAATCCTGTCGAGTTACCCTGTAGGTGGAATTTTTTATAGTCAATGTGCAGTTTGACAAATAATACTCAGAACATGAAATTAATTTTCTTAAGAATGGAACTCCTCCCATATGTTTGTTTTCTGGAGATAACCGGATTCTGTAATCCTTTCAACTGGTCACCTAGATTTTTAAATGTAACTGTTGGGTCCTCATAAACTATCCTGTAATCCTATCTATAATAAACAGCTGTTTCAGTAAATCAACATGCATAGCGGCGACACCAGGCTATCCCACTGTGTTTGTTTGCCAGTTTATTATAAATCTGGCGAGGATTTGCAAACTTGGTAGAACATCCTAAATATAGAAACTAGAACTTAACATCTTAAAGATCATTGGCCCAGACAACTCAGTGCAAAGCTCAATAATGTTATAAAAGCTGTGGAACGCATTCGGAAGTCCTCCCTAAATAAATATATTGCTTCACAGACATTTTGCATGCGTGTGCCTTTCAGAACCATGTTTGTTTTGTAACTTCGTCGAGAGGATTATCGAATCCGATTATCTGGAGTTGAAGGGTAGCTGTAAGGGTTAGGGACAGGACAGTTTTGATAGTAGGTTTGGGATTGAGGATAGAGTTAGCATGTTACATTTCTTTCAAGTTTTATCATTTTCGGTATCTTTGTAACAAAGGTTGTTCACTCTTGTCACATTAAAAGCTAGGGCCACAAACATAATGTGTTTTCTGGAGGTAACTGAATGCTTTCTCTTCCTCTCTGTCATGTTTTTTAAGGAATTAAAAAAGGCAGCGACTATTCGGCCGACTGGCCAGATATCATTCCCGATATCCGACCGACTGGCCGGAAATCATTCGCGATATCCGGCCAACTGGCCGGATGAATGTTCCTGAAGGCCTATACGGCCGACCGGCCAGATATCATTCGCGATATCCGACCGACTGGCCGTACAGTTGCGACTATTCAGCCAGTGGGACGGATATCATACTCGATATTTGGCCGGCAACCATCTGCGCTATTCGACCGACTGGCCGGATATCAGTTGCGTTATTTGGCCAGCTGGTCGGATATCGTGCGTGCTTTACGGCCGTCTGTATAAAGTGATTCCCCTTTCGTCATAAATGTAGTTGCACTTTTTGTGTGATTCGTTTTTGTAGGTCTGTGTGTACTTTGGTTTGAGTTCTTTGAGGTTTTTGTTTTGTTTTGTTTTCATTTGTAGCCATTCGTAAGGGCCAGAAGTAGACTAGAAGTGCAAGTGTAAGGCCTCATTGACGCTGTCGTCATTGTTTTTTGCAATAAGACAATGCTGCTGCTAGTGCTGCAACTGCTGTTGTTATTGCTACTACTGTGCTAGTGTTATTACTGCTTCTGTTATTGCAGTTCTTGCTACTTCTGCTGTTATTAATATTATTGTTACTTTTGTTTTTACTGCTGCTACGGCTACTGTTGTTATTTCTGTTACTGTTGTTGTTTCTGTTACTGTTGTTGTTTCTGTTACTGTTATTGCTACTAATGTTGTTACTGCTGTTATTATTGTTGTTATTGCTGTTATTGTCGCTACTGGTTCGCCGATGCGTTAGTCCTTCCATTAATCCGAATAAAATGCCTGTTTGTATTATATACCAAATGTCTCGATTTTCTTAATTTTGGAGGTGAACATGGACCGAAAACCTAAATCTAAGTTTTTAAAAGAAATGTGTGCACAAATATAAAATTTGTGCAAGGTGGCGTTAAAAGCCTCAAAAGAGGGAAATGTACTTCCAAGCTGGAAGTTCGCCATTTTGCTCAAACGATAATTACCCCGTTGACCCGGATGTCATGCGCGATAGGTCTGGCTGGCCGAATATCGTTCGTGATATTGTGCCAGCCGTCCGAATAGTCACTTTGATTAAAAAATGTGGTCAATCTTTTTTCTGTATTACCTTCTCAAATTTGTCAACTTACAACAGTACTGTTTCACATTTCACTACCTCGAAGTAACTTTTAATGATTTATTTCGAGGAAATAAAATTTAGTAGGCCTATTGTAAAATTTCAGTCAGTGTTTAATTTCAGTAATATGATAATGATGAACACAAATAATCAGCAAAACAATATTTTAAACAGCTAATTCACTCATATGTAAACATCACGTGGACTTGAGATTTTTCGTTGCAAAAGGCTTCTGAACCACTCAACACTCAGACTTCAAATTTTATATGGTGCACCAGAATGGATGTGAGGGTGCACAGTTTTTATTAGAAGTCTCAAATCTGTGTAGTTTTTTTTATTGGAAATTTATTGTTTCGCCATGATTTAGATCTATTTCGAGTCATGGTTCGCCATTTTAAGGTTTCGTTATCAATCATGCTGTTGTACGGGATGCGCAGTGTGTCAACTCACAAAGGCAGAGCAGTAAGACTTATTTAAAAACAAACAAACAAAAATAAAATAAACAAATAGTAACAGGTCATGATTTGAGGTCTTTATTTTAGGAGGTTCGCTGCCCTTGGCATTTACACCTCACTTTACTTGTTTTATTATTTCTTGTTCTGGCGGGGGGGGGGGGGGGGGGGAGATGATATGGATAGATTTTAATCTATTAATTTCAATTTTGCCCGGGCAGCGGCCTTTCGGCCTGCTCTTTACGATTTCCAACTGCCAAGGTATCTTTAACGTGCGCAACGTGCACACGGGCCCTCCGAATTTTTTCGTCCTTATCCGAGAAGACTAGGTACTCGATCCTACCCCCCAATAGGACCAGGGACTTGAGAATATGAGAAAAATCCAATTTCCAAGAACTACTCGATAGTAACAGGTCAGATGAAGCAGGTCCATAATAACCACCCAGAACTGAAACCAATATATTCAAACCGATTTATCCCGGGCAGGGCCGGGGACCTCAGCTAGTTATATTATATATTCCATGGTAATGTTCAGTGCACTTGTGTTTAAGAAAAATTAGATATAATTCAACTCTAATGTTGAGAAAGAGCAGAGCAAAGAATGAACTATTTTCAATACTGAAAAAAAAAAACCCTCTGCATTATGACTCTATGAGAGAGATGGGACATTTGTTGAAATATAATCCACAAATTCTCCACCTTTGAAAGCAATTGAAGGCTTTTTTATTAGGCCACCTACAGTATTTCGCATGTAAGTTTCAAATATATGGTGGAAAGTGCACCAAAGTTTTGAGTTTTTTTGATTGGGTTTGTTTTTCATTTTCTTTTGAGTTCGCTTTGTGTCACTGCCTGCTCGTCTCTGATCCCTTTTGTTCACGAGCACTTGGCCTGTGATGAGAACACTTCTTGCCGGCGGCCGATTTAAACTATTCAAAGTGCATATTATGGCTAAAATTGGAACACAGAACCACCATGGTGCTTGTATTGGGAATTATTTCAGTTTGCTGAGACAGATGTGTGGAGAGGGTAGAAAGTGACGGGTGGAGGCAATGGTTTGGGGGTCTGTGCGGAGCACAGCTTTTAAGCTTGTTAATCACTAATTTGATGTTGTCAATGTCAACTTTTTGGAAATTCGACGCTAATATGGCGATACTGCAAAAAAAAAAAAAAAACCAAAAAACCACAGTTGCGTCAGCATAGAGATAAAATCACAGCATTTACAAAATTTTTACTATACAAATGAATTTATTTTATAATCTGCAGCTGAAAAATTCTCTGTAGAAACCAAATATTATAAAGACCACAGAAAAACTGGGGGGCCGCAGCAAGGCTTTTTTTTTTAACAAGCAAAGTAAAAAATTGGCAAAAAGAAACAGTTGTATGTAGCAAAGCCCCACGTAATAAGATATAATACGCAAACGATACAATAAAACGCAAAGAAAAAGAGAACACAAAAAAAATATCAATACGTCTGTTAAACACTATATTTTTTTCTTGACAAAAGTGTTTAACAGAAACATTGAAATTTTTTTGTCTTCCCTTTTTCTTTGCGGTTTATTGTATCAATAGGGTATTATTTCTTATGCCTGAGGCTTTGCTACATGCAGCTTTTTCTTTTTGCCAATTTTTGACACTGTAACAAAAAACCAAGTTATATTGCCTGTCGTTAAGTCTGATGATAGTCACAATGTAACTAGATCATTATCTCTTTTCTTTGACAGACAAAGACCTTTGCAGGACTGTTCCCAAAAGAATGGATCTTCCTGATTGTGTCTTTTGTCAATATACTGACAGCCATTGGCCTGACACTTTATCGCATGATTATTGTCATCAGAGACAAACCTGGTTCTCCAGACTTTACCTTCACCCTCCTGCTTTTGATTAATGCAGGTCAGTGTGGATTTGGAGCCCATGACAAACTTTCATCCATTTCATGTTTTCATCAGTGTCCTGTAGTATGAAAATTTTAATTTTTTTAAATATTTGTATTTTTATATACTTCTTTAAGTTCATTGATCACATTTGGGAAATTTGCCTTACTGTCATTTCTGTGCCGGTGCATTTGAGGGGGGGGTTAATTTTTCCTGGGCAGCCAGCCTTGTTAGGCCTGCCCTTCAACTTCCAACTGCCAAGGTAGCTTTAATATGTGCAATGTGCGCATACACCATCTGAGTTTTTCGTCCTTATTCCCTCCCACCCCCATACACATATGAATCAGTTGTTAGCAGTAGCATAACCAGGACCATTTTGTCCCTTGCTGCTTTGCTCAGATCATACTGGCAATTAAATGACGCAACCTTGATTTGGAAGCATGATGCCATTTCATAAATTTTAAATCTCCTTAAATTCCAGTTATCAAAACTTCAAGAAATTCATGCTTCACCAAGTCTTATAATGAAAGTCCATTGTTAACAAAGTCATCAAACATTATAACTTTATATGACTTAAGACAAGTATTCGTAGAACCAGTTAGAAATTATTTTTGCTTTTGTGAGGATGGAAAGATAGCACAGTAATGTCCTGAATTTCACATTGTTTGTACATTCAGAAATGTTACTTGGAGAACCTTATACAGCTGACCTGCAGTTTTTTTTTTTAATAAGAGCTGAGATCATTTCCCGAATAGTTGAGTGTGTACAAAGGAAAGGGGAGACAAGTGTATTGTATACTGTACTATATATATTTAAAAAAAATTTTTTTTGTTTATTAAATTTTAATGCAACATGGACCATTTATTACATTACAAGTGCTGCCATCTCACTCTAAGGAAAAAAAAAATAGCTATCTCTTTTCTGTTCGCTTCTCAGGTTTTTGTATTTACTATGTTGTCCATGGAGTGCTGCGAGAAAGAGTGTATGAGCTCTATGCTCTCATGGCAGCCATATTGGTTGTTGTCATGTATTGCATATTGGAGTATTGGGTCTTCAACACATCTGGGCAGTCAACAGTCAAACTGGTAAGCTAAAATGAATAATGTTTAAGATTCATTTAAAAATATCAACAGCACGCAGCTCCAAATACACTGTCATGTTGAATGAGTCAGTTAATGGTATGGTAGGGTCTATCCATAGAGGATGATTGGGGGGTGGGGGGGGGGGGGTGTCACGTGCCCCTATCATATGCAAAGTATACATGAGGCAGAGGCGAGGTTTCAGGTAAGCATACTTATAATGCTCTTCTATGGAATAAATTGAAAAAAAGTTTGTATTTGTATAATTTGTATTTGTAAAACTCTTTAATCCCATTTGGGAAATTTGCCTTTGTGCCATTGCAGCCCAGTTACAACTGGAGCAGGCACGTCGTCGTCACAGTGCAGCGCCGGTTTGGTTGTATATATGTAAAAACTAAAAAGTTTTAGGAGTATGTGAAAATTGAATAATAGGCCACGTATCTCATGAAACACATCTGTGGTCCGTGAGGTAGCCCCATCATTATGAGGAGCATGCATGAGCAGAGGGGAGATTTCAGGGGAGAGTGTATTATATTATATGTATCTGGAACCAGATACCCTTGAACATTCGTGAATCACCCAACCTTGAAAGCTTTAAGAAAAGCGTAAAATATCACCTTTTCCTCCGAAACTGTTAAATTTTCAAAATTCTATTCTGTACTTTGATGTTACAATTGATTATTTAAGCTAGTGTTATATGACTAAGAGCGTCTATGTGTGTGAAACTGAAAGTTTGTATGGATGAGAGTGCGTGTTTTAGTATGAGATTTGGAAAGTGTATGCATGACTTATTGATGCAATGTACAGCGCATTGAGTAATAATTTTATTAGAAATGCGCTATAGAAATTCTATTTATTATTATTATTATATATGCTTTTTTATGGAATAAATTGATAAAAGTTTGGTTTTATTTATGTACAATTCTTTTTTCATCACCAAGGGTTTTAGGATTGTGTACATGTAAATTGAATATCTAGTCTATCTCACAAACACATAGTCCATGCAAATTACCACTAAGAACATCAAAGTCTTGTCATGAACACCATTCCAATGGCCACATGCTCATACAAGGGAAGTGGTGGGCGGGGATGAAGAAGCCAAGTGCATGAAAAGCATGCGTGGGAGGTGAAAATTGCCAAAATGGAGTGTACATACTGCATAGGTGATCCTTTAGAAGCAGTTCTATATGCAGAAACATTTTGTACATAAATCACCTGGCTGAGTAAATTCATTCTAGTATAGTAGTGAGTGCTTTAGCCCACAGATGATGGCTTTTTAGAAATCTGTCACTTCCCAGATTTGAGGTGAGGGCATGGCATGATAAATAGATACACTGCAATAATATTGCTGCAGATGATTTGAACAGATCAACAATAATGTTTGAAATATTCAGCAACTGACACTGAAAATATGGGAAAGTGTTCAAAGCCAAATAATAGAAACCAATGTCCAGCAATGACAATAGACTTTAAAAAAATTGACCTAACATCTGTGAACGCAGCATCTGGAATGTATTATAATAACTCACTGGATGTTTGCATGTTCTGAATGGTCTTTTTTTGTAGGTGAGAGTGATCCTTGCAATTGTCCTGGCTCCACCAAATATTTCCTTGGCCTTTGTGGTGTCCGGTAACTTTGGCTATCTGGAGTTCAGAATTGTTGGAGCCTCAGAGTATTTGCAAAGTGAGTATCTTTAGGCAGTGTCACTGGCAAAGTGGATCTGTTGGGAACTAACAGTTTAGTCTGTCATTAACAAGGTGAACCGAATTGATGGAAAGATAATATGCCCTGTTTCATTGAGTCATTTAGTATTAAGACATATAAACATTTTCACATTACAAGGACCAATATTGTGTAATTAACACTAGGTCAACTGGCTTAAAGACTTGCAGTTATACTTAATAGTTGTTTTTGTTAATTGAAAAGTGTGTTTATTTGTGTTCATTTCTTGGTGTTTTTTTTTCTCCTTGTTTTTTGTTCTATCCTTAATGTAGCTAGCATTCCTTATCTTTTGACATATGGCATCTTATGTCCTAACTAGGTAAATGACAACTATTATGGCAGTGGTCAGTAACATGACCACCATGAACATGAGAAGATTCTTTCTTCATATAGCTAAATTTTGTATTTCACATATTGCAATTTAATTTAATTTTTTTTTTCCAATTTCAGAATTGTATAGACAAGCTGCCTTATTTTCATGTTTGCTCAAATTTGATCTTCAAGCCACCGTGAGTGTTTCATACATCATTGAGCTTTGACACAGAATTTACCTTTTATGCATTGAAGCCAGAATTAAGTAATTGATAATATAGATTTCCTCAGATCATATATCCTTCATTCATCCATTTCCCTGGTGGCATTACCTCCCCTTGTCCTTTGTATTCCCATTTTATTTCATTTCCTATCAATGGCATCTAAATCAATTTATGAATCCCCTTCATTGAAGTACTTCTTGGGAATCAATACACCAGCAACAAAATTCTATATCTTCATAAGGGACAAACAGGTGACAAAAGTTGATTTCTTAGAGCATTTTTATTTCTTACATTTTAGCATGTCTCCATCATACTGACCTGTAAATTGTATGAGCTGTCATTTGTATGGAAGTTTATTGGAAGATAACAGAATATTTGAGATTGGTTCACAAACTTTCAATTTAAGCGGTGCCCTGACAGCTGCCAAATGTTTACAGTGCAAGAACTGTTAATCACCAGTGCTCATTTTAGATCTCAAACCAGTAATGTACAGAAAGAATTACAAAATATTTCCCCCAGTTTCACCACAGGCTGTCAGTTTTTCTCAAAAGTAGAAATGTTACATAAGCATCAGCTTTTGGGAGCATAACAGTTTGGTCTGGTCTTTTCAAGGTGGACAAAATTCACCAAAGCAAAAACATGGTGTGCCCATGCCCTGTTCCAGTACAACATAAATATAATATAATACTTGAAGACGGGTGGGCATTTAAGCAATTTATTTTTCACATTGAATTGACTTCCGTTGTGTTCTTTGTTAGCAGTAGGTCAACTGGCAACTGGCAGTCACATCTGATTTTCCTTAAGAATCCTAAAAAAAAACCCCAGAGTTTGAGATTACTTCTATTTAAAAGGAATTTGGATTTTCAGTTTGACTTATGTGAACTCCATTGTAGTTTTGATGGGAAGCTACCAACAACTGTTGCCTCATTTTTAAGATTTTAATCTCTGGGCAAGGGACATTACATTTTAAGGGGGGGGGGTCCTGAAATCGAAATTAGGCTTAAAAATACCGATATCGCGATTTTGTACTTTTCGGTTAGTTTATCCATGTAGGAACATTATTTTACTAACCAAATGTCAATTTTGAATGTTTATAACCCTGAAATATGCCTTTTAGTGAGGGGGGGGGGGGGTCAAGAAAAAGGCACACAAATCATGCCATTGGGCTGCAAAATTAGCCCTAAATAACATCTTAGTGTCGCTATCAAAACCCCTTCTCCTCCGTACACATCTGTCATAAGTCTTTGGTGGTTTGGAAATCATTGTTGAGGCTCAGCACACCAGTAATGATGACTTTAGCCATGTGTAACACGTTTCAATAACATTTTTATTGAAAAAAACGGTCAAATGCGATTTTCTCGAAATTGCACTTTTGATCAGTGATTTGTGAATTAGTTTTTTATTTATTGACCAATTGGTATAAAATTTGGCTAACATGTTTGAACAAATCAAAAAATTCGTACAGAAGGAAATTTAACTTTTCATTTTTTTTTTTGGTTGAATTTTTTTGTGATAGAAAATAAGAAAAAATGGAATTCCGCTACATACCATTTTCAAAAATTTATAACAAAAGATCTGTCAGAGATATCAAAATTCCCTTCTGTATAAAGTTTTTAATTGGATTGAATAAGACATAAGAGAAGTTTCAAATAAATCCAGTAAAATTTGGAGAAGCCTATCAATATTGAATTTGGTACTTTTTGGGGACTCAAAATCCAAGATGGCGGCGCTTCCATGGCAACAATATGACAAACAAATTTTTTTACATTTTTTTCCTGCTAATTCAGACATCCTGAATTCGATTATAATAGTTAAAATTGTCTATTTCTCATAATAAAAAAAATCACCTTCAGGACCCGCACCCCCCCTTAAATACAATGAGTGCTCTCTCATACCTTTCGATTTGTTTGATTAAGTAAAGCGCAAAACCAATTTTCTGGTACTATACTGGATTAAATTATGTGATATGATGATAAATATATGAAGTTCTTGAATCTTGCAATGTGGACTGAATCTGTTTGCGTCTGGTGCCACAGAGTAGCATTGTTATCCTGGCTTTGGAAGATGGTACACACATTTCTGACCTGGAGACTGCCTCCCTGGCCATTGGTCTGCCTTACTCTCTCTTCTGGTGTCTCTTGGGATGGTTTTCTGTAAGTTCATTGCCTTCACATATCGTCATGGTGCTGACCTTTTGGCCTAAGTCATTTTTTGCACTTGTGAGAAAATCGCAAAAAACTTATTTAAATTCTTTTGCAATGCAGTCAGACTTGGGCCAAAAGGACTCTAGGTAAAAGTGGCCTTCATCCACGTTGGCTGAAACAACCCCAGAACCAAAATGGCCTGCGTCTATGAATGAAAATTACACTTTACAGAAAGTTTTGTTTCCAGGATAATGGCTTGGCACTTTTGAATGATTTTTACATTAAAATAGATGCACCATGGATAGGGCAATGACGTAACAGATACATTCTCTTTTTGCCTAAGTCTGACTTAGGCCAAAAAGTTAGCACCATGACAATATGTGCATTTCCCTGTCTTTGTATTTCTGCGACCAACTATTTCCATGCAAAAACAGCCTAAATAGTTACTATTATGAGGCATTCTGGCATTACAAAGACATTTATTTGTGTTTCACTTGTATACAATTCATCCTCTTAGAATGACAAGGTGGTAACTCCCTTCTGTCCATTTTTGAGAAATTGATGATTGAAGTTTCATGTGCTCAAAGCTATTAGAGATACAACTTTTTTGGTTTTTAGTAATATTCACAAATTACACACCGAATCCACTTGATACTTTGGTACACAATGGAGAAGGCCCGTAGAAGTAGTATGTAATGTGTTAACTCAGTACAGCCAAAAAGTGGAGATAGACTCTTGTAATTCTGTGGGGAAGACTTATTCTTGAGAAATAATTAAAAAAACATCCAGAAAATCTGCCAGAGATATAAATAGATCATGTAAAATACTAATAATTGTTGTGCATGTATAAAATGTTTGTTGTTACACTATTTATTTTCACTTTGGATGGCTGTGAATGTCTGTTATCTTAGCCAGTAAATAGCTCTATAGTAGGAAATCTGATATCAAATTTGTTGCTATGAGAGAGAGAGTAGTTGTTGTTTTGCAGAATTGTGGTAAGAAACTCCTCAGGTGGAGCGAGACAGGTGACAATCTCCAGAGGAAAAGTGGATTCTTTCATTAGATATTTCGGCCTTTAACTTCCTGACATCTTCTTGAACCCCAGGCACACCGAGGTCGTGACTCTCAGCATTCACCTCCAACCTTGGAATTTATAGGTGATACAGCACTAGGACAGTTGACAGTAGTTGTCGGCAGAATGAAGTGACAACCAAAACAGTCTTTGACAGCATGTTTTCTGGTGAACACATTGTAAGTGTTCACTTGATTGGCACTTTCGTAAATTTTAGTGAAATGTTTCTTTGTGTCTACAGTTGCGGAGAGAACTGAAGAATTGCGCCATCTTGTTTGCCCTGCTGGGGTTGTTGAAACCAGTGTATTATATGTACAAGATAATTACAGTAAGTGAAGAATTTCTATCTTGTGAGGAAAAATGTTGTGATGGATTTGTCTCACCTATGTTGAAATATCATATTGTAAAGGAAATAAGACTCCAATGGAATCAGGAAAGGCTTTTTAACCGCTGAACCTTCTTAAGTTCTACAAAATACCATGTTACTCTCAGAAAGATGAAAGGTGTACATTGGCATATGGTGAAAGGTCTTGAAGTTCACTATAATTTTAATGCTTTTGTTGATTTTGAGTAAATTTGAGCCCCAGCTGAGTTGAACAGAAGAAAGTGTTCTGACATTTTGAGCAGGAAAAAAAAGATGCATTTTCTTCAAGTAGAATTAAAAAGTCGTTCTGGGCCTCAGGTTACACAATGGTAATCGTAACTCCAGTTTTAAAAACCACATCTGTGTAATCCCTGAGTCGGGGGGCCAGCAAGTATCACTAATATTTGGTGTATTTGAAAAGCTTTTTTTTTATATCCTGAATATGATGCAGATGCCAGTGTTCCTCAGAAAAAATAACCTGCATTTACTGTTGTAGTAGATACAATACAATTTGTGTCTGACATGTAACAAAAAAATCATTACACAGACTGTAGGGGCCAGGTTCATTTGCAGCCTACTGATAAAAATAAACGGACAGCGGTTCAGAACTTTATCTTTACAATCCCTTCATCTTTTGAGAGTTTAAATGTTGTTCCTAAAATATGTTGTTATAATCATTTGGTTTTGTGCTTACTTACTCCAGCTTCTGTGACATTTATGGGTGAAATTTTTTATTTTTTTTTCTTCATTTAGGAATATTTTGAGTTGATGGATGATTCGGTGCCAACTGAGAACACGGTTGTTTATTCACTTATTGCTGCAGGTAAGGTTAAAATACAGCAGTTATTCAGAGTCTTATTAGTCTTTTTAACATCTTGAGTTTCAATAGCAGTGAATGACATTGATGCAACTTTAGGTGTCAGCTGCTTTGTTACCTAATAAGTTACATTATGGGAGTAAGATATGTCACTATGATGTGACATTCAATTTTTTTTAACTTTCTAATGCGAGGTTTGTCTTCGAGCGAGTCCAGTCTTGGCAAAATATCAAAGAGTAAGTGGGATAATATGATCGTATGGAAAAGCGGTGGTCAAACTGGGTCTCACGAGCAGCATGCAGCTCTTTGACCTTCAGTGTGTGGCTCGTGGAAAAATGTTGGCAGAATTCTTTTTTCATTCCGTTTTTTTTTGTACACATTTTCCTCAATGTTTTAACCAGATATTTACAAAGACAAATAAACATTAGAAATCTTTTTTTTTTTTTTACCCTTTTAGTTTTATTTTTGGCAGTCTAATATTGTTACTGAAATGCAAATTCGCATTTTTCTTAGATGTTCCCGCAGTTCATTGCTTTATTTAATACGTTCTGTTTAGTTAAAACAATCACCAGTCAAGATTTTGAAAACATGTTTACTTTGTGATTTCTGAAACTAATACAAGATAACAGTTTAAAAAACTGCACACATGACTAAACATTGCATACATGTGTTTCTTAATTATTTACATGTACTTTTATAACAAAATGACAAAATGTCTATGTAACGATAAAAATGTGTGTGTAAATTTGTTCATATCTTAAGACTGTTGAACATCTGAAGTTTGTACACTGTCTACTACAATTGTTATTCATCATTTTATTAATGTTGGTGTATTATTAAGCCAGTGTCATGTATTATAGTCAATAGAAATTCTCATGTCACACAGCTGAGCATATTTCTTCTAGCCAATTGCAACTGAGTATCTTTCTCAAGGAGTCAAAATTGAATTCTTATTACGTCTTTGACTTCAGCAGAGGAAAACAGGACTGTTAATTTGACAAAATTACAAGACTCATTTGTGTATTCTTGTACTTCTTAGTAACAATTGGTCTCCTGGTGTGGCTGATGCTGATGGTGGAACTCATCTTTGTCTACAAAAACTTTGGTAAAGGTCTCAGAGAGAGAGGTAGGTATCAGTTTCCTGCTAGCGGATCAAGACTCTCTCTCTCATTAGTCTCATTCTCCCCTTTTCAGGGGAAATAAACATAATTGAGGGGGGTTAGAATGACAAGGGGTCTAAATGCCAGTGGCAGTTAGGAAATTGAGAAACAAAGAAATTATTGCTTGAAACTTTACAGTGTATTTCTATTTGTGTTCTCGATTCCCTGGAAATTAACTGATTTGAGGTCTTTATTTTAGGAGGTTCGCTGCCCTTGGCATTTACACCTCACTTTACTTGTTTTATTATTACTTGTTCTGGCGGGGGGGGGGGGGGGGGGAGGAGGGGGGGGGGGATGATATGGATACATTTTTAATCTATTAATTTCAATTTTGCCCGGGCAGCGGCCTTTCGGCCTGCTCTTTACGATTTCCAACTGCCAAGGTATCTTTAACGTGCGCAACATTAACTGGAAATTAACTGACAGTTTCATTTGCCTTTATATAGCTTGGGTGTGCCAGTCCCTGGAGGCATCCTTTATTGAAGTGGTCCTTTAGTTTGCAGGTCAGGTATTATTTACTATTGTAGGTCTCTGAACTATTACCTGTTTTACTGTGTTCTATTTTACAGCTCAGTTGGTAGCCACAGAACGTACAGGTTTGCTGGCATCCAGTCGCTCACGATGGAGTGCTAGTTGAAGTCATTGCCACTGACAAAACACTCTGTCATTCTGGAACCATCAGTTTGTGTTGAATTCTATAATTCCTGACTCAGTAACCTCTGTGGAAGGGGTAGCAGCCACTTGGGTCCAAAGTTGTTAATCTGTTTACTTAATTCAAGTGTTTTGTTTAACATTTTATACACATAACTAGCCATTAGTTCTGCTTACTTGTAGATCAGTATACTTAGAAATATTTCATGTGTAATATTTTGTTGTATTTTTTATGAAGCTTTCCAATGAACTAAAGTCATGGAATTAGTTGAAAAAATTTCATAATTAAAACGATTTATTGTATCAAGAAACTTTTATTCAGAATGAATGTGACCAGATAAACTGAAACATACGAAAAAAAACATACCAGTAATTGAAATATTTTACAAAATCACAGTTTTTACGTATTTACAGTGCCAATGGAGTGGCATGTCCACATCTTAAAGATGGCTAGTCTACTTTATCTAGTCAGTGAGAGTTCTAGTTGTGAATCTTTAAGTCATTTATGTATGTTCATTATTGTAATTGCATGATATCATACTGTGACACAGGAAATATGTTGGTGCTCTGCTGGAATGAGAATCTTTCAGTTTCAGACTAAATGACTGATGTCAACATTTGACGTTTCTTTAATTATGAAATACATGAAGATATACTACTTGGGAGGCTGTGGCTGAGGATTTGTGATATGTCACATCTGACCAAGACGAGAGTTTCAAGGAAACTGATGGGCAGGATAAAAATTTGTCATTCAGTTACTAGAAATGATAGCTGTCATCAAAATCTAAATAGGCTAAAATTGGAAACTTTTTTTTACTTGAACCCCAGTTGTCTGGATTTGTTTGAACTTGGGTGGCTGTGACATGTTACTTATTCTGACGTGTTGCTTCACATATTAATTGTGTGAATGCTTAATTTTCCTAACAATCTGTCTGTGATGACTACTCAGAGATAATTTATTTAGCTCATGAGATTAAGAAGTTATTTTTGCTTACTCTATAAAATTACATTAATCTGGAAACATGCATAATTATATACTTAATCCACTAAGCCATTTGAATACATACATAAGAGTATTGTTAGAAACGTACAGCTATTTTAACACTGACAGTATAAACCTAAGAATTCTGTAGTATGAAAATGTATGTCTGTGTTCTTGAGTTTCTGTATTACAGTATTAAATGTTCATGCAGATTGACTGCGAGATAACCATGTGATTTATACTTTTTATAAGTCAAATTATTACTATGTTATGTTAACTTAATGATTGACTTAAAATCTACTGTACTGTTTTCTTTGCCACGCATCTTTCACTTTTTATGCTGAACATGTTTTTGAAGTTTTGAAATCATCTTTATGTTCAGTGATGTCACTGGCCAGTGGTACAATCCAATCTCTTCATATCGTTCTTTCACTTGTTACAAAATATGTCAGATTTGAGTATTACACCAGACACTTTGTGAATACAGAATTCAAGAGACAGATTATTGTTCATGTGGTCAGTTCATTGTTCTGTGTTTGACCCTGGTTACAAGTCTTATCAAATGTATTGAGAGGTGCCCCCCGTTGCCAGAATGATTGAGGCAGGATACAAACAGGGCATGGGAAGAATGTGCGACAAGGCCGGACCAATCTGACGAATATGGAACCAGCCGGCCACTGGGACAATTTGTAGAAAAACCCTCAAATGGATCCTGCAGTGAGGAGAGGAGCACTTATGGGGATGTCCAGTGTGCTAGGATTCTGATTCATAATCAATCAATCAATCAATTAAATGTATTGATGGGACTGAACAGAATGACAAGGTACTTTGAAAAGTTTACCTGAATAATTCATGCATTTTCTAAATCCAGTCAGTGTTAGTTCCGTTTCGCAGCTGCCAACCAATATGTAAATAAACGCATTTAGTACGAAGTTGGAATCTAGGTACACAAGTCTGTCTTTGTGTTGAAGAGTGTGTATTTGAAGAATTTCCCCATTTATTCAAGAAAAATGCAAAGAGGAGAAAACAAGAATGTAACTTTTGTACCGGAAGTCAATAGCCACAGACCTAGCAATTCAATAGGCTTAACAGTTTTTACAGATTTTTTTTTGAGGGGCAATATCAGGAGTCTGTCTTGGGGATTTGGAAAGTTGGCAGTCATGCATTCTTGTCTTCCCAAGAAATTCTCTTTCTTTCTTCAAATCAAGATCAGAAACAAATGAACCAGGATGTGAGTGATGCTGGCAGATCAGAAACATTGGCTTCATTTGTCATGTCTATTGACAGTTCATGAGGACATAAGAACTTGTTTCTTTACTCGCCATGCATGGGTTGAAAGTCTTGGAGAAAACTTCATTCCTACACAGAACATTGATGAATTTAATTCCATGATGAATCTGACAGGAGACAGATGTCTCCGAATTAGCAAGTTTTTATTAAATTTCACTTTTAATGACTTGGCTAGGAACATGAAAATTTTCAAATTTTCAGCATTATCAGTTGTTGAGCAATTCTTGATTAACTTTGCTCAATACAAAATTGCCATGTAACCGCTGGTGTACTTTGGAGGAAGTTTTACCTGGCATCTTGAAGGCATGACAAATAAAGGGAGGTAATTAGATTAGAGTCGCATTATAGATTCACTACAGTCGTATAGTTATTCCCTCCCCCTTTGGCCTTAACGTGACCTCACCTCATTGCCCAATGAAAGTCAATTAGGTAAAATTATTTGGGACCAGCTTGCTTGTTGTTAGTAAAGTTGTTTACTGAGAAATCGTATATTTCTCAATTTACACGATGTAATTATAATTGACAGATGTCATTGACGTCAATTTGAATGTGGAAAATCTGGCATGATCCATAGGTCTGATTTTCAACTCATCGTCAATAGTATCCACACAGTGTGGTGCAGTTTACTGTAAACATTGGGCTCTTGGGTGCTTTGAGTTGGACATCATTTTTAATTGTCTTTCGTCATCTTTGAATTATACATTACATTAATACCATGTCTTTGAGCTTGCTGAAGGGTAGTTTGTGGCAGTCAGTCTCACTGAGAGAGAGAGAGAGAGAGAAAGGAAGAAAGAAAGAGAAAAGGAGAGAATGAGACTAATGAGAGAGAGAAACAGAGATGAGAGAAAGACAGAAAAGAACAGAGGAGAGAGTGATTGATTCACTGAGAGAGAGAAAGAAAGAGAAAAGAGAATGGGGAAGGGAAACTTACAAAGTGAGAGAAAGAGAAACAAGAGAGAGAAAAAGAAAAAAGAGAGGAGAGAAAAAGAGGAGAGAGAAAGACAAAAAAAAGTAATCAATGGATCCAGTACTTTTTGAATGTGCCTACGTTGTGTGTACTATTGAATGAGATGCATAATATTTGTATGTAAGCAGTTTTTTTTTTTGATCCAGCTAGTTCTTCGAAAGTTTTCTCATGCTGCGGTGAGGAGATTGAAACAAATTAAGACAATTTCAACTTCTGAGATCTGCATTTTGTCTGTCAGCTGTTGGAACCTTGTTAAAACTAGCCTCAAAGCAAAGCTGTTGTTACAGGATCTGAGTCTAATTACAAGCCAGGTATACAGAAAGTACCGAGTTCTGTTCGCTGCCCAGCTATGGCCTTCTATGTTAAATAGGCTGCTGTGGTCCCTTAACAACAGCGGCAAACTTCTGAGTTCAGATTAATGAGGTTTCAACAGCCTTCTGATAATTTGAGTGTGTGAGCTGTCAGTCAAAAGGACCTAATATATTCCATTTTAACCCATCTGCCTGGACATTGAACATTTGTGAGTGTGCCTGAGAAAACCCACATAAAGTCGGCAGAGCTGATTTTGAGAAAAACGGCTTTGAAGTGAAAATATGGGTCCGACACAAACTTCCAACTTGGCTGTTGTTTAGGGGACCGTGGCATGTTACAGAGTAAACTGTAGACGAGCAGTGAACTCTACTCACTATGATCTCTATAACATTTTTGTAATTAGACTAAGGTCTCCTAACAAGATCCAAAAACTTCCGACTTGGCTGTTGTTTAGGGGACCGTGGCATGTTACAGGGAAAACTGTAGATGAGCAGTGAACACTACTCACTATGATCTCTATAACGGCTTAGTTATTAGACCACGGTCTCCTAACAGCAATCATTCCAATATTACTTGGTCAATTAGCTATTGCCACTTTTAGGATTAAATGCCGTTTTCTCAAAATCTTGTTTTAGGGGGGTCACTGACTTCAATTTATCAAAAATGTCTTGTCTTTTATTGTACAGAACTCAAAATGTCATGTTGCCGACTTTTTGTTGGTTTTCTCAGGCACAGACACATTTATTGACTTATACGTGTACGTGTATTTTATTTCTTGATATTAAGTTTGCTCGTGCTTATCTCACTGAGTAAACTTGACAAAAAACCTAGGCTGACTTATGTTATTTCACATTCATCATCATAAATCTTTGCCTAATTCCATTTAGCCTATGATAATCTGCCAAAGATATTCTGTATTGTCCTATATTATTGACAAATCTGTGCTGTACTATGATCAACTACCAAAGACGTTCTCTGTAAGGAATAATAAAGCAAATCCATGACAGTGCTGACCTGCCAGCCGCCCCATATTTTACGGGAGTGTTCTGTGTCTAGGGTGTTGGGATCGACGCGGGAAATACTTTGTTTGTGATTAAGAAATTCATGCCGGGTTCAAAGATGATGGGAAACTCAGTAAAATGCAAGACAGTGATGCCATTATGAACACATACATGTAATACTAACTAGCCAATCCGGACAAGACAAATTGTCCTTGTACTAAGCCCAGATAAATATATAGATCTAGGACGCATTAAAAACGGCATTTGGATTTGTTGTTAAGACTGTTAGATTGTTTTGTTATACCACAATTGCTTGCCGAATACAGATGATGTAATCAAGTTCGTTTTTGGCTTGCAATATGTAAAGAGAGATATAGAATGCAATTTCTGGTCATACTATTTGATTCTGTTCCACAAAAATTTTTTGGTTAAAAAAAAAATAAAAAAATGAAAGGCTGAATATTGTCCAAAACGAGCATGTCCACGTAACTCATCATAAAAAATTGAAGCAGTATACAATGTACCAAGTTTCATATTTTTTTCATGTAGTCCACAATTCTGTTTTTGGTCAGTATTGTTGTTTTTGAATGTGGCTAAAACATTTGTTCTCATGACTTGGAAATATCAAAGATATACATGTGAATATGGATTTGTCGTTTTTGTAAGAATGTAGCACCACAAACAACAATAAAGAAGACATGACTCAAAACCACCAAAGCCACGGATTCCCTAGAATGTGAGACGGATGATGAGATATTGAGTTGTGAGATGGATGATGAGATATTATTTGAGTTGTGAGTTGTGAACTGTGCCTAACAGGCTGCGTTACAATTTGCTCTGAGATAGAGAGAGGTAGGGAGAGAGAATGAGCGAGACAGGGAGAGAGAAAGAAGCAGTGTAGTGTGTTGAGCGCTTCGCAGGCAGCTCCATTCTGCTCTGTGGTTGACATGTTGTTTCTGTAAAGCGCATAGAGCATTTTAAATGGATATGCGCTATATAAATGCCATACATTATTATTATTATTATTATTATTATCGTGAATGTCGTATGGAGTGATTCACAGGGGTAAATTGTCAGAAATGTGTGCATTCTTTATCATCTTGTCACCGAAAGCATTTTTTCTTTTCCTTACTCTAGTGATAATTTGTATTGCTTCCGGTCACATGGCATGTTGTTTTGGTGTTCGGAATCTTTTGTTTGTTTCATGTACCTGTGGGTGGTGTTCAAAATAAAGGGAGGTAATTAGAAAAATAATAAAAAAATTGATTTCTCACCGTTGTGGGCTTTGTTGTTGTCCGCCTTGACACCTTCTCGACCAGCCCTGAGTACAAAGATAACGTAATTTTTCTGAGGAATGACATTGTCAGTGTCAGGCAGGTAGTTTGAGATCTGGGTAGTCTAGTGACACTCGACCTGTAGTGTGAAATTACAGAATTGCTTTAGGTTTTCTTCTTCCATAACGAGGGAAATAATACATTGTAGTCTACCATCATAATTCCTTTACTGATGTCCAACTTTGTTCGTAATTCCACTGACCTGTGTTGTGAGGTCAGTGGCCGAATGGTCAAATGGTTTTTGAAATCTAAACTAGTCGACTTGCTGTAGGAGAGATAAAACCATGGGGACATGAATACAGGGAGGAAACAAGGTTTTAAACAGGTCCAGAACCACTCGGCTATTTTAAGATTATCACAAATGCATGATACATGTATGTCTTTTTTCTGTCTCCCATGGAGAAAGCTGGTTTGAAACTGGTGAGAGGATCTCTTTTTTATTTTATTGTTTTGTGAGTTTTTGTTTTTGATCTGTGAAATTATAATAATATTTTTTAACCAATAGCTAATTTGTTCTTCTAGCTTTTGGTACACTGGACTCGTTTCTTGTAATTTTAGGTATGACTTTCAACCTGAGACATGCATAAACCAAAGTTGTAGGATTCATTTCTCAACTTTTGGTACATTGAAGCAGTTTCTTGTCATTTTATGATGTGCATAATGACTTTCAGCGCAAGACATGCGTCAACCAAAGTTGTAGGACTTACTTCCCAGCTTCAACATCTGACATGGCTTTGTGGTCAGTTATGCTTAATTAATATGATTTTTTTAACTGCACACCAGTCGTAAAGTCTATGGTCACACTGCTGTATTCAGGTTGCTGTTTGAACAAAATCGAAATTGTACTTAGTTGCCATTTTCAACAACTACTAACTCACTCTACAACTTCATTCCAATTAGACTATTTAGCGTTAATAAAACATGTGAGACTGACCTGTAAATTGAAGCGTGTTCGGATTCTTACAAGTCAGCTTAGTCCGGAACGAGGGTAACACGAGATAGCTCACAGTGCCCACTGGTCAGTCTGCCCGGGTCAGTCGTTTTCGTAGACATTTTTTTTGTTTCAGTAATTGGAGATTCATTTATCTGCCACTCTGTTCATTTACCATACTATTCATTTAATTTTAATGCTTTCATTATAATTTCTGTAAGCGTTTCTGTTCATAATATAGTATATAATACGGGTACCTGGAGACAGTTGGCTCGAGACTTTTGTGGCTGAAGTTTGAAGTTTGCTGTCACTGTCAGATAAGAGTTTTTAGTACTTTCCTCAAACAGCTCAGTCATCTATAAAGTGACATTCAAAATGCCATAGGATATACATATCTTCTCTATTCTGTACTTAGGCATTTCTACATATAATTATCTTATGGTGATGTGACACAGCAGATCAGCTTTTGAAAACGGCCTCAAAAATATTTGTTTTCCCAGTTTAGGTAAGGAATTGATTAGCATGAAAAGAAATACTTGTAAGTTGTATTCTGCTTTTGGCTTGACCAGAACTTTCATGGCGTACCTTTTTGATGGATAATTTTTGTCTTTTCATTTTTGCCAGAGAGAAAGACCTTCAGAAATGGATTCTCCCAACGGTCACCTGAATAGTGGCTATAACTATAATGATAATACATGTCCATGAGAAACTGTTAGAATTAGAAATCAAGATTCCCAGTGGTTTTTGACCATTGTTCACATAAGGACATTCACCTCCTGACATGAAAATTGTTACTAATCAGTGGTCACATAATTTAGCAGGAGCTGGCTGCACTGGACAAGCAAGAGTGATGAAGAGTGCAGGCAATTTTAGCAGGGCAGGAATGGTAACTTTCCCTGTTTCTCTGTAGATTGGTTCAAAAATGTTTTAAAGCTGTAAAACTGAAAAGCTGTGGCAAGTGACAGTAGTTTCTTCTTGTTGACAGTTGTGATCTATTAAACTTGTAACGGCTTTCTCTGACAATGTAAATGGTCATTTATTGATTGAAATTTTCTGACTGATCAGTTATGTAACTGCTAAAATACATGTATTTATTTCTTGATGTTTGCAAAATATCAAATGCACTGTATGTGTGAATGTGCCTTTTGTATGTCATGCAGTGTGTTCTTATTTCTAATGCATAATTTACCTGATTTTTTTCATTGTTTAGTTAGTATTGTTGTTACTGGATTCTTTCTTCATGTAAAGATTTGCCATTTATCTTTGTATATTGAAACTGTTTTATACGAACATACATACTAACAAATGAAAAGATTAAAGAATATTGCAGATATTGTAGGTGTGTTTTGTGTTATTGGAGGATGAATGATCCCCATAGAATGACAAGGTCCTATCTCCACTTTTTGGCTGAAGTGAGTTACACACAACACACTACTTCTGCAGGCCTTCTCTGGTGTGTGTCAAAGTATCAAGCAGATTCGGTGTGTAATTTGTAAGTATTACTTGAAAAAAAATAAAAAAATTGTCTGCCTAAAGCTATGAACACTTGAAACTTTAATCATCAATTTCTGAAAAGTTGACGGAAGAGAGTTAGAGTCTTGTCATTCTAAGGGGACGAAATGAGTTGCTGTGGTCCAAGACCTTGAGGAAAATGATATCGTCGCTGCAGGATTCTAAACGGATAACTCTGAATATGCAGTGTGTTGGGTTTTTTCCAGAATTAAGAGTGATATCACATGACACATACTATAAATAAAATGAGCCCTGGATATGTAATGGGAAACATTTCTTGTATCAGTACCGATTCCCAGCTCAAAAATGTGTATAATAGCCTTGCTTTGCAGTTTTTTCACTCTCCTGTAAAATTTACAAAAACCGAGTTGGCCGTTTAGAATCCTGCAGCGACGATATGTGAGTGTGCATGGGAAAACCCGGCATAATTCGGCAAAGCTGATTTGAGAAAAACGGCTTTGAAGTGAAATTATGGGTCCGACACAAAACTTCCAACTTGGCTGTTGTTTAGGGGACCGTGGCATGTTACAGGGTAAACTGTTGACGAGCAGTGAACACTACTCACTATGATCTCTATAACGGCTTTGTAATTAGACTGCGGTCTCCTAACAAGATCCCAAAACATCCGACTTGGCTGTTGCTAGGGGACCGTGTCATGTTACAGGATAAACTGTAGATGAGCAGTGAACACTACTCACTATGATCTCTATAACGGCTTAGTTATTAGACTACGGTCTCCTAACAGCAATCATTCCAATATTACTTGGTCAATTAGCTATTGCCACTTATAGGGTTAAATGTCATTTTCTCAAAATCTTGTTTTAGGGGGGTCACTGACTTCCATTTATCAGAAATGTCTTGTCTTTTATTATGTGTACAGAACTCAAAATGTCATGTTGCCGACTTATGCCGGGTTTTCCCATGCACACTCACATTTTAGGTTTCTCATCATTGTATTTAAGGCGGACGTCGGACTGAGCATACACCATACACCATACACAATACACCATACACCATACAGGGGGTGTCTGACTGAGCATACACCATACACCATACACCCTACATGGGGTGTCTGACCATACAAAACAGACTCTGTATACCCCCTGGACGTCTTGCACGTGTTCTGTGTTTCATCTCCCAAAATGATGTCCATATTAGGTGATCCCCTGATCATTGATCCTGTGATTCTGCATGCTTTGCAGCAGAGAAAAATGTGGTGTAGACCTATCTACTCTAGCCGCCGAGTTGAGAGTGAGTATGCAACTCTGTACCCTAAGCTGCTTGGGGACCCCGAAAAATTCCAGAACTATGCTAGGATGTCTCAGCAAAGCTTCCAAGAGCTGCATGATCTCATAAAGCACGACATTCAGCCAGGAAGGCTGTTGTCGAACGAGACCAATTAGAATGACTTTTAAATCCTCGTCACTCTCATCGATGGTGCTGCTGCTGTGGTCGCTCATTGTGCTAGGAAAACTGGTGATGAAACCTCTTCAAATCGTTTGTCCAAAATTCAACAAAAAAGTAGCCAAAACTCGGCAAAATATGTCAAACACCTACGTTTATATAGAAATTAATTAAATGCCAAAATTGTCTCGGTTGTCTCAACATGCCAAAATGGCAAGTGTATGGCCATACAACAAACACAGAATGAACATGCATATTCAAGTGTCTGGTGTATGGTGTATGCTCAGTCCGACACGCACAAGGCATTACCGTGTGTTCATTTCGTGTATGGTGTATGGTGTATGCTCAGTCTGACGTCAGCCTAAAGGTGCAACTCGTACATCTGTACACGATGCATTTCATAGTTCCTCTCTCCTCTCTCACATACACCACACATGCACACAGAGAGATAGAAAGAGAGAGAGAGTATAATTGGCATATTGTGCAAGGAAGAAGCAAAATGACAAGACAAGAAGAAGTCCCTGCCAGAAGCATCCACCAACCGCCCGCCTTCTCTGAGCACCTGGTTGTCTTCATCCGCTGCTCACATTCCAGGCATACTTCACTACTTTGAAAGAAAAGTTATAATGTCAGTTTCATGCAACGTCATGACCAAGTCACTGTTTTATTAAGCAAAGTGTTCACTCCCGTGCACAAAATTTTCCCTGGATAAAGATTTTCAGAAAAGAAAAACTGTAGTGATGACTATAATAATACAGAGGATATGCATCTTCAACTGTAAACAGTCGAATAAAAAAACATTCTGACATCAATCTTGAAATCAAAACATGACAGTAACATTAGGCAAATTAGGCCTACCTAGTGAAATTCAACCATCTATAATAAAATTTCTATAATCAAGTTGTAAGCAACCACCTCTGCATCACCTGGTTGAAATTATCTTTGAGGTCTCTTTATTGAGCCAAAACTATATATATAAAAAAAAAATCAAGGGCCACGTGCTGCGTGACTTGGTAAACTATTGTAACTCACTTTTCTTAAAAATTGAGGTATTTGGTATGTTTGTAGTCCTTGTCATAAATTAGGGTTCAAGTTCTGAAAACACAGGTTTGATAAATAATGTATAACTACTACCTCTGATGAAGAAAGTGATTCAGTTCTTTGCTGCTCCTGAAAAAAATTGTTAAACCTGAGTTGCGCTAGTTTATCACGTGGCCCTGGAAATACACACTGCAACTCTACAGAACAATCAAGAAAAAAAAACAAAACTATCACAATCAAGCTCTTCTTGTTTTCATGATGACCTGACTTGACAATTAACTACCTACAGTAATAACATGTGTACACCAACATATAGAGGTAACCTGGATTTTATACCAATACCAATATTCTCCTGCCTTTTTATTGGATATGTTAAACTTCTCATTCTGAACTTCATTTATGTTTCAAACTTTATTTTACTTAAAACAATATCAATAGATCTATGTGTATATATGATCAAATAATCACCAAAGTGAATGGAAAATAATAGAATTTGCAGAGTGGAGCAGTGACATAACTCACGAGTTTTGAAAAACCCAAAAGTGAAAAAAATAAAAAAAGACAAAAAGATTACTGCAAGCACATTGTGGGGTATTTGCTATATTGTTGGATACAACATTTTGTGCATTTGAGGTTTTGTCATGAAAGTGGTTTTCTCACTTCTAATTTCATTATAAATGTCCTTCCAGTTGGTTAAAAACTTTTCGAGGTCTGTGTTTGAGGCATACTGTTATCCTCGGATTTTACACAACTCTTGAAAGTTTCGATCCTCATTTTCTCAAAAAGACAAAAATGTACATTTACAAGTTACAACAATATGGAAAATATTTCTAGATATGTAGTCCAACAGGTCATGCAGTTGTAACAAGCATCTTAATATAAATACATGTACAATGTAGCAGTTTTGAAACTGTTCCTAATCCCTGGGGCAACCATGACAAAACAATTTTCTAACATAAGACACATTTCAGCAATGCATTCAATAACCTTAAGTCAATTGCATCAAAATACTTGTTAAATACACATGGTACCCTTCTTTTTTGTAAAAAAAAACAACAAAACATTCAGAAGCATTTCTCATTGTTTCGTCATTTTACATACTAGTGAATGGTGCGTTAAAAGTGTTCTTTTTCCATCTTGTGCTTACCACAAGAACAACTTTAGTATTAGACCAAACATCAGGGCATCTAAATATTCTTCTTTTTGTTTTGTTTTTGTTCATAGCTCTCTAATACTTGCAAGCTTTAGTGTCACACTAGTGTCACATCATCTAAAACTGGTCGTTTTTTATATATTTTTTAAGCTCTCTAATACATGTCACCTGTCACCTGTCGGCTCCATACATGTATATATATTATATTATATGTGAGTGTGCATGAGAAAACCCACAATATGTCGACAGAGCTGATTTTGAGAAAAACGATTTTGAAGTGAAAATATGGGTCCGACACAAACTCCCAACTTGGCTGTTGTTTAGGGGACCGTGGCATGTTACAGGGTAAACTAGACAAGCAGTGAACACTACTCACTATGATCTCTATAAAGGCTTTGTAATTAGACTACGGTCTCCTAACGAGATCCAAAACCTTCTGACTTGGCTGTTGTTTAGGGGACCGTGGCATGTTAGGGTAAACTGTAGATGAGCAGTGAACACTACTCAGTATAATCTCTATAACGGTTTAGTTATTAGACTACGGTCTCCTAACAGCAATCGCTCCAAAACTAACGGGTCAATTAGCTATTACCACTTTTAGGATTAAATGCCGTTTTCTCAAAATCTTGTTTTAGAGGGGTCACCGACTTCAATTTATCAGAAATGTCTTGTTTTTTATTATGTGTACAGAACTCAAAATGTCATGCTTGCGACTTATTGTGGGTTTTCTCATGCACACTCACATATATTGCATCTTTGGGACTGACAAATGACATCACAAAGTTGGGGTGGGGGATCGTTGACCACTTAGACAAAAGCTAAAGGCTGAGCTGACAGCACAGATGGGTAAGGGCTATTGTTAGGGGAGCATATCATTTCACAAAGTAATCTATAGCTGAACACAGAGCAAAACTGTGTATTTTCACTCTTCGCCTTTGTAATTAGTCCACGGTTCCCTAACACCTGCTCTCGGGTAACACTAATTTGTCACAGCTGCCCTGGTGGGGAAAATCTAACCAAATACTTGTAATGGTTATGACAAACATTCATCTTTCTCTGAAGAGAAAATATGTGAAAATTATAAAGGGCATAAATTAATACCTAAAGAAAACAATTGAGATTTTGAGATCCAGTCATCAGCTGACTCCAGTTTCTCAGCTTGGGCAACTGTGACCTGGTACATGTATCACCCAGTCTGTGTGGTTGCCTTGTACAAGAGCTTTTGTAAATGATGGTGACATTTCATAACTTTGAAACTGTTGCTTACTTCCCAGGGACTTTAGATCTTAGGTCAAAATCTTTACATGCTCATGAAAGACTTATTGCATTCGTAGTGTGAGCAAATGTTTGATTAATAACACACCAGCAAATATATTATACGAGAAATTAATACAAGCAGATATTCACAGATTTGTTTCCTACTGAATACCTGAGAGAAATGAGCTGCCTTCAGCTGGGTTTTCATCTAAGGAATCAGAATTGCAATAGAAGCTTAAAAAACCCTTCAAGTGGAGAAACAGAAAGAATATTTTTCATTTCTAAGGATATGCCATTTCCGCATACCTGAAAAAACTCTTTCTTTTTACTACTTGGCGGATTTTTGATATTTCAGTTGCAATATCAGTTTCTGTACACATGAAAACACGGCCTTCTTTGTACCATTACCAACATAAAGCTGTTGTTTTCATGTGTACGGATATGGAAATGGCAATGGATACGTCAAACATCCATCAAAGTAAATACAAAGAGTGTT
Source organism: Onchidella celtica (assembly GCA_963931925.1). NCBI lineage: Eukaryota > Metazoa > Mollusca > Gastropoda > Systellommatophora > Onchidiidae > Onchidella > Onchidella celtica. Next base: position 58,003,279 of record OZ007572.1, on the reverse strand, counting down.
TTCAAATTCCAGGTGTAAGATTTCCCACAGGTAAAAACCCAGTATCATACCTGTTTAAAATGTGACCAAAATGATGAGAAAATATTGTAAATTGCAAAAACCCTTAACTGTGAAAAAAGGAAGGAAATACATGTACATCCAATACAATACATTACAAAAAAAAAAAAAAAAAACTTTCTGTCATCAAGAACGTCCTCCAGATTAAAAAGATCTTTACAAGTGAAATAATATGAAAAAAAACCCAACAACAACACTTGAAAAGAGGGGAAAAAAAAAACAACCACTGCGTTGTTGATGATCTTGCCAGTGCAAACAAGTTGCTGCCTGGAGGCTTTTCATCAGAGTTTCTGTAGCTTTTTTAAAACTCTTCTAGCATTCTACATGTACTTGGTCACGCCCCAAAGTTCATCTCCCAGACATGTGCCAGGAATTGCAATACTCCTGACTCCAGTACAATCAAAATTCAATTAAGACCCAGCAATGCAAGACACAATACTCAAATTTCGATTTAACAGTCCATTCCGGTTATGACAATAAAATTCAGCCATAGGCCTAGGACAGCCTATCAAATGTACACTGCCTTGTTACATTCAACTCGTTATTAACTTTCTCATTGATCAGCACAACCAACAAAGAATAACAACATGCACTGGATCACAGGTCAGGATCACCCTTGTCCTGTCGTACTTTCCAAATGCCGGCCAAACTACACCGTAGTCTTCGTCACGGCAGGTCTGAAGATTAGGCTGCGCTGTGCAGGTCTTGGTCCTGATTGATAAGATAGGGTAAGATAAGATTAGATATACCTTTAAATATTATTCTGTTGTCAGGAAATTTGTTGTCACAGCATCAGTAACAGTACTACAGTAAATATCTAGGGCACACTGATCCCTAACGCATACCACACATAGCACACTGTTCACACAACATTACCAGTAGCAACTAAGAACATTATTCAACACACACATACACTATCAGAACAATCCATCAGGAAAAACTAACAACAGCATACTATATCAAGAAACACTACTACTTCGAATGGCGGACAGCAAAAAAGATCGCCTATAGGGCTCTCTATCATGTAGTATGCAAACTTTCAAACACACACACACACACACACAGTCCAAGAACAGAATCTAAGACTACCATGAATAAGGTGAAAAAAACACTTCTGTAGCGGCGCTGTTGAATTTGAAAACAACATTTGTTTAGATAGTGTTTCTGAAGTTGGGGTACTCACCCCCTGACCCCCCCCCCCCCACCCACCCGTGGGACGTGGCAATGTTTCGGTGGGACGAGAAACTTCAGAATGGGGCGTACGGATTTTTTCATCGAAATCTTAATTTCATAGTGTATTTTAACTTAACTGTGTAGATAAACTGTTGTTTGTTTATATCATGTTGGTGGTTTCCTTGTTTAGCTTGGATTAAAACATCAAATTTAACATCAGTTTGAAACATCGCTGGGTTACGTGGTACAGTCCGACATTGCCGTGTGTCTACCACTGAGTACAACCATCGGGTCATCCCCACGTATGACAACAACTCCCACTGACTGCGCTTTTCTTAGCTGTACTAGGTCAATCCTGTCCTCCTGTCATCTATTATATATTTCAGTAACTGGCAACCTTTGGCATGACTAACTGACCAAACTATACACTCTTCAGGCCTTAAATTTGGCAGGAAGGTGGCAATTGAGATAAAGAAGATGATGGCTATAATTAAAAGTTGTTTACTTCAAGCCTGTATTAAAAAAAAAAAAAAACAATGTTTATTGCTATGTAACATCTGTATTTTGGCGTGTTTGTTTCGTAATATATAGTACCGTGCATGTCATAAAAAGTAACCGTATCAAGCGTTCAGTTTGGTGCATAGTGTTCTGGTGCGCATGAGTTCTAAAGCAAGACTGTAATTTATTACTTTTATTATTATTATGAGAGAGGGAGAGAGAGAGAGAGACAGAGAGAGAGAGAGAGAGAGAGAGAGAGAGAGAGAGAGAGGGGGGGGGGCACATGATTGTTTATTCCGGGCAATGCCCGGTAGGTCAACTAGTTTAAATAGACCTGCCCTAGAAAATCTCCAGGTTAACTGCCCATGTTCTGGCCGGGAGATACAAGAACTCACACATAGCTTAATTCATTTGAATGTAAATGACCCCCTGGAAGAGCTAGTTTCAAAAATGACAGTAGACTTCACAACCAGTAAGCAAATTAACTGGAAAGAGAACAGTCATGAGGTCAGCGGTTAGTCGGACCACGACTGCTCAGTCAATCAACATCAATTTAAAAGAAAAACACACACACACACGTACGCACGCACGCACGCACACACACACACACACACACACACACACAGAGAGAGAGGAAAGTGCGCGGTCGCAGATAGGCATGGAAGAAAGTTAAAATGTGTGGTAACACATGCTTCAAATGCGGGACTATGCTACCCCCCACCCCCACAGCTTTTTGGGGGGGGGGGCACATTCAACTAGATGAGCTTTGTATGAATCACCAAGTCATCAGTTTTATACATCTAGATCTGTGTGAATTCCTGGCTCTGCCTCTGAGGGCAACGGACACTGACGCTGGTGAATGACCAAATACACGACTGTATTATAAAACCCACAGAAATCTATGAGCTCGCAGCAAGGCTTGAAGCACAGCAAACATGGCAAAAAAAGATCAGTTTGCTTGTAGAAATTGAACCACGAGATTGTTTGTCTTTACAATGGACTCACTCCAGACATCTGGAGGCGTCGTCTTGCCAGCGATCGGGGCACCCAACTATGTATAAAACCGAGTTACCGATCGACTAAACAAATTCCAAACTAAATCATACCAAAGACGTCACAAAGTGTGGACCCCCCCTCCCCCCCACACACTAAAACTAGAGTCTAGATGTATTTCACAGCCCATTGGTGATGTCGACGTCTGTAGGGTTTGGCAAATGTGTCTGGGCATTTACAAAAGATCTGGCTCGAGACATTCAGGGGACCAGAACAAAAGGCAGAGTACTGGGAAAAACCATGCAAAACCCCGAGTGCTGTAAACAAAAAAATCTGATTATCTGTGAAGTTCTGTCATACTGCACAAAGCCCAAGGGCATGCAAAAAAAGATGTGGGGAGGGGGGGGGGAGGGGGAGGTTTGTCTTAGTCATGAATTTTTATATACAGTGACTGTTACATTAAGGCTATTGTATCACATTGTTTCTCTGCCCCCCTGTAGTCGTTTTATTTATTTTTTTTTCAGTGGTGCTCGGGGGTGGAGATGGTCTCCGTTAGGGGTGGCCAAGGGACACTGACACAAAACAAAAAAAATGTGTTGAACTGAACAAAATTGTTCACAACTGACCATGTAAGTCAGTATTACTAAACGCCAGTCTAAATACTGTTTAAATACCGCGTTTCTTCCCCAGCCTTACCGACATGGAATTTCCAATCTGTTCAAATTACATTCCAGGGAGGGATTCACCAAACTTCTTCTTGTGAGCTTCATTCTTCATGGGAAACAGAGCCTGGAGAAAGAGAAGCATGTAAGTATGAAGATACATACAAAGCACATAATTATGTGTACATGTTTTTAATTGGTTGGTTTCACATTACGCCACCAGAACCTGTGCTCCTACCAAATTTTGAATTTGTTCTGTCTTTCCGCAGAACTTCCAAGATCCGGGTTCATTCTCCGAAGACTTTCAGTTCTTCTTTTCGGTTGCAGCAAATCTTCGCCAGTGCCCATGCTCAGCCGCCGTGTCCCTCCCCTCCCCCCCCCGCCCCGAACAAAAAAAAGCCATATAAATCGTGCACTTGAGGGGGATGGGGGGAGGGGGGGGATGCCGTGCGATCAACACTAAGGTAAATTTTAGATGACCTGAAACTAGGCAGTACATTGGAGTTAGTTAATTTGTCTCAACAGATCTGGCCACAGAGTTTAACATGTCAGACGAATATCGGCGGCCACTGCAGATTAATGAAGACATGTACAGTGAGTGTGGTAAGGTTTGTACGCATTTAGTCTGGAAAGATCAGTCTAGACTGGACAAATTACGCGCGATTATTCAGAAAACTGGATTAGAATTCAGTTGGGAGCGGAGTTAAACATGGACTTATATTATGACCCTTGTCTATCGACAACCAGACATCGTGACCAATTAGATCCTAGGCTTTGTTATGGGCTGTTGTCAGGGTCGCATGATATTCTACATTTGTATCTGAAGTATCTACGATATTCTTGGCAAGTAATTGCTCTAATTAGTGGCAGTCTTGGAATACACATTGTATACGGGTTTATTAGGGATCTAAATTGAATCTTTCAGCAAAATACCTAGGCATAAGTGCAAAAATCGATTGGTACGGAGTTTGGTGCCTGAGAATATGTGGAAGTCAATGTTGGTAGATGCTCTGATTTTGTGACACTGACTATAACAATTGTTATCCAGTTTTCTGCATCCACGCTGGTCAAAGCTGCGCAAACTGTGATTTAAAAATACATCTGTGTGTGCGCTCGTGCGTGTGTCTGTGTGTGCGTGAGGAAGAGAGAGAGAGAGAGAGAGAGAGAGTGAGAGAGAGAGAGAGAGAGAGAGAGAGAGGGTGAGAGAGAGAGAGAGAGAGAGAGAGAGAGAGAGAGAGAGTGAGAGAGAGATAGAGAGAGAGAGAGAGAGAGAGTGAGAGAGAGATAGAGAGAGAGAGAGAGTGAGAGAGAGATAGAGAGAGAGATAGAGAGAGAGAGAGAGAGAGTGAGAGAGAGATAGAGAGAGAGAGAGAGAGAGTGAGAGAGAGATAGAGAGAGAGAGAGAGAGTGAGAGAGATAGAGAGAGAGAGAGAGAGAGAGAGAGAGAGAGAGAGAGAGAGAGAGAGAGAGAGAGAGAGCACGGCGACACGATGACGGTCACATCGTGCTAGGGAAAAGCAAGACAGTATAACACCAGAGACACAGGATATCGAGATGGACCAATTCATCATTTTCCGTCCGCCGGCTTGTGCGCGTACCATCCATGTCAACAGTGCAACAATTTGCACCACTCCTTCATAATTGAACGAAAAAGACTAGTACCACAGAGCTCTGTGAGTAGTACTCACCGTGTTTATATAATTATACGCGCACAGGCTGTGGACATAATTATAGTGAAAGAAGGAATGGCCCGTCTCGGTATTCTGTATCTCAGATAACACAACGATAGGACAGAAGGAAATCTTCCCAAATGTACCCACCAACCACCCACCAGATAGACAGAAAGTGAGGGAGATAGAGAGAAGAGAAGAAGAAGAAGAAGGAAGGAGAGAAGTAACGACTTTCAATGAAAGATTCCCGATTCCCTGGTTGTATTGTCGGGCAATCTCCGCGGTGACCTGCTTAAAGCGTTGTATAAAAAAACAAACAAACAAAAACTGTAGACATCTGGACCAGACATCAGACATCGCTGCACCCTGGTGATTTATCATTCGGCTGTGTGTGTGTGTGTTTGGTCTCAGGATGTAGCGAAGATAATTAGTTGACACGGCAACAAGGGAGAGAAACACCGTCAAGGGAAAGAGTTGCGTGTGTCGTTTATCAGGTCTATCGGTTTAGCACCCTTTTCCAGTCTGTCGTGCTGCTTGGATCAAGATATTACAGATTCTATCTAGGCCATATTAAAATTTGAACAAATGCTGATGACAGTGAAGTTGTTGTCTCTGGAGATATGCAGATCACTTGTGCACACACTTCATCTACAGATTTACAGTTTACTTCACAGATCCATTAACGTGAAGGATTTGACCTACAGTGTTCGGTCCTTTTAACCGACTCACCACTGCAAGCCACTCTCAGCGGTCCATCCGAAAAACACCTAGATCTAATTCAAATAGGACATGAAAATTACGCTGAGATTTTATACTTTGTTTGATTACCAATACTTTGTTATCTTACCACATTTCTCCAAAGCTCCTTTACAACAATATCACTGATCATCGTCTTTCAAAGTGAACAATACGAGAATCCGTGTTCTCTGAAAGAAACTAGCTCGAGGTGAATCAGTTAACCCTCTAGGTACCGCCATAGATTAGTACATACGATTGTGTCAGAATATTACTTGACTGACAAAATAATACATGTAATAAAATTAAAGAAACGGATGCAGAACTGAAGCAGCCCATTCACTAAGAATATTCCCAGACGTGTTTAGGTGTTTATTTTAGGAGATTCCCTGCCCTTGACATTCGCATCTCGCTTTTCTCGTGTTCATTTTTGTTCGTCTTATTTCTGAGAGTTTTTGTGGCTGGGAGTAGTTGTTTTTTTTCTTTTAATTGTGCCCAGGCAGCGACCTAGTTCGCCTGATCTTCTCGACTCTGAACTGCCATGGTATCTTTAACGTGCGCTACGACGTACACACGGGCCCTCCGGGTTTTTCGTGTTTATCCGTGAAGGCTAGGCGCTCGATCCTACCTACCACAGGATCTGGGACAGGATTTTTTTTTTTTTGCTTGTTTGAAAACATGAGTGCACTGACCGGGGATCGAATCTGATACCTTTGGCATGAGAGGCGAGCATCTTACTTCTAGACCTAGGTGTTCCTGTGTATATTACAAGACGTCATGACACAACCAAGCGCATTACAAATTCCCATAAGAGACAAGGAAGAAGATGCAGATCTCATGCTAAAATATGGAAGATCGAAAAGTACGAGATAACTGATGAGATCTTTATTCAGGGATGTAAGTAGGGCAAGTAGGCCCTCAAAAATGAAATGAAAATTTGGCGAGGTGCGCGCGGCCATGAACAAACCATTGGCATGTCTATGAGTATCATGTTGTTAGAGGGACGTAGACAAATTACAAAGTCAAATAGAGAAAATACTGCATTGTCTTTACTGTTCAGCTATAGCTTTCTATGAAAAACACTATGTTCCCATAAAAACAGCCTTGTAAGGATCTACCGGTACCACAATGGAGTTATTTCAGCACTGCTTTTTTACCAAACGTCACGGCCAATACCTGTACCTACAATTAGATCTACATTAGATCTAAATCTAAGAGGAGAGATAGAGCGGCCGACCCTCGATCGATGGTGGCTGTATGTTTTTTTTTTTTTTTTCGTGCTACCGTGCCCAGGCAGTTTACATACATTGATACCCGGGTGTTCACACACAATACAAATACATGCATGCTCACGTACACATGCTTACCTGGTTATCCACATAACTGTCACAAGCGTAACACCAGACACTGAGGTCTGAGTAGCTGAGGGTCATGTTGTGGTCAGTCTCCAACTTGTGCATCAACATGTGCTCATTCACAAACCGACTACAGGCCACCTGGAGAGAGAAACAACACGGGGAGGGGTTGCATGCAATGCCCGGCGCTTGAGTTTGAGTTTAATGGCGCGAAGTCACGGTAACGACCACTTTCTCCTTTCAAGTCTGTCTTGTCTCGGAGTGGCTCACTGAGTCCAGTTTGTCTTGTCTCGGGGTGGCTCAATGAGTCCAGTCTGTCTTGTCTCGGGGTGGCTCACTGAGTCCAGTCTGTCTTGTCTAGGGGTGGCTCACTGAGTCAGGTCTGTCTTGTCTCGGGGTGGCCCACAGAGTCCAGTCTGTCTTGTCTCGGGGGTGGTCAATGGGTCCAGTCTGTCTTGTCTCGGGGTGGCTCACTGAGTCCAGTCTGTCTTGTCTTGCGGTGGTTCACTGAGTCAGGTCTGTCTCGTCTCGGGGTGGCTCACTGAGTCCAGTCTGTCTTGTCTTGGGGTGGTTCACTGAGTCGGCTCACTGAGTCCAGTCTGTATTGTCTCAGGGTGGCTCACTGAGTCAGGTCTGTCTTGTCTCAGGGTGGTTCACTGAGTCAAGTCTGTCTTGTCTCGGGGTGGCTCACTGAGTCAAGTCTGTCTTGTCTCAGGGTGGCTCACTGAGTCCAGTCTGTCTTGTCTCGGTGTGGCTCACTGAGTCAAGTCTGTCTTGTCTCGGGGTGGCTCACTGAGTCAGGTCTGTCTTGTCTTGGGGTGGCTCACTGAGTCAGGTCTGTCTTGTCTCGGAGTGGCTCACTGAGTCAGGTTTGTCTTGTATCGGAGTGGCTCACTGAGTCAGGTGTCTTGTCTCGGAGTGGCTCACTGAGTCAGGTCTGTCTTGTATCGGAGTGGCTCACTGAGTCAGGTCTGTCTTGTCTCGGAGTGGCTCACTGAGTCAGGTCTGTCTTGTCTTGGGGTGGCTCACTGAGTTAGGTCTGTCTTGTCTCGGAGTGGCTCACTGAGTCAGGTCTGTCTTGTCTCGGAGTGGCTCACTGAGTCAGGTCTGTCTTGTCTCGGAGTGGCTCACTGAGTCAGTTCTATCTTGTCTCGGAGTGGCTCACTGAGTCAGTTCTGTCTAGTCTCGGAGTGGCTCACTGAGTCAGGTCTGTCTTGTCTCGGGGTGGCTCACTGAGTCAAGTCTGTCTTGTCTTGGGGTGGCTTACTGAGTCAGGTCTGTCTTGTCTTGAGGTGGCTCACTGAGTCAGGTCTGTCTTGTCTCGGGGTGGCTCACTGAGTCAGGTCTGTCTTGTCTCGGGGTGGCTCACTGAGTCAGGTCTGTCTTATCTCGGAGTGGCTCACTCAGCCAAGTCTGTCTTGTCTTGGTGTGTTTAACTGAGTCAGGTCTGTCTTGTCTCGGGGTGACTCACTGAATCAAGTCTGTCTTGTCTCGGGGTGGCTCACTGAGTCAGGTCTGTCTTGTCTCGGAGTGGCTCACTGAGTCAAGTCTGTCTTGTCTTGAGGTGGCTCACTGAGTCAGGTCTATCTTGTCTCGGGGTGGCTCACTGAGTCAGGTCCGTCTTGTCTCGGAGTGGCTCACTGAGTGAGACCTGTCTTGTCTCAGGGTGGCTCACTGAGTCAGGTCTGTCTTGTCTCGGGGTGGCTCACTGAGTCAGGTCTGTCTTATCTCGGAGTGGCTCACTGAGCCAAGTCTGTCTTGTCTTGGTGTGGTTCTCTGAGTCAGGTCTGTCTTGTCTCGGGGTGACTCACTGAATCAAGTCTGTCTTGTCTCGGGGTGGCTCACTGAGTCAGGTCTGTCTTGTCTCGGAGTGGCTCACTGAGTCAAGTCTGTCTTGTCTTGAGGTGGCTCACTGAGTCAGGTCTATCTTGTCTCGGGGTGGCTCACTGAGTGAGACCTGTCTTGTCTCAGGGTGGCTCACTGAGTCAGGTCTGTCTTGTCTCGGGGTGGCTCACTGAGTCAGGTCTATCTTGTCTCGGAGTGGCTCACTGAGTCAAGTCTGTCCTCTCTCGCAGAGCTACGTGTGACTTCAGGAGATCATATATACCTTTCAGAAAGAGTGGCAACGCCATCAGGAACTTTCGTAATTTGCAGTGCTGTATTACGAAATGTACTGTTCTTATCCAAACTTTGGTCCCTGGCACCCTCTCTCTCTCTCTCTCTCTGTCTGTGTCTCCGTCTCCTTCCCCCACTTTCTCTCCATCTATTCCCTCCCATTCTCGCTCTCTCTCTCCCACCATCCTCTGTATTTGTAATAAGACACTGTCACAGGTACCCTATGCAATGCAAATACGCATGTATTGTGGTTTAAATTCAGTAGCAATGGCATTCGCCATGAACCACACGTTCAATCCCAGTCTCCGCGGAAATTCAATAAAAAAAGAACTTTTTTTTTTCAACTTAAATGAGAAGATATTTTTTAGTTAAGACAAAATGGTTCACTAGTGCTGTCCATATACATCCGCTCCGCTGTTTTTTTTTACGGAAATGACGTATGGAAAACACTCCTTGCCTTTACAGCGGTGAGGAGCGGGGCGGACAAGTGTACAGAGGCAAAAGGTGTGTTATTTTTGCATACGTCATTTTGCGTAAAAATAGTGGAGTGGAGCGGATGCTGGTGGATAAGGCCATTAAGAAGGTTATGCCACATCCAGATACACGGATTTACCGAGCGACGAAGTTATCTTGAAAAAATGACTGTAGTTTGCTGACTTCCGCAGGGACTTTAAACTTCAATTTCCCGTTTCCTCTACAGAGTCAAGAATGGAGAAAACGGCACCAAATACTGCATCAGTTGAACACCACGATGCCATCAACTCGGGAGATCTACCACCACCACCACTACAACAACATCACAGACCTACCTGGTAACAGGTCAGACACACCCAGTTTTCAGAGGTGTCGCCGCACGTGCTGCAAGGGTCACGAGTGCTGAGGCCTCGAGCAGGCAGGGGCATCACCTCGGGTAGATGGGGACACCACGGAAGTGGCTGGACAGCGTACATTTGCTCCGCACCCTGTTGAGTTCAAGTTAAATAGGTCAAAATGTGGCAAAAAGAAAAAGTTGTACGTAGCAAAGCCTCGCGTAAGAAATAATACCCAAACGATACGGGCCTTCTCACACTGGCAGACATGCTTCTGTGCTGCTGTCCAAGCAAGAACTTGCAGTTAAGTAAACATATTCTGTTTAGATTCTACACATTTCCTATTCAAATCTTTTATTGTTGGATTCTTTTATTTGTTCCATTGCGCATTTTTTTTTTCTCTTGTTGTTTCGTTTTTTTTTTTTCTTTCATTGAAGAAAGGTGGTTGCCGAAATATCGGCCATTTTCTGCCTTCTCTTTTAGTTTACGTTTCATTGTACCGTTTGGGTATTAACATTGTTTTCTCACGCGAGGTTTTGCTACATACAACTTTTTCTTTTTGCCACATTTTGACTTTGCTTATAGCTTTGCTGCGGCCCCACAGTTTTCCTGTGCTTTTAAATAATATTTCTTCAAGTTAAATAGATGTACTTTTCAATGGCAAACCCTATGATTTTTCCATCGACCTTATAAGTAACTTTTGATTATCACTTTTGACAAATACATGTGTACTTGACAAGACTAGATTCCCCCCCCCCTCCGCCCAATGAGACACGGGGCTCAATTGGGAGCAGTTGGTAAAGCCACTCTTACTCCAAGAATGCAGGAATATTCAAATGATAATACTAACAGTAATAAAAATAAAGAATAAGAAAATAAAAATTGACATAAACTGACCGGGTCAAAATCTTTCTTGGAAATATGAATTTAACTTTTCACTGAAATTTGGTCATAGAACATTTTTTTGTATTTCAATTAAAACCCTAACAAAAGACTCAAACGGAACTATTAATTATTAATCATACAAATTTAAAATCCATGGAGGAGTTAATACCCGCAGTATCAGTTTCAGTTGTGGCTCAAAATCAACGGAAGTTTTAAAAATACAGCGAATTTCAAGACCTTTTAAAATACGCCCACGCACAGCTTTACATTTTTCTATGCCTGGTATGATATTTTGTAGAATTTAAAGCTCAGCGGTTAAAAAGCGGCGCATGATTACGTTGGAGGCCTTACTTCCTTTATAACAGTATCTAATAGTCACTATAATATTTTTAGTAGCATCGCTAACGAAGAAGATAATGACGAAACACGGAGTAAGAAGGTAGGGAGATCCACAGATAAGTCTGTGGGGAGATCCGCGTTCATCACAACAACAGAGATGTCAATATGGACAACATAATACTACTGGGCGACCTTACTTCTGGTTTATTTTGTGGCTGCTGTTACTTGTACGTACGTTCCCCCAAGCGTTTTTGCGCTCAGGGCACGTACGTATTAGTACCTGTCCCTAGCCCAGTCCTTATCCTCAACCCTAAATCTTATCGAATGCCTAACCCTGCCCTGCCCCCTTACCCTTTCAAACAAAAACAAAAAAAAACAGGAGGAAAAGAAAAAGAAAATGTGAAAGAATAATAAATTAAGGCGGTTGTAAGGAGTATTTCAGGAGGAGCTCTTTAGCTCTGGTGTCACAAAAGGCTTTAAAATACGTACCCCTAAAGCAAAATACTTGGGGGACGTACGCACAGGTTAACAACAATCTTGTCGTATCACCATTTCTGAAAAACTAGAGATCTCTAGTTGGTACTAGAGGTATAACAAGTGCACCCGTTGACACTTGTTTACACTGTGTTGTGACACTTATCAAGTTGTTCCAAGGTTCGATTTATTCTAAATCCTTTATCACAATACTACAGCTGCAAACGTTTAACGTCGAATTTCTCAGTTGTGCAAAAACTGGAGTTGGAACAAACAAGAGCTAAGCTAGATCTAAGGTCGCTACCGACTCAAGTGTGTGACTGCCTCAAGTTTCTGTGTGAGATGACTGTGAGCTGCAGAGTTAACGAGGGCTCGTTCACTTTGGTGAGACTGAAACACGTCTGTCTTGCGAGTTGATTCAAAGGAAGTTCATGTCTGGGTCAAACCCGACGCAGAACACACTTGACGCAGTGCACCACGGGCGTAAAACTACAGAAACATTTAACCGATCGCCACGTACCGTACAGATTTCCCCACAAAATGTTATAAAAATTACACAAAAACTGTGGGGTTGCAGCTGGGCTTAAAGGAAAGTCAAAATAAGGCAAGAAGAAAAAGTTATAACCAGCAAAGCGCCGGGCAAGAAATAATACCAAACACGATACAATAAAAACCGATAATTTCAGTTTTGTCTTCCTTTTGTCTGTGCGTTTCATTGCATCGTTTCTGTATTGTAACATACGCAAGGCTTTCTTACATACATTTTCTTCTTGCCTTATTTTGACTTTGATATTAAAATTCTCCATAATATACACTGCTACAAATCAGCTTAAATTGAAGTAAGGATATTTACGACCCTGGGCAAACGACAACATTCCCTATCCTCGGCGCCACCCTGTTCTGTTAGAAGGTTGAACAACTTTACATTTGGCATGCTCGGGGCAGAAGCACGAGGAGCAGAGGTGGAGTTGGAGGTGTATATAAGCAAGAAGCATGCCTGAGAGAGTGACAAAGGTGTTCCAGAAGAAAAGAAGAAAAAACGTGTCTCCGTGGAATACCTATGTAAAATAACCCCAGTCGTCAAGAAATGTTCCTGTTGACCAACTTCACCTGTGTTGTACCTGAGACGAATTCGTAGCCAACACAACTTCACGTTTAATACATATCACACCTAAAAACAAGCAGTACTATCTCCACTTTGCAAGATAAACTATTATTTTGGTGGAGACCCCCCCCCCCCTCCTGCGTCAAGACGTAAGACCTATACACGGTGCAGGCATGTTGGAATTTTATGGGGGGGGGGGGGAAGAGTTCCTTGTCCCTGATCCTATGGCAAATAGGATCGAATACCTAGACTTCTCGGGTAAGGACGTAAAACCTGGAGGGCTCGTGTGCACGTTGCGCACGTTAAAGATACCGCACCTTGGCCGTTCAAAGTCGAAAAAAGCAGGCCCAACAAGACTGCTGCCCGGGAAAAAATCGGAAAAAAAACAACAACTAATCTCTACCGCAAAACTACACAATTTAATAAGAAGAAGAAAAATAAAAGCAAGAAAAGTGAAGTGTACATGTCAAGAGCAGCGAAACCTCCTAAACTAAAGATCTAAACGCATAAGACCAATAAACTAGCGATAGCTTCAACAAATTTCATTGCTGTCTGACATTATTATCTTTGAGGTTCTGACACATTTTTGCACCTGTCTGCTATCATCATCCAATATTGCAGCCTCAACCAATGTTCACACTGTCTGTCGGAAATGTCAGAGAAAATATTTTCGTGAATCCAATAACTCGATGTTCCTTGTCCGTTCACGTCCTTTTCCCCTAGACAAGGAAGTTACTGTGCAATCGTAACTTGTCCTGGTGCTGGTGGATCTGCCCGCCATCTGTCACAGGCGTCGTCACACCAGCTTCCGGGTGTGGCTGCTTTTCCGTTCTTCAGTTCATATTGACATTACTGTACAGAACGGGCCTTTTCATTTGATCTTACTTACAGGCATCTGAGGGCTGCAGGCTACCCCAATGTGAGATAACCAAATAGATCGTGAAAGGCACAAAGGGCCGGTATCGTGCCGACGCACCGTTAAACCCAAATTCAGACTCAAACAAACGCCTGAGTTCAAATGTTTTACTCTTGTAGAAAGTTCATACACACACAAACACAGAGAAACAGAGTGATCCATTGCGTGTTTTGTCTGGTCCCATCAACGGCTCCTTGTACTCTATGAAACAGTTTGCATGTGATGAGATGATACACAGGGAAGGGAACTTCTCATAGTGATGGATCTAGTGGATTATCACCATCGCCAAAACTCTTGAACCACGCCCCAACGAAAGCTTGTCAAAGGCGGTCTGGTTGAAAATCCTGTTTGCTTGAGTCCTTGGGTCCACCACTGTGCTTCTTCAATGCCAGAGAAAGGTCACCCTGTGACAATCTATGTGACTACCTTGAACAGATCCACTTAAACTTCAGTAGCTACAATAAATGAAAACGCTCGGAATCAAGTTTATCCCGGGCAACACCGGGCTATTCATCTATTGCAGCTATTTTAGTGCTTGAGCTTAGAGTTTCGAGGCTGAGTTTGAGTTTGGAGAAGTTGACAGTATATCAGTCACACTGTGCTAAAAGGAAAGCAAGACGACAGACAAAATATAACAGAACGTCAGGACAGAAGGAGACCCTATCACAGGCGGCCATGCCACCGGCAGTTCTAGGGCAAACAGAATGTCGTGCACATTAACAGTGCGTTCATGAAACAATCAGCAGCAGAGAAAATTTCAAAATTTTATTTACCCCTCTAGGGCTCAAAGAACTACGTGCATTCAAACATTTACGTCAAAATTGCGAAGGTGAGGCCAGGTGTAAGCATTCTTGTAGTATTTACAGAATCATTTTCTACTTCGTGACCTTATAGGCTAGTAAATTAAATCTACAAAAAATTTTAATGTCAACCTAGACAAAATTGCAACATAATGTCTGAATGCAGATTCGTGCAGGGTTAGGTCCCCTATATATTAGCTCTTGTTTGTCACAATTCTGCTCTTTGCACAGCTGAGAAATTCGAAGTTAAACGTTCATGAGTTGGAGTAAATTGGAACTGTGAAACAGCTTGACATATTATGTCACAACGCAGTTTAAACAAGTATCAAAGTGTGCATTTGTTACACCTGTTCTATGTCCTGAAAGATCTCCACTTTTTCAGAAAATGGACATAGAACAAACAAGATCTAAGGTCGCGATTTTCATTCAGTGTTTCTCCTTGAGGACACAAAAAGTGAGGATTTATTTTTTTTACATTTCGATTCTGTTCCAGGGTACCAATGCAGATGAGTGTGTCAGAGTGGCTAGTTAATACAAGACAAATGCATCGCACACAAAATTATATTTTCTTCAATGACTTGCAAATTTCTGAAAACGATACCGAAGCCTAATAGACGAGGTGTCTTCAGCACCGCTTTCTTTGACCTGTCCCAACAAAAACAGCCTTATTCCGGCGATTATCTAACTGGGTAGATAGCGGGATTTAAAGACGAACAGATGTCAAGGCGACAAATGCAACACAAAATATTTCTTCTCGTAAGCTGGGCCATTCTCTCTGTCTCTCCCCTCCCCCCCCCCCCCCCCCATATATCATTCCACTTTTTGTTGTTGCTTTTTTTTAAAAAGACAATTCTCCACAGGACCAGGCCAACGAGTCTGAGAGTGGGAGATGAGGTTATTATAACACACCCTGTGAAGTACCTTGTTATCCTAAGTGACCAGGAATCCTTCACTTCATGTGTCACATCACGATAACAGATTCTGGCACTCGTGGCTTTGTAGGGGGGAAAAGTACTTGGATAGGCGAAGAGGTTTCCTTCTTTTTGTGTTGAAACTTTTTATTTTACCTCATTGTGTGTGTTTTTTTAGGGGGGGGGGCGAGAGAGACATTGTTGATCACTTTAACCCTTCAGCACGACGTATTCTTTTGGGAGGGTGGGGGGAGGGGAGTGCAAAGGAGGCCAAAGGCTGAACGACTTACGTTTGTGGAAAGTCAAGACACGCCGTGAGAAATTCTGTCAATTTACTAAAATGCTGGCGAGACTTTTGATGAGTGTCAGGGATCACAATACGGTCAGGCTCAAAATTTTTAAGACAACATACTGGCCTCACTGCTGTAACTTCCGTGCAACACCAAGTCTCAACAGCTAACAAGTTCGGGTATTATGCCCGTCATTGGACGGATTTATCTGCAAAGCAGTGTCACCAATGCTAAAAAGTGACAGCTGCCAGTAAGGACAACCATCTGGAAGGAAAGGTATTCAGAAAAAATGGGGCTCAAACACTATGGCAGATTAAATGTTGAAGGGTTGCTGATTGTCGGGCCAGTGACTGACCGACAAAACATATAAACTGGCACAGTGTCAAGTGGAAGAAATTCCGCCTTGAAAGTCAGGATAAGAACCCAAGATATTGCCGAGCAATGGGAGGTCCGTCTTCTGTGATAAAAGTGCAGTCCCCGGACACAATTTCCATTGGTGGTTGCACCAGCTGGAAAACTGCATCACTGGGACAGATATTTGACGACTTGTACGGAGACAAGGATTCCTGAACTCAGTGAGCTCTTGCTAAACCAACGTCCACCATGGTTCAATTCCCGTCAGTCTTCGCGATACTGGCCATTCTGGTCATGTGGGGACAAGATCAGGTTTCGGGAAAACCGGTCATAACGGCTCATGCCACTGAAACTGTCCCTATCTGGTGGTCAACCGAGGCGTTGTCCGGCTCCGCCACAGACGACGTGGACAGTTTCTACCTACTGGACGACATCAGTGTCCCACTCCAGCGCAGCGCTGTTAGAAACAAGGCAAACCTTTGGCCCGGCGGTATAGTGCCGTACGTCATAGAGAAGAATGTCTCACAAGGTGAGTTATGGCTTGGACGAACGTGGTGTATCATTTCGCAATCTTAGTCCTTGTTCGTCTCAACTCCACTTTTTGCACAACTGAGAAATTCCACGTTAAACGTTTGCGGCTTTAGTATTATGACAAGGATTTAGAATAAATCGGAACTGCAAAAGAGCTTGATGTGTGCCACAATGCATTTTAAACAAGTGTCAGGGTGTGCATTTGTTATACTTCTTCTACATAGTAATAGGTCTCCATTTTTTTCAGAAAATGCAGATAGAATAAACAAGAACTAAGGTCACGATTTGGCTTTTGCTGACCACTGTCCACTGACGACCAAACTCAGATACTTGTGCACACCGTCGTCTTAACTGTCAAAGACAATTAATAATAATCATTATCATCCCACGACACAGGGGTGGAAAGGGCAGAGGGCAATACAAATCGTCTTCAATCTCACGCACTGACTTTCAGTAAAAGTATTGGTGACAGTGTGAGATTTCTTATGTACAGACAAGCCGGGAACAAAAATATTTCCGCTTTCATTATCAAAACTATTGAGGATAAAAGATACGTCACTTTGTAGAATAAAGCTCTGTCAACAAGCAATTCCAAGATAGCCATAACTCAAACCATCAAGATCACATATACGCCAGTACGCAAGATGGACGAAAGCACTCACTTCGCATGTAAATGGCTGGGCAAGTGCGCAAATAGAGATCAGTCCCTTTGACCAGCTGTTACAGGACAGAGACCACAACAGTTTATTCACTAATATGGAAAAGTCAATAAAATTCTTTAACTTACTCATCGTGTGATAATGAATGCAAAATTGTAATGCAAACATATCGTAAATAGAATAATAAATAACACAAACCTTGTATAACAGACTTATCATCCCAGGTCTTTCTTACAGGCCATCCTGGTTTATCTTTCCAACTAATAGTGGCAAACCATACCAGAACTTTCCGTTTATCAAACCTAACTGCAGAACCAACATTTTTAAAGTCTCTCTATTTCTAACACTTGCTAAGATCTCACTCCTAAATCAAACTTTTGCCATACAATTCCGGCCACTGACCAAAGTAACTTTACTTCCTTGAAGATGCATGATAAATATTCCCAGAACATAAAATGTTTTGTTTCATGTGTACATGGGGCTTACATGTTTTTCAAAACATCGTTGGTTTCTTCCAAACATCTATGGAACTGGATGTTTAATTGAATGAAGTCAGTTTAATGTATACTGTCATTTCATGTCACTTCATGATAGACACTTCATGTATGCCTGTTATTATTGAGTTTATTGAGTTGTATTTTATGTAATGATACGTAAGATATGTGTACCATGTATGTGCTCTTAAGCGCTTTGAGAAAGAGAATTTACCTCATGGGATGACAAAGTGATTCTTATCTTATCCTGTCTTACTGAATACTGTAATACTTCAATTATAATTTTACAAAATGCTGTTTTCATTTCCAGCTCACACTGATTTGCTGTTGGAAGCAATGAGAGAAATCGAGCACAACGTGGGCAACAGCACTCACCCTTGTGTGCAGTTTATTCCTCGTACAACCGAGCGCAATTACATCTGGATTCATGTAGATAGGGGATGTCACTCAATTGTTGGCTTTGACAATATGTGAGTAGTTTCTGATCATTTCTTAGGTCTGTTCTTCTTGATACAAATACTGGCTATAGAGATTCTGAATATCTGTTCTTCTTGATACAAATACTGGCTATAGAGATTCTGAATATCTGTTCTTCTTGATACAAATACTGGCTATAGAGATTCTGAATATCTGTTCTTCTTGATACAAATACTGGCCACAGAGATTCTGAATATCTGTTTCTCTTGATAAAAATACTGGCTATAGGGATTCTGAATATCTGTTCTTCTTGATACAATACTGGCTATAGAGATTCCGAATATCTGTTCTTCTTGATACAATACTGGCTATAGAGATTCTGAATATCTGTTCTTTTTGATACAATGCTGGCTATAGAGATTGTGAATGTCTGTTCTTCTTAATACAAATACTGGCTACAGAAATTCTCTCTTGATACAAATACTGGCTATAGAGATTCTGAAATCTTTTCTTCTAGATACAAATACTGGCTATAGAGATTCTGAAATCTTTTCTTCTAGATACAAATACTGGCGAAAGAGATTCTGAAATCTTTTCTTCTAGATATAAATACTGGCTATAGAGATTCTGAAATCTTTTCTTCTAGATACAAATACTGGCTATAGAGATTCTGAAATCTTTTCTTCTAGATACAAATACTGGCGAAAGAGATTCTGAAATCTTTTCTTCTAGATATAAATACTGGCTACAGAAATTCTCTCTTGATACGAATACTTGCCATAGAGATTCTGAAATCTTTTCTTCTAGATACAAATACTGGCTATAGAGATTCTGAAATCTTTTCTTCTAGATACAAATACTGGCTATAGAGATTCTGAAATCTTTTCTTCTAGATACAAATACTGGCGAAAGAGATTCTGAATATCTGTTCTTTTTGCTGGAAATTAATATTGGCCAATAATTCTCGAAACGTCATATAAAAATACTAGATGCCGTCTAACTCTGTTGTCTATTATGGATGTGTGTCTGTAGGGTGGGAGTCTGTCTGTCTGTCTCTCTTCTGTTCCTACAAGGTGTCCATTCTCTTAGTCTTTTTATTCATATCGACAATAGCCGTAATACTAGTAACAGTGGTAGTTGTCACAACACAGGTAGGCGCTGATTTGATTCTATGCGTTGAACATTCACTGACTGACTATGCTGGTGTATTTTCATGCTAGAGGTCGCCAAGAGACTGCATTGTCGGAAAGCTGTATGGTGAAAGGGGTCGTCATGCATGAGTTTCTGCACACTCTCGGGCTTTTCCACGAACAGGATCGATATGACAGGATCAATTACATCGACATCAACAAGACGAATATCGAGGAAAGAGGAAAGAGAAACTTTCACCTCAGAAATGATTCCGTTATCGATACTCACAGTAAGTGAAGTTTCAAGTTCAGATAATCAAGGGGATGTTAAAAATCAGCGCTCTCTAGGGAAGAGTAAAATCTAAAAATTTAAAGGCATGACAAAAGATAAAGAGGGGTATTTTGCCATTATTATTAAATGGAACGTTTTCCCAATTATAAGGTTTTGTCAACAAAGCGATTCTCTCACTCCTAATATGTGAGGTGCTTTGCGAAAACCCGACGCTTTGCGCAAAGACTAGATCCAAGATATAGCCTGAAACAGGTGAAAACCTGACGTCGGGGTCAAACTGGGTTAAGGCTACCAGAGGTATCTATATCAACCCATACATCAACTGTGTGAAGGATTTTGTTGAATACGATCTATAAATGTGTGAAAATCGTGTTTTTTTAGGGCCATCCTGAAGTAAAAATTTGGAAAAATCGGAAAATTTTCGAAAATGTTATCTTTCCGATTCAGCCACTTTTTGTCGCGGTGGAACAAATTAAAAACCAAATATTATCTCTACACTCATACTGTGCAATAGTTTTTCACATCTGACGGTGTTATAGCAGTATTAAGATACTTTTTTTTTCTAGTTGTCGTGGTTGTGTTGGTGTTGTTACGGTAAACAAGATGGCGGCGCCCAGCCAGAGTAGAGAGAAACAGAGAGCGGAGATGTTGAATGGGTTGAAGGAGATCGGCATGGGAGTTTTGATGGATGATGATGGTGTGATGGATGTTATTGAAGACTACGTTTGTGGGAGGGATGAGAGCAGTGACGAGGAAGATGGAATGGAGTGTTCTAGATCTAGAACTTTAAATTTGATTTTCTCTGTTTTGTATTTTTCTGTTTTCGTCACTTAAAATGGCCGTAACGTCGTTAATAATGAAGATATTGACAACATTCAAGCTGCATGTTGTTCAGGAATGTCTCCTCTTCATTTCTATGCATTTAAACTAAAAATCCATGATTTTCGCAAAGAGTAGGTTTATTATGTGTAACCCTGATTTTACATAACTCTTCAAACTATCAATCCTCAATTTCTCGAAAAGGCAAAACTTCACACACAACAACATGGAAAATACCCAACGATGTGTGACCATCCCACGAAATCAGTCTTAAGTATGCACTTCTGATGAGATTACTACGAGCCTTTTTATATTTCCTGTTGTACTCTTCTGTTCGATCAAATAGCGGAATATAAGAGCTCAAAATACAGTGGCTTTGATTTCATTGCATTTCCAGCAGTTTTGTCGAAAGACAGTCAGTCTCAGTGAAAAGCGAAACGAGACCAAAGCGAAAGCACTAGACGCTATAATAGGCCCAGTGAAGGTTTCTGACACCTTTTCGGCTGTTCGGCACGACCACACTGACGTCATTCGGCAAATCTTCCGAAAACGAAACGAAACCGAAGCCACTGTGTCTAGGTTCTAAGCCGTGCTCAATAAAACAGAACTGTAAAGGTCGCTGTATACTGGTGTATTTTTCAAAATATTTTCGCTCGGGAAGCATTGGGCACAACTGCGTGGGGGGGGGGGGGTGTCAATATGAGGATATTTTTAAACTAATGAACAGTTAAAATAATCACGAGCAACCTGATCACTGTGCATTTGAATCTATCTACATATCGTCGAGTATTTTCCTTTTGCTGACAGTGCAGTTTTGGCTTTCCGAGAAAATCAGGATGAAGAGTTGTGTAAAATCAGACGACAACATTATATCACAAACACATTCCTCGAAAAGTTTTTAACAGATTTGAATGACACTTATACATATTGAAATTAGGAGTGAGAAAACCACTTTCATGACAAAACCTGAAAATCGGAAAAATATCGCATACAGCAATATGGCAAATACCCAACGATATGTTCAGACAAACTGGAATGAATTTTGTCCAGCGACATCCGTTCTTCAAGTCTAAAACTCTCCGGAAATCTATTTTTGTCTGTCCAATCGACACGTCATCTGGAGTTTCCAGTCTGTGTCAACATTCCAAGGGGAGACAAGTTGCCCCAGCCAAACCTTCCTGTGTTAGGTAACCCAATGCTCACACGGTCAAGTTTCTGTCTGGGAATGTCTGGGAAACCAGCGTTACGGCTGGATGGTCAGACTTTTAATGATGCACTTGACGTTCTGACTCACGTTTTCTACAGCAAAAAGCAAAGGCTGAAAAGTACACGCTGGCGTCATTACAACTTGATTACGTAAATAACTTCCCGCACCGGCTGGCGTATTCCTTACACGCTAAACAACATTACTTTTTATGTCATAGCCATTTCAGACCTGTCTAATAAATTATCACTTCAATAACGCACACCTTACGAGACACCCAAACACCTGCCCTCTACAGGCAATTTGAAACTCACTTGGTTGAAATTTCCTTAGAAAGGAAAACACAAATACAAAACACTATAACAGGTCAAATAATGTACCCTGTGTATATATGTAAATGTGCATACTGTCATCTCTGTCTTGCACTTAACTGGACTGGTCGTAATTCTCAAAGCCGGCAGGAATTTCTGTTCATAAAAATTCATTATAAATGTACTTTTCACGCCCTCTCTGATACTCTAAATGCAGGACAGTCCGGCAAAACAAGGGGCAATAGGCAGGTTTTGCCATTTCTAGTAGTCCTTTATGGTGATCCAGTTTTGTCCCTTGCTGTCGTTTAAACCACACACACTTGTGTATTCAGAAACATGATACCTCCATCAGTAAACTGTACAACACGGTTCCATGTGCATGTTCTTATGATTAATAAATATCTAACTTTTATTTAAAACGCATTCCTAAACACTTTGACATCAATTTTGTTTCCGGCACGTCAAGGTCTGGGCTGTGCGGTATGATCTGAAATGTTCAGATGTAAGTGTTGTTTTGTGACCAAGTTTCGATATCTCATACCATACATCTTTCTACTTGTTTATGGATTTTGTATGTGTCAGTACAGTCATCTTTTGTCTTGACACTCAATGAGGTTATACATTCCTTTGCTCAAAAGACCCCACTCATTTGGTTTTTACTTTTTTCAATACTCTTTGATACTCGTGTGCTGTCTGAACACTTTTCCTTCTCCACATCCAGATACGCCCTATGACTACGCATCCATCATGCATTACGGAGCGTTTAACTTTGCTGACGACAAAAGGCGACCTGTCATTACCACCAAATCCAATGATACAACAGTCTGGATAGGCCAACGCCTCGGTCTGAGTCCATTGGACGTTCTGCGTATTCAACGGATGTATGAATGTCCCGAGGACGCCTCACACTTGTCTTCTACTGGTGACCTGCCTAACAGACTTGTGTGGTGTGACTTTGGTGAGAATGACACTTGTGATTTGATCGTTGAGAAAAACGACCCACTCAACATTACTGTCTGGCAAGTGACCTCGGAGGCCCCGACGCCTGACGCACCTATCGCTGGCTACAGCAACGGCCAAGACTGGTACTTCTACATAGGAAAGAACTCTAATGACGATGGAGAGGCGAGCATCACCAAGGTTAGCTCTGACGCTGGGGACTCTCCGGGCAATCAGACAGACGCACCACTAACGACCGCCACCCCTAAACTGACATCACCACTTACGACAGTCTCACTGAAAACACCCCTTCTGGTCAACGATGTGGACTTCTTCTGTGTTGATGTGGCAACATTCATCCCGGGCCCTTCCACTTATTTCGAGTACTACTGCTCGGGTCCGCAGCTGCCCAGACAACGTTTCTTTTCCTATAAAGGTCTTCATCCTAACAGATGGTCCCCTGCACGTTTGTCTGTCACAATTCCTGCTGGAGTCCAATTTCAGATGGAGCTCATGGTCACACTAGAGGAGGGTTCGCTTTCATTTGACAATTTTCACATTTACAAAGGCGTCTGTAAATAAACCACAAGGCTCTACTGAAGGTGACTGGGGATACTGATTTTAAACATATAATGCCGTTCTTAATTTGTATCTCTTCTGGCACAAATGTAAAGCAATGTAAAGCTATACATAATTATGTAATCTATAATTATGCTCGGGACATTTCTCGGCATTCATGGCAAGGCCAACACATCAAATAAATTGAACATTGTTACAAACACTTGATCTTTCCGTTGTTGATATCATAGAACTTATTTTCATAGTCCTGGTTATTTTTAGTCCTGGCGAGCACTCTTTTTAATGCAGGAAATATGACTCAAATTAATAACGTCCACTGGTAGTTTAAAACATGTTTTATGGAGCCGGCATGTAAACTCGTACACGTAGTGAACATATCCGCAAGTTCTAAAAGAAAGCAAGGGGGTAGGAGTGTCCAGACATGTCCCCAATATCAGAATTTGTCAAACATTCTGACAGAGCATTATAGAAGATAGTGCAGAGATAGTGCAGAGGCATACAGTCAGTGTTGGGGAATTATCAATGGCATTTGCTGAAGAGTGAAGGAATTTTACCCACAGAACAATAACATGATCATTTTTTAGGAGTATGGGACATGGTCGGCAGTGTTGCATGCTGAGAGAGACATGGGGTGTGGAAGGGGCGAGAGGGCGCAAAGAACGTTGGACGAGGATGCCATCAGTGGGTAAAGGGAGATGACTCCGATGTACAATTCAATTTGCCTTTTCATTTTTTGCCCATGTCTGATAACTTATTATGTGAGTAATCCTATTCTATCACATCTATTTGCTCTTGCCACATACGGAGACGAATGAGCTCATGTGGAATTTCTGAAGCAGAAAAAATCGTAAATTTCAAACACAAACACAGACGCACGTGGTAGATGATAAGCAATACAAACGACGATGTCCACTTAGAGGCAAATGACTTGAGCGGCGATCTTCCCAATAGTCGGATCTCTACACGTGATATTTTATCTGTCTATCTGTCTGTCTGCCTGCCTGCCTGTGCGTCTCTTTCTCTCTCTCTCTCCCCTTCTCTTTCTTTCTCACCGATACAGACAGATCCACAAACATGTCACGTACATCAAGGCGCGCTCATTAGGAGATCTACATCCCCTGGAATAACATTCTAGAAACAAAAAGAAAGAAAAAATGAAAAGACAAAGCCAAATTAAATCTATAAGTCTGCCGGGCGTTCCATCTCTCCGACGTCCAACCTGAATCAAACAAATATTTACATGAAGACCACTGGGAGCTGAGATTTGTACCGGTATAGCTCTCACGTCTTTATCACGCAGGCGTAGGTGAACCAAAGCAGACAGCCGGGCATTCCTGGGCCCAATTTGATGAGATGGAAAAGTGACCCTTCTTTCCCGTAACAATATCTTAATCTACTTCATCAAATGTATTGGTCAGTTCAGTGGAGAGACGGCCAGGCCGGAACTTGCTTGATGGAAATTGTGTGGACATAATCGATGGCAGAGTCCGGTCAACGATTTTTCTTTCCTTTAAATAACAGAAACTAACATGAACTTAAATAATACACAACGGCACGTGCCCGGACGCGTGATTTTTTTCTGTACGAGCTTTAACAAATTCAGGAGCGGGGCAGCAACACACCTCCCAAACACAGGACAGCGCCAACACATCCCAGGGATTTTCGGTGACGTTCAGAGTCATGTCAGGCACAGTCCAGAGATTGCAGCACCCATGACAGTGTTCGATAGGACGAGAAACCCCTTAGCCGATGACCTGTGTTTGGGGGTGTGTTTCTGCCCCGCTCCTGAATTTGCTAAAGCTCGTACGGAAAAAAAAAAAATCACGCTGCCCGGACTGTAACCTACATTCCGAGAATATCGCATTGCAACCACATTCAATAAGTTTTAATAATGAAAGAATACTGCAAACACTCTGAACGGTAGAATCTTCCTGAACGAACCGGCAGCTAGTAGACAAGAAAGATAACCATCTCGAATCTCACACTGACCCACTAACAAGAGATTTATTTTTCTTTCCTTCCGATGACATAAGCGTAGAAGTAAAAACTAAAACCAGCAATTGGCCGGCCACTGTAAACAAAACAACAAAATACTCACTTTATTATTTCTTCTGGGACAAGCAACATCCAATCTCATTCCTCTCCTAACCTCCCCCCCCCCCCCCTTTTCTCCTTTCTTTTTTCTTTCCCACTAAAGATATTGAAATAAAAATTATGTGGCCAGCTTGAGAGGCTCTCTGGATGCTCAAGAGCAGGGGGTGCTCAACCTTTATTGACATAGGATCTACTTTTACATTTCCCAGCCTTTGGAGATCTACCAGACTGGCGAAGCCCTGAAACAAGATTGGCCTCTGACCTACTCGAAATGAGTCGATACCGGTAACTGTCGATTATCTCGCACCCATAATGGCAGTTTCAGTGTTGCCAGGCAAACTTTTACCGTCCTGCCACATGTTTTATTTTCAATCCGCCACATTCACAAGGACAAAAGAAGAAAAAAACTAACACAAACCCGCCACATCCAAGAAAAGCGACCCGCCAAAATACAAAGACAAAGAAAAAATATATATATTATATACCTCGCGGGTGTGTCCTACATTCATCCCGCGATCGACTGCCAAGCACTTGAAGATCGACCGGTAGATCGCGATCGACTGGTTGAGCCCCCTGCTCAAGAGGAATCAAAATGAAAACAGTACAAAAAAAAAAAAAGGAAAATGCATTGCTTGTTTACAATGACGGGCAAATTGCCGGTTTGACAACTCTCACACACCCCAAATCAAGAAATGGCCATCAACTGTGGGTCATCGAGTGGAACACACAAGCTTCCAGCACATTTTTGTTTATTCAGAAATATTCCCTCAAACCCCCCAGCCTGTCTTGTGAATGAATATTGTGAATGTTTGCTTTTTGTCTTTTTCTATTTTGTCCTTGAGACTTGATGTTCCCCAGGCCAGATTACAAATCTCACCCGATTTTGAACATAAAATTATGTGGAAACAGACTGGGCGAAAAGACCAGCAAATGCGCTCATACAATGGCCGATACTCATTTAGATGTCGGATCTAATCTCATGAGCTGATCATTCAGAGCTCTGCTACAATAAACAGACAAACAGAAGGGCATTTTCATTGCCGTGCACAAAGCTCGGATTTGCGTGGAATTTTGTGAGCGCCTTCCTTCCGGGATGCAGAAAATTCTTCTTTAGATTCAGAGACTTGAACTGATGGAAAAAAACATTTTGTGTGTGTGTGTGTATGTCGCTGATTTCGCGACTGATCCTTTTTTTTTTTTTTTGTAATCCCATGAACACATAACCACAAGACGTCATCACTTCCTGGCAATGCGTTCTCTGTTAAACAAACCGCCCACAGCGCAGTTCATTGTCATTTCATGACAATCTTCGCCTCGAATGCTGACTGGCTGCACAGGGCATTAGCGCGCAAGGACAGAGCAAAAGACTTACCTGAAAAGCAAACACACAGCAACAAAATAAACCTCAAGGAAACGGGCAAAGCGAAGCAGATCCGTTAAAATCAGGCAAAGCAGAAACTAATAAACAGTTTATCCCTGGCAAAACTCGGATCGCAGATAGTAATCATCTAACTGGTCTCGCCCACAGTAACCGCTCCGCTACTTTTACGGAAAAAATGACGCATGAAAACTCTCTTTGCCTATATAGCGGTGAGGAGCGGAACGGAGTGGACAAGTACTTGTATACAGAGGCAAAGAGTGTTTCACTTTTTCATACGTCATTTTTCGCAAAAATAGCGGAGCGGAGCGGACGCTGTGGACAAAACCCCTGGCTCTACGTTGACTGAAAGATCGATTTCCAGAAGATCGGAAGTTTTTATTTGATCCTGCAGAAATTTCAATCCCAGAATCCCCACCATCACTGAATTTTTCGTTCAAATTACAAAACGGATTGTAAGGTAACGCTTGTACAACCATTTCTGGCGTGACCATTGTCCATTACACAAACAGTAGCATGGACGACAATCTGTAGTCAACAGTGGTCTGGTCAAGTGTGGGCGGGGAAAGGGATATTTCCTGAGCCAGTCGCGATGGTCGGCCAAGAAATCTTTGATAGAAAGATTGCACATCCTGGAAGAGCTGGGGGAATGCTGTTGACCCCAAGCGTCTGCCCAAACAAACCAGTTAATTCATCTCCACTGCACCAAGTCTCAGAGTTGTCCCTGCACTGTTGATATCCTAAACATTAAGTCCAAGGGTTGTCTCAGACAGAAAAACAAAGATTTATTTATATTTCCAGTTCAAATCGTACGGGCTCGTCTGCATACAATTATCCCTCACTATCATCTATTCTAGAGCATGCGCCATCTCCCGCGTTTAGAGCGCTGGTGTCCAAGACATACCGCCCACATAAATGTCCAATAATTCCCTGACTAATCTCAGCCAAATTACACTGTATTTCCAGTCTAGTGGATGCCAAATCTGACTTGAGACAAGAGTGTTGCAATTAAAGAATTTCAGAAATGATTGGGTCACATGAATTAGCCAAAGGCAGGAAATCAAACGTGGATATAGATACGAACAGAGCGATACCACAGGACATCCTCAGAGGAAGGCAACTCCCGTAACAACAACAACAACCAACAATATCAACGCCAGGAGATCCCCAGCATGCACACCCTACGGTAATCCGACGCATAAGATTGACACATTTTTACATAGGACTGACATCGTTCCTACGTAGACTCCCTGGTTACCGCATGACGCCCACATCGGTTTGATGTAGGGAATCCACCCAACGGTAAGTCTACCAACCCTACTGTAATCCTATATAAATCTACATGAACGAGTATGTCTATAAGTAGTCCCACACAGTTCACACCAAAGAGCTTACAGTACACCCTATAATAAGCTCGTTGGGTCACACAAGGACACATTACGGCACACCCGTCAAGGCAGTGACGCACAACAGCTTTATTAGCACCGGATTCGAGAACAATATCAACAACAACAACAAACAACAAAAATGTACAAAGCACATGGTTATCGGGGGGAATTCCGGAGGACTTTTTTTTTGGAAAGTTTATTGCTATTCTACTTGTTTATGAAATCAGCGACGAGCCACAGAAACACAACAACGATGGAGGACAATTCCATTGGTCTATACAGAGTTGACATTTTTTTGCTGTTTTCTCAAAAACAGTCAACTGGCTCTTAGATCCCTTCTGACCCCCCCCCCCCCCAATTGCAATAACAATAATAATAACAATAGATCTCTTTTATACAGTGTTCCATCCCTTCAAAGAACAGACTCTAAGTGTACAACATTTATTTCACACCTAAAGTGAATCTCCTCCCTCTCTCTCTCTCTCTCTCTCTTTCATATATACACGCATACACGTACAGGTTTAATAACTTTAAAAAGAAGACAAAAACATTCACAAATATTCAGGCGCAAAAATGGGAGAAAAACAACAACAACAACTAGAAAACCCAAACAAACACGACATCAAGTCTTCATTCGTAGCCTGGTCTCAATATTGAAGTCACGCTGTCAAGTCAACACACGCGGTGAAGACTTCACTCAACTCACCATGATGGCATTTGCTGGAATTACACCCAGATTAATCCTGACCTTTCATCTGTACAATCTTCACTATAAAATCTCATGTTTATCTTACATAGTCACGTGGCCTAGGCCAACACTGAGGTAGAGAGAGAGAGAGAGAGAGAGAGAGAGAGAGAGAGAGAGAGAGAGAGAGAGAGAGAGGGGGGGGGGGGGGAGGGGATTAAATTAAGTCTACTTAAAAGTCCAGATATAAACAGATGAGAGAAGTGTAGGAAGCGGGCGAGAACAGACACGGGAGTTAAATAGATGCTCAATCAATAGCAAAGGAAGATTTATGTCCCTTGTGACATGGGCGACTACCCACTCTTCTACCAGATTCGAATCCAGTGTGCACATTATTTTTCAGTACAAATACCGAACTCAAACTACAGGGGCATAGCTCTCACTGGTGTAATGGTTAAAGTAAGGGGGGGGTGGGGAAGGAGAAGGTGCCAGTTGGAAGGTGACATCACAACACTGAATTTTAATCGGATCCCGCACACCTGCCAAACTTGTTGGATCTCACTGAAACTTACTGTCATCACGACACTATCCAATTAGTCAGCCAATCAAAATCGACCAGGACACGCCTTGGTTCACTGTCACAAAAAAACCCTTTTTGATTTTCTCGTAACTATCTTGCATGAGCTAAGAATCGTATACTCGACTATTATACAGTTTCCATTTCGGCACGGCAGAAAATACAGCAGTGAAGTCTCTCATTTAATACCAAGCTGATCTTTGGAGAAACATGCCAGTGAACCATAATGCTCAAGCTAGACATTGGCTATGTTGTGATCGTCCACAGATGAAAAACAACACGGATTGAAGAATTTCCCAACATTTCGAGCTGCCTAAGAACAAAGACAAATCCAGCACAACTGGAATGTGTAGAGGGATATTTCAGGGGTTGGAGAGGGGTCAAAACATGGAAAACAGACATACTGGCAGACAGAGAGACGAACAAACAGACAGACTGACAGACAGAAAGACTGAAGGACAGACGGATGGACGGACGGACAGACAGACAGAAAATAGATTATAATAAAGAAAGACTCCATTAAAGGCTTTGTTCGATAAGGATAGCACTGATCAAAATAATATAAAATTTCTGAGCGATAAGGCACAGTTTCGTTCCCGCAGCAGAGAGAACAAATGGCCCAAGCACACCAAACAATTTACAGATGCCAGACCACTCTTCTGATTATAGTCTCTGCGCACAGTGAGGGTCTCCAGACTGTGACTGTCTTCACTCAGATTCACCCAGATA
The DNA here is from genome assembly GCA_963931925.1 of Onchidella celtica. NCBI lineage: Eukaryota > Metazoa > Mollusca > Gastropoda > Systellommatophora > Onchidiidae > Onchidella > Onchidella celtica. Next base: position 57,972,912 of record OZ007572.1, on the reverse strand, counting down.
ATAAATGAGCCGGGAATCAGACAGAGATCTCCTTGAGATTTACTTTTTCTGAGCTCTGTACAGATTTGTTCAGCCATCAGCATGTCGGACTTACCGGCCGTCACAACTGCGCTAACAGAAAAGGCGAGACTCCGTAACAAATCTCCCTATGGCATTTGATCAGATTTGGAATCATCGCAACTTATCTAAAGAAAATCGATGGCCCATTCCTCATGGGTTATAAACACACAAAGGATCAAAAGCTTAGCCAACCCGACGGTTTCGGACAAGATTTAGAGCCCGCCGGGTGTATCACAACTGGCAGTAATTTGTATTGAACGCTCTGTTATGGCAAAAATCTGGACACGCAAGATAAACTGTCGGCGCACAATCTGGCCGACAAACGAGGACGCCGGGAAATACGGTCTCCAATGGACGACGCCTTCATAAATCTGGGGTTTCAAAGTCGTCCTGACCACTGACCGCGGCAGAGAGCTGAATTAATGAGACAGTAATAACACCGACCCACCACAAACTCAATATTGACATAAAGTGGGCGTCTTTTGTTTTGCACACGGCTCTAGCCTCTCCACAAATGAATGCAACATTATCCCATGCTATGAATATTTTCCCAATGTTTTCAATCGTAAACAGCTTTACCATATGACCCTGGACTGATCCCCGCTTAGATCTGTTGTACATTTCTGAATTCTACTAGACTTCCTCGTATTGTGGATGTCGGCGCGGATGCAGCCGGGGAAAACGAATCGACGAAGCGATGATTAAAAGACAGCTGGCTGAGTTCTTGTAAGATGACGGCTTTAGAGAGAAGAAGGAGAAGAAAGATGTATAAGGCAGGTTATTGATTGGCCCCAGCAATCATGCATTACGTAGCGCACAGGCTGTCATTGGAAACCCCAAACATTGCACAGAGGAGGCTCGACAATCAGATGTGGACTTAATCAGCCAAACACGCACAGGACCCATGCGGGCAGTGAGGTAATTCTTGGGTGGTCAGTTTAATGACCGTGATTATTTACCTGTGGTAACATCCAAGAGCTCTGGCGCCAAAAAACAGTAGCCAAAACATCAGCTGCTGGTGTGATGGTGTTGTGAGCGAACTGGAACTGATATAGGTTTCGATAGTCTGGCGTCGTTTCTGTCAAAGCCTGGTCTTCAGATGTGATAGACGGGACTACAGAAATACCTGCCGCAGCAGCAACAACAACAACACACACATACAGAGAAAGAGTGAGATAGAGAGAGTGAGAGAGAGACAGAGAGAGACAGAGAGAGAGAGAGAGAGAGAGAGAGAAATAGAGAGAGACAGAGAGAGAGAGAGAGAGAGAGAGAGAGAGAGAGAGAGAGAGAGAGAGGGAGGGAGAGAAAACAATAATCACCAAAGTTCATTTCAAAATCCTCTTGATTCCAATCTTCAGTTCACAACCATAAATCCTTACAAACAAGACGGGAATGTTCCAACCAATCAATGAATAAAACCCAACTTGAACCTTGAACCTTGAACCTAGGCGTTGTCCCTCCACTGCAGGATGTAGCCCTCTGACAATGCCTTCCATTTGCTTCGATCTTGCGCACTCCTTGTCCAGGTCGCACCCTCTGTTCTTGTGATGTCGTCTCTCCATCGTCCTACTGGCCGTCCTCGTGATCTTCTCCCCCAAAAATAAATGACGACAAAGTTCATAAACAAAGCAGATTTTTGCGTTTTCAGATTTTCCACTCGTTCACTCAAAGCTAGGCTCTCTCTCTGTCTGTCTGTCTGTCTGTCTGTCTATCTCTCTCAATCACTCTCTCTCTCTCTCTCTCGCTCACTCTCTCTCTCTCTCTCGCTCACTCTCTCTCTCTCTCTCTCTCTCTCTCTCGCTGATGGAGAATGCTGCAGAGGCACTGCATTAACCTGTATGCTTGGTGTCCACTTTGCTTTGGTTTGCTTTGGTGTAGAACCAGCGACCTCGCACTCGGGACACTTAGATCAATAACCCGTGTATTTATGGTCTTTCACTTGAGCCCAAAACGAAAACGAATAAGAAACAAAATATTCAACAACAACAACAACAACAACAACAAAAAATAGTAATTAATTAACGGCCTAAAACTTTGGGATAAACTTTCGCCTAATTAATCATCCTCCCCTCCCCCACAGGAAATCACCAGGGTTCTCTGTCTGACGCCTTCACGTTGTTAGTCTATAGAAGCACTCGTACGTAACACAAAGGTTAAGAAATGTCGGATTTCGCTTCAGCGGCAGGGAATAAAAAGCAAAATGACAACTGAAGCACCAAGCCTGGTGAGCTGTTTTATTCCAACAAGATGCATTATTTTCGGGTCAACAGAAAACAGCTATGCCTCGGGACAATTCTGTTCGGATGTCGGGCAATTTATTACCCAGTTGTTAAACCTGGGGGTCAGGATCGACAGGAAAATATGAAGACAAGCGGTGACCCTGAAATATGAACCAATACATATCACACTTTGATACCGGAGCTGCCAGGAATGATTATCTCTGGGCAAGACGGCTCTTGGGAGGAAAAAAAAAAGTTACAAAGGCGCTGACAATGAAAACAAATGCAGCAATGCACTACTCAGATTTCCATCATCACCATGTTCACAATCAGGCCTTGCACAAGCTGGAAATATAAACGGAACAGGTTCAATCTGTAAGCAAATGGTGCAGCGTGTCTTTACTATTAAGTGCATGGTTGTAGCAGATTGGACGCGGGGGTGGAGTGAGTATTTCTGAACCCCAGAAAGATACGTAATTTCAACAAAATAAAACAGAAAGAAACTAAACAAACGAGAAGAAAAAGTGAGGAAAGGGCCCAGAGGTCAGTTTGTGTAGCGTTAATTCTTGGCCATGCCATGCAAAGGTTGGAATGCCGGTACCCAAGCATTTATTTAGCTGTACAAAAACAGTTCATCCCAGCCACTTTCTGAACGAGACAACAGTGCATTTCCAGCGCTTCAATACAAAACAGGACAAGTGGTAGAATGTCTGCGCAGCAAAAGTGGCAAATGTAATGCTTTACTCGTATACACTGGCAAATGTCCATGTTTGTACACAAAACGAGATAAGGTAATGTAAACTCATCATTTGCGTAATGTCCAGGTTTTTGTGCCTCCAGCAGCGTTAGCCACACATTTCTGTCGCCGGTTCTCAAAATTCATTCAGTTTCAAAGCAACGGACTGGGAGTTTGAGTTTGAGTTTAGACAATGCATGACGACACGATAACGCCCACACTGTGCTAGGAAGAAGCAAGACCATTGGCTGAATATAACAGACCTACAGGACAGACGAGGACCCGACTACAAGCGCCCTCCAACCACCCAAACCACGGGCACAAACTTGCATTGCTGTACTGAGAGTGAGACTAAGACACCGGCAAGATCATGTTTCAAAATAATGCGCACAGAGCTCTAGAGATATCTCGGTGATATTACATTATCCATATGCACGAGCCAGCTAACTTCGGTATCTTGGCCCTACCCTATGGTAAATACAGGCCGATGAAACAACAACTTCGGCCATAGGTTAATGGAAGGAAAGGCAGTGCAACACGGCTTTCATCGAATAGGCAAGTGCAGAATTCTGCTCTTTTACATCTTGCGCATTACAGGGATACGGTCCGTAACATCCAACCGCACGGCCGTCGATTAGTTCTTGGAATATCATTATGCGCTACGGACAACGGACTGGTTAAGCGAAGCTAGAAAGGAGAAAGGAAGCACCAGCGACTGTTTGCCAACCAAATATAGATAGATTTACAAAGTACAGTGTAGAGCTCTTGGTTAGGACAATGGAATAGGAGACGTTACTTCATGCTGATAATTGTGAGTAAATTGACATAAACATGAATTAATGGAAGATCTTTCGGGGCTTCTGTGAAACCAGAACTTCTTGGTACGAAACATGGAAATACTGGTATTTAGTTGGGGATTCGACAGAATAATATCCTAGAATTCTGAGTTGTCAATACAAGACGTCGCCTTCACCAACATCACTCTTCTAATGTAAAGCCTTTCATTTCGTTCGCACCAGCCACGGATTCACTACTTAATGCTGGTGATGATTTTTTTCCTTCCTTTTTCTGAATGTTTTGTCATCTACGACAAACCAGTCCTACATTATACAATTAAAATGTGAAATGTTGGCGATGGCAGGAGCCACTGACAAATGTAAAACGCGGTCCGTTGGAGTGACACCCCCAATTTCTGGAATTGGAACCTTTGGCAGACTAATGACGGTGGACCTTTGTCGCAAGGAGAAACAGTGACCAAAAACCAGGCTAATTACGTCTCAATCTGATCACCCATGTTGGCATTCAGCGAACATAATTATTATATTAGCACTTGTGAGGTTAAGTAATCTGACCTAATTTTCAAGTGACGCAGATTCACCTGACGTCATATCACTTGCCACCTTCTACACCAAATCGCATTAAGAACAAAGATACTAGACTGAATAAGATGCGACCCGAGACGCAGAGTACCGAGACGGACAATTCCTTCTTTAACTATATGTCAACAATATGCGCGCGTATAAACACGGTGAGTACCACTCACAGAGCCCTGTGGTACTGGTCTTTTTCATTCAATTATGAAGGAGCGTGGTGCGAGTTGTGGCACCGCTGACGCATGATACGCGCACAAGTCGACGGACGGAATTTGGCGAATTGAACCGTCTCGGTCCTTCTTCGCGCCTCTAAAAAATCGTGCACACTGCATGCACTAATGGAGGACGAGGCCCATGGCGCACCGCATGAAATGAATGCTTGATATGATAAATTAATGAGGCTGATTTGTTTACATACTTCTGCCACTAAAAATACAACAACAGAGTTTTTCCGACAGCTATTGATATCACAATTACAAAATCAGTGACGTCAATCAGGGCCTACAGCGATAGCTGAAGAGTGAACAAAGTTCAATATTTTTCCTGTATTGGCTATGTAAACATACGGCACTGTTCATGTCTTTCGCGCAAAATCTGTGCACGCCAACAGCACTAGCTGTCTCATCTTAGGGTACAAACATAGAGGCCACCGAATTCTGTCACCGAGCCACTAGGTGCTTTAGGTGAGAAGAATTGCACTATATAATTTCAACAACTGCACATAGAGCCCACCTAGATTCGGCCCGTTTATATAGTGCAATTCTTCTCACCTAAAGCGCCTAGTGGCTCGGTGACCGAATTCGGTGGCCTTTATGTTTGTACCCTTACAGTATGTAATGTCCTTGATATATAATTATTATCTCCACTAGATCAACTCTCAATATAAGCCAGAATATAATATATGTTTACAAATGATTTACATCCCAATGCGCTTGTAATGTCCTTGATATATAATTATTATCTCCACTAGATCAACTCTCAATATAAGCCAGAATATAATATATGTTTACAAATGATTTACATCCCAATGCGCAACAAGAAAGATAGTTTGGTAAACAAAATAACAATAGACAGTGGATTGATTTCCTTTTGACGAAGTAAAGCGTGCATTATTCAGAATTTTAAAACTATTTTTACTCAAAACAACGGTGGAGCACTGCACAACGGTCTCATCTTATTTCTGGTGACGTGAATGAAACATACTAATACTCAGACTTGGAGGGATGGGGGGACCCATACTCAGTCTTCGTCACCGCAAAGGGCCGCCCTAAACTATCTCATGCTGCAAACATCAATGATCACACAAGACAATGCTAATGGTCAGCCGTATTTATGGGTGTTGAAAAGGTGTAAATTGTACAAATGTGGGACAGAGAGATGCTCTTCAATGTTGTCATCGGAAACTGATATGTTTTCTGTTTCTGACAGATTTTTAAGAAAGGGATATCAGTCTGAATCACTTTCCTTCGTGACAGCAGTTGCCGTGATGTGATGATTTCTGGGTCTGTGTCAGACATGTCACACTCACAGCCTGTGAAAACATTTTTTGCGACCCTAACTATAGAGTCATACTAATTTGCATGTGTATTTTGTGTAATTCTTTGATCCTATTTGGGAAATTACCTCAGTGTCATTGCAACTCAGTTACAACTGGAGCAGACACGTCGTCGCCACAGTGCAGTGCCGGGTGGCGGTTTTTTTTTTGGGGGGGGGGGGGGTCAGGATGGGTTTTTCTTTAATTTCGCCCGTTCAGCAGACTTGTTAGGCCTGCTCTTCTCGGCTTCCAACTGCCAAAGTATCTTTAACGTGCGCAACGTGTACATGGGCCACCCGAGTTTTTTTGTCCTTACCCAAGAAGACTAGGTGTTCGATCCTACCCACCATAGGATCAGGGACAGGAAACTATGAGAACAATCCCAAAATTCCAACATGCCTGCACCTGCCAGGAGTCGAACCCGGTACCTTCGGCATGAGAGGCCAGCACCTTGGCTCTAGACCAGCGTATCCCAAACTTCTGTCTCTGATTGGGGGATGGAACGAATCGTTCCTGCGCGTTCTCTAACCCTCTTTTCCTTCGCAGATATTGCAGATACATATGGTGTGGCCGATGATGGTCGTATACTCATCATTACGTTGTGCTCGATGATGGACGTACACTCAGTTGCACGAGTATACAGCCAGTGTGTCACACGTCTATCTGCTCTTGTCCGCAGCCTCCGCTCCGCTATATGTACGGACAATGACGCATGAAAAACTCTCTTTGTCTCTATAGTGGCGAGGAGCAGAGTGGAGCGGAACGGATGCTGTGGACAAGTATACAGTGGCAAAGGGTGTTTTTACGATCACTGTCCATAAAAATAGCGGAGCGGACGCTGTGGACAAGAGCAGTAATAACTGCAATTTTTTTATTTCGACACACAAGTGATAACTCACACACTGTGTCCTCGTCTACATAATTTACCTGCATTGCCAGGAACTCCTGAACAGTATTGGGACGACTTGAACCCCCACACGCCCCCAGCAGTGACTCCTCTGTCTCCTCGGCTTGGCGGACACTGGATTTGTCTCCTGCACCTTCCACCCCTGCAGTCCCACTTGTGTGTGGCTGACCACTGGAACTAGCCGTGTTCACTTGGGCACCTGAAGGCACTGTTTCTCCACGAGTAGATGCCTGAGCTGGGAGACATATTTATTACGTACATCAGCCTATGATCTCAAGTAGTAAATAATAAACAACATCACATACATCTTTATTTACCTCAGGGTTCTTGCACAAATAGTTGTTGCGCATAAATTCACGTAAGACAAGCATTCGCCGTGATTTTCCAAGTTATGGTCCAATAATCTAAATATTCTGTGTCCGTTTGTATTTTAAAAGAAATTAAAAGTAACCCGTGTCAGGTCTACATGGATTTTTTCATTCAACTTAAAAAAAAAAAACCCACACACACACATTTTCACCTCCATGACTACTATGTACACTGTCTCTCAACTATTAAAAGGTTTCACAAATGACGTCAAATACAAGTTACCTCCAGAAATCTCTGGTTTACTTTCTGTTTCTTGATCTTCACTCTTAGACATAGCACTGCCGCCCCGGGCCCTCTCCTTGGTGCGCCAGATATCCTCCTGGGACGCCATCCGCGGGTCAACTGCAAAAATGCTGAGTGGTTCTGGGTCAACTGAACCGGCATAAATCAGTGACTTGAAAACTTCCTCGGGTCTATCACCCCCCTCGTCGTTAGGCTCGGTGTGACCTGCTGACTTGGGAATGGCGGCCAAACTCTGGGGATTTTGTGGCTTCAACTCGTGACTTGGAGGTTTGTCTAATGCTGCTCCACTATCTCGTGGTGATTCTGAAACATTTAGATTTTGTAAGGACGTGATAACTCCAGAGAGGCCTGGGTCACCTGCAGGTGTCTCACTGGATCTTTCTCCCTCTGGCGACACTGGCTGGACCTGAGACGTTGTACTTTGTGCTTCTGTTGTGGCGAGCTGTGATGTGCCTACCACCGCTGAAGGCACGGGTGTGACAGGTGTCTCCTCCTGCACCTGGTCAGGAACCTCAAGCCGCAGTGAAGCGCCAGCCCCACCGTCAGCGTTAACATTGGAATCGGTCTGGTCTGTAGTTGTGGTGGTGGTGTTGGTGGTAGTAGTGGATGTGTTTGTCAGTGTTATGACAGTGGAATTGTCTGACTGATCAGTGGTGGTCTTTGTTGAAGAGCTATCCTGCCCTGGTGTGGCGCTGCTTTCAAAGGCACGAGAGGCAGACTGATCTAAGACAGAGTCCGACGAGCTGACCAAAGCTGTTGTTGTGGGTACATCTGTAGTCAGATCTGGAATAGGAAACATGGAATACATGAGAACATTTCTCAAGTGCCCCTTATCAATATTTATGTTGTAGATCTTTGTTTCTTGATGGCTTCAACCTATGGCCTTTTGCCATGTCCTTTATTTTCTTTCTCCGTTATTGATGTTCTGTGGTCAGCCATACCCTAGTTCTATCTTTCTAGTCCACTGTTGTTATAGAAGACACACAGGAAGAGAATTACATGCATTACAAAAGGCAGAAGAAGCGCAGGAGGGTGGAGTGGCTTTGTTTTGTAGAAAGTGTTCCCTCCCAAAGTCCCAGCCGTGTCCAGCCCTTTTCCTTTTTATTCATTTATTTCATTTTATCGGCCATTGTCCTTCCTGTCTGCATACTGTATTTTATCATTGTCACGAGCGAGTGAGCGAGGATCAGTAGTTACGAGAAGAGGGGAAAGCGTGCATGTTGTGAGTGGGGGGGGGGGGGTCTGAATGAGGCGAGAGCGCTGTATTACTATCACTGCACACTAAGACGTCTAAGAAAGCGGACGCAGGAGAAAGCCCCAGAGGGCGAACATAAGGAGAGCAGTCGGAAGACTTGGGAGTAGTGTTTTTCCAGTGATGACTGGTAGGTGAAACGATGATTGATAATAGTTATGATTGATGTATTATATTTGTCTATGACCATGATGTAAATAAGTATATGTGAGGAATGTGGAAGTCCTTGATACTGTATATAGCAATGTGCGCCATGAGCGATAGATGAAAGTTGAGTTCATGGATTTGTAGCGAGAGTGAGTATTGTGTACTACAGTGGAGGTGTGTTACCGTAAGATGTTTGGTGAGTGAAAGGTGGACTATTGTGTGTACGCTTCATGAGTCGTAAGGAGGGGTGAAGTGAATAGGAATGGTATGGTATTATACCAATGTAATGTTATTCTTGTAGGTGCCGAGGTCGGGCCGAAGAGCGCCGCCTACGGTGAGCCCAGGGGATAGGCCAGCATAGGGCCGGAGGCCACACATAGGCCAGGAAGGAAGCTGTCGGTGCAGGACAGTAGAGGCACATGAGTCGTGGCAGTCTGGCCACCGACAGGGACGTATATATGATCGTAATGTGCTATTGCCATGTTGATGTGCTATTGAAATGTTGATGTGCTATTGAAATGCTAATGTGCTATGGCCATGTTGATGTGCTATTGGAATGCTAATGTGTTATGGCAATAGGAAGGGGATATTGAGAGACTGCGGTGCCAGTGAAATATTAATGTGCTATTAAGACATGGAGAGGAGAAGCTGAGACCGAAGTGTCTTTAGAAAGTAACTACCGGGTTGTGGGCCCGAGGAAGAGTGCATGTGGGAATAAGGCCGTTGGACGGCAGTAACGTGAATAATATAATGTATGTAGTTGCGCTATTATCTTTATGTTTATGTATAATAAATGTGTGAGTCTGATGGGTTGTTCTGTTAAGTGTTATACTTGTTCGTTCGTGATTGCTGTCTTGTTATAATTATTACATCTCCCAGTCTGGGATTTGTGACAATCATACTCATTGGGATCACAAAACGGAGCGCAGACACTGAGCATGGGGGGGGGGGGTCAACAGATACGTGGACACCAGTGTATGTTTGTGCTAAAGGTTTTATTACATCTCCTAACCTGGAGAATGGGGCATGCCAGACAATATTTGAAAACAAGCAGGGACCAGACAGAAGAATGGGAGGTGTGGGGCTCTTTATTGTGGTTAAAGATGTATACACTGGTACTTTACCAACAGGAAATTTGAGTTTGACTTTGGAAAATAAGGATAACGGGCACACACTGTGCTGGGGAAAAATAAAGCAAGACGACAGAAAGAATTTAGCACAATGACAGGACAGAAGGAGACACTACCAGAAAACCTTCCCACGCTCCGATTACCAACAGGAAAAGACATAATACATTTCAATGGATGACAAATTAATTAATTAATGACAACTGGAGTCATAATCAGCATCTTTATTTATTTCAGACCAGAAATTTTTGCCTTGACTGCGAAAAAAAAACAAAAACAAAAAAACAACTTGTAGACAGCGAGAAGAAGTTCATTTTTTTCTTTAGTTTTTTGTTTGTTTTCTTGTTCAAGAAATGTAGGGACAGACAGACGAACACAAGAAAGAGAGGAAACAGCGAGAATATGAGCAAACAACTATCAGAGAAAGACTGTACATGTCATATACATTTTACACATTGGTGATCCAAACTCAATGTTAAAAATCAGCACTAACAAACTATACAACATTATGCTAGGCACTTCTTGTCTGCCAGAAGCTGTTTGTACCGTTCCGGGCTCACTATGATAGCCCCACAACAAACTGAAATATCCATGTACAACCAGGCAACTATTTTTTGTCCACACTACTTACCGCTGCTGCTCTCGCCAATGCTACTGATGTCTTGTGATGGATCACTCCGGGACTTTCTGAAACAAAAACAAACAAATCTATTATATATTTCAGTAACTTGCAACCTTTGGCATGACTAACTGACCAAACTATACACTCTTCAGGCCTTCAATTTGGCAGGAAGGTGGCAATTGAGATAAGGAAGATGATGGCTATAATTAAAAGTTGTTTACTTCAAGCATGTATTTTAAAAAAATAACAATGTTTATTGCTATGTAACATCTGTATTTTTGCATGTTTGTTTCGTAATATTATATAGTACCGTGCATGTCACAAAAAGGAACCGTATCAAGCGTACAGTTTGGTGCGTAGTGTTCTGGTGCGCATGACTGTAGTTTATTACTTTTATTATATGAAAGAGAGAGAGAGAGAGGGCACATGATTGTTTATTCCGGGCCATGTGCTCGGTAGGCCATCTAGTAATATATATCTGAGGGGTATTTCTGCAGATTTAGTTTGAGTTCTGCATCCTTGATTTAATGAATGCCTTCTGAGTTTGTCCCAGCTCAACTATTTCTTTGCTACACACAACTTTTTCTTTTAGCTAATTTTAGTCTTGATTGAACCACGCCTGCCTTGGTACTTCGGGCGCGTTAAAACTGTCTTCACTCGACAGGAGGAAAGATAGACCTGGCGCACCCAGTCCAAACGGACATAAGACAAACTTGACTCAATGTGCTATGGGCCTGAATCGACCAAAAACAAAAAAAAATAGGGCTAAAAATGAGATAATTAGCGCGTACAATGTAATATTTTCAGGCACTGTCTGGTACTGCAAACTTCAGCACTTTCAAGATGCCTTACTCATATCCTAATTGTCCTGCGTTAATGCGTTTGGCTGACACCACCATATTTGTTGGGTGTTTGAGTTTGAGCTTGGGTTGAACGGTCCGTCGGCACCATTAAGGCCACTTTCAACCTTTCACTTTTCTTTTTTTTTGGTTACCTTGAGATAGCTTTAAGCCCTCAAATAAAAGAGATCAAATCAAGGTGAAGTTAAAAATCTAACGGGGAAAGGCCCGTACTGTAAATATGATAAAAATATAATAAATCAACGTAAAGATTTGCTGATCTTTGTGCACAACCATGCCGTCTTCCTCTAAGAATCCAGGTAAACGTGGGCATGATACAGAGCTAGCTACTGCACCTGCGTGTTGAGTACATTCACCCCAGCTTTAAAGCAAGAATTCACGGTTGAAAAACTTGAATCTACGCAGATATAAACGTTACACACATGGATCAGAGAATCAATCATCTCATGAACATTATTTGTCTACTCTGACCAGCCACAGGACACCATGTGGACATCATCGACACGGACATTAAATCAACCAGATATACCTGTAATTACAGGGCAGGGCATTGGGCGGAAGAGAATTAGCCGCAGATCAAAGGTAACAGAATACAACGCTTCAACCATTTGCAATTTCCCTGTTTTTGAACTTGTGAGCAAGCTAATGCACACACAAATCTGAAGACCAGCGCTCTCTAATTTCTGCATGATGTTGATTTATTAAAAGCTTTTATTTGATTATTTATCTATTGGTTTGGTTTTCAGCTTCTCCTGGAAAAATAAAATCAATTTTCCCTTTCATCTTGCCCCAATCTGCATTCCAATCCACCAAACGTTTAATACACGTAAAAATATTATTATATTAATATTTCATCTATTTTCATCTTCTTACTTGACAACACAAATCTGGGCTATCAACGGTCGATTTGGACGTGAATATTTAATTTGCAAGCAATTACTTTTTGCCATTAATTGCTATCGTTCGTCATTAATTCTGAACACTCGTTTATCCCAGCACCATAACTCACGGGTTAAAAAAGTTGACATCTGCATTTCAATGGCAGGAATAACGTGGCCACTTGGAATGCATTAGTCGAATTGTACATTATAATATAGAAGCGCAAACGTACACCTGCCACAAACCAAGGGCTCTATAATATCGCAACAACAACAATAACAACAACTGACAGTCAGACAACAGACAGACAGATACACCTAATAGTGTTGGTTCGGAGAATTTATTCGTTCGCTGGCTTTAAACATGGGTCAGCAAGGCATTTTAATACTGACAATACATCAGCCATACAAAAGCTCTGAAGTTTAATAGCGCTAATGCGACAGAGAGCTAGATCTAATTCAGAAGTCCTCTGGGCTGACAGTGAGACGTCACAGGACACGAGAAATGCTGTTTTACATTTGGTGAATTCCCCATGGCTGCACGGTCTCCTGGGTCCGCCAGAAACAAGAAAAGTGACCACAAGATCATTATTGGTAAAATGAAACAGTTGTCATAAAAGATCACGATCTTAAAAAAACAACAAAACAACAGATCAATAATTCAGTAGTTTATGGTTTCTGTTGTTTAAACTGCTGTTGTTTGGACACGTTCAAAACAACACTGCCCGAGCTCGCACGCACACACATTTTGGCATCGTCTTCGAGTCGCCACAGTTGTAACATGGGCCCCAAAGTTCAAACTGACTTTAAAATTTAATGTCATCAGTTCATTAGGCATGACTGAAAATCAATTTCAAAATCACTCCACAATAACTTTTTGCTGTACTAATTAAGATAACATGAAGTTTTTTATATATGTTAATTTGAGACTCGTCAAAATATGATTTTACCGGGGATTCGACCGTTAAGAGGTGAAACAGACTGAGGTGTGGGCAGTGCCTATTGTGCTAGTGTGAAGCAGAATGTATGGGCGGTGAGCCATGAGTCTGGCGCCTACACCAGCCTTAGTCTGTTTCATTCCTAAATGTCCTACATTCCTTCCATTTCAACTAGGAAGTTCTCGCTATCTCAAAAAACGTATCCAAAATCAGAAGTATACAATCACATTCCATTTACCTTATTTCTCCTCTTGCTAATATACTTTGGGGTTGCTTTATCATTCTCGGATACCAGGCAAATGAAATATGATGGTGGAAAACAAAAGACATTTTTACGTTTCATAACCGATCGTTTGCAGAAGATGACAGTTTCATTACTTTGTCCTATCAATACGACGGTGCAAACCTTTTTGTCTGACAGTTCTGATGGATGTCCCAAGCTCTGGCTACATTCCAGAAAATTGAGAGCGGCCAGCCGCCCGTTACACACTGATTACCCACATCTGCATACGTAACTCTGGCCGGTAACTTTGTATGGAAATTGTGTAAGACTCTGGGACAAACGCGTGGTCTCAGTGCAATGTATTTATACTGATTTGGTTCTTCCTATACGAAGGGCAAGGTCAGCCGATACGTTCCTGATTGAGTTAACTAAGGATTATCAATAGTCTAGCGGATAGGTGAAAGATATTGCATGTATGTGCAGCTGAGTGTAGAACCAATGCTGTCTGGGGCATTCTGGAAGAACAAAACAGTCATCAGCGTTGCTGTAAAGTGTACTGGTGTACTTCCCACAGATGTTGGAGGAAATGAGTTAAATGTGGAAATCCCAAGGGAAACGTTCAACTGTCAGGCCACACAATTCAATCACGCCTTTTCTGACTCAGGTTACCATGGTCGTTCATGAGTACAATTCTCTATCAACCTGCTTAAAGCTTTCTCTGTTATTTCTGCACTTTAGGGGTATCATACTAAGCCCGGAAAGTCAAAGCCAGTTGCTGCCAGCGAAATGTACACCCAAGAACCAGTGGCGGATGATGACTGTGTCTGACCGGGCTTAGTATGATAGGGTCTTCCCGGATTTACTAAAAAAAAAAAAAAGGAAATGATGGTGTGCACTTCTTGTCTGCCAGCAGCTAACTGTGCCATTCCGGGGTAAGGAGGTATTATAGGTAGAATGCGCATATCCACCATCTTGTCTGTCCGGACCCACTTAAGGCGTCGCGAACCAATCGGAGGCGAGTTCACTACTGTAAACAATGACACGTATGTATACGCACATGGGAGACGTTCGGTCAATTCTTTCACTTCCTTTGTCTTGTTTACACGGATGGTAGGGAATCGGACCAGTTTGGATACATCCTTTCCACCCCCGTCACAACAGTCAACTGCAATGCAACCAGCAGGCATTTTTTCTACTTAAACACATCTCGAAGTTACACTCATCAGCTGATTCCCCGGCCATCTTGTTTGGCGGAAGTACAAAACAAAAACTCTGTGGCGTCATGCGCATTCTACCTATAGTCAGCCCGGCCGGACACAGCCACTTACTGCCAGCAAAATATACACCCAAGAAATAGTGGCAGTAGCTGACTGTATCTGACTGAGCTTAGTATGATAGGGTCTTCCCGGATTTATTAACGAAATATAGGAAATTATGGTGTGCACATCTTGTCTGCCAGCAGCAGACCGGCAGCGGACTGTATCTGACAGGGTTCAGTATGATAAGGTCTTCCCGAATTGCCAGGAAATTGTAGGAAATTATGGTGTGCACTTCTTGTCTGCCAGCAGCAGGCCGGCAGCGGACTGTATCTGACAGGGTTCAGTATGATAAGGTCTTCCCGAATTTGTCAGGAAATTGTAGGAAATTATGGTGTGCACTTCTTGTCTGCCAGCAGCAGGCCGGCAGCGGACTGTATCTGACAGGGTTCAGTATGATAAGGTCTTCCCGAATTTGTCAGGAAATTGTAGGAAATTATGGTGTGCACTTCTTGTCTGCCAGCAGCTGGCTTTGCTCCTCCTCCCCTTAGTGTGGATGCTTGTGCACATGTAGAATTAGTGTTGCTAACAATAAAGGAACAGAATTTTCAGGGCTGAACCCAGCCTTTTAAAAACAGCCTATTTTACACCGGGCGATGACCGGCATCACACGTGTCCTTGGCCTTTCTAACACCACAATCATTTCATGGTATCAAAGGCTGTTTTGACTGTACTGATTGGATTGTCTTTAATGATACTGCCAGAGATATTCACGAATTAACGTACATTACTTCAAATAAGAAAGAAGTAGCGTGTTTCCAAAAAAATAAACCCTGGGTCAGCAAAGAATTAAAACTACTTTTAAACGAAGAGAAAAGAGCATTCCAAGGAAAACATGAAATGAAAAATGAGGAAATCCAAAGAAAATTAGAAGAAAAAAGATAGAAGAATGCAGAAATCAATACAAGAATAAATTACAGCAGTAATTTACATCACACAAAACCGGACAGGTATGGGACTATGTGAAAAAGATTGTTGGGAATTCACCAAAACAAACACCAATTCGACGTACCAAATGTCAATGTATATGTAAATGATCTGAATGGTTATTATGCCCGTTTTGACATTCATGATTTCTCCACTGGAAGATCTAGACTCTATAATTATGTGAGTTGAACAATGATATTTTTTAAAACGATTTTGTCAATGAAGATTCTATTATTGACAGTGAACAAGACCTCGTAAAACAGTTCACAACAATGAATGTCAACAAGAGTTGTGGGCCTGATGGTATAAAGTGTCAGACTGAAAATGTGTTCACAACAACTAGCAAAAGCCTTTACGCCTATTTTCAATCGATCACTAACCAGCCATGTAATTCCTTTGTGCTGGAAAACATCTAAAATAATACCTGTACCCGAAAAAGAACAAAGTAGTAGAAATGAACGATTTAAGGCCGATTGCACTAACGTCCAATATAATGAAATGCTCGGAGAGAATTGTTTTGACACGATTATGGCCCCTTTTAAAATGTCACCAAGATCCGATGCAATTTGCTCACTGTGAGAAAAGGGGTGTGGAAAATGCCATCCTATAGGCTACTTCTTGACTACGTCTACAAACATCTTGACATTCCAAAGAACTACGCGCGAATCCTTTTCGTAGACTTTTCCAGCTCCTTCAATACCATTCAGCCACGTCTCCTTGTTTCAAAATTGTTGGAAATAAATGTCATTGTCAACAAAAATATTGAATCGTGGGTATTATATTTCCGTACTAATTGACGCCAGTATGTAAGTTTGAATGTTGGGCAGAGCATTTTTACATCATCAACTCTCATTACGAACACAGGAGCGCTTCAAGGCTGTGTTTTATCCCATGTCCTCTTCACCATTTATACCAGTCAATGCAGAAGTGAGTTTGACAAAATTCATATAATTAAATTTGCAGATGACACCACCATCTAAGGCCTCATCACGAACTCAGTCGATGAAGGCGCTTATATTACAGAAATAGCCAGATTTTTACAGTGGTGCCATGATAATTTTCTTGTATTGAATATGAAGAAAACAAAAGAGATTGTAATTGATTTTGGGACAAATACTGCACCTTTACCACCATTAAGCATTGATAATGAAGAGGTTGGGCGAGTTCAATATTACAAATACTTGGGTATATATATATCCATCGCAATCTAGATTGGCATACACATAATTATTTCAAATGTCCATTCAAGAGCCAGCCAGAGAATGTACTTTTTACGAAAATTAAGATCTTTAAATGTTGATAAAACACTGCTTTGCCTGTTATACAAAGCTGCCATCGAAAGTATAATAACTTATTGTATTACAGCATGGGGAGGCAATGCAAGAGAAAGTGACAAGCATAAACTTAACAACACAATCATCAAGAAAGTATGCAACATGACAGAGACGACATTTTTCAGTTTTAACCATCTATACTCAATTGCTTGTGTGAAGAAATTCATGTCCGTCTTAAATGACGGCCATCATCCCCTGTTTCATCAAATTTCTAGACTATCCAAGAGCAGCAGAATAATACACATGAAAACAAACGGGGAAAGATACAGAAGATCGTTTTTGCCTTCAGCAATTCGTCTCAGCAAGCCAGTCTAACTAGATATGTGCCACATTTCATTAAGGTTCTCTCCCATGTCACTCCATGTGTGTTTGTTATTGACTTATTGAGTTTGCCTATCTGATGATACGTAAGATATGGTGTAAGATGTGTGTGCTGTTAAACGCTCTGTGAACAAGAATTTCTCTTATGGGATAATAAAGTAATTCTTATCTTATCTTATTTTCACTTTCCTGGAAAAAAACACCCACAAAACACGTAAGACACGCAGATTTCAGAGATAAGACAACAGACGTAACAGTGAAAGCGCCAAAGATATCTGCCGGATGACGGGGTCAAGTATAGGGGTTGGAGTGATGCCAATCCCAGGTGCAGAAAGGGACAACTCTTCTTTATACACATAGCATAAACTTTTTCAACTTATCCTTTCATTGGTAGTTAATGATCTCTCCTAGGTCACTTACATTACACAACACGGGTGGCCAAACTTGTTTAACTCTTTAACTCCGTAATTGTTTTCCTAGTTTTTACGTTGTTGTTGGTTTTTTTTTTGCCTGAAAACTGGAAACTAGAAGGAAAACAAAAACAGTCGTCGCTAACCCCATTGCCAGCTTTTTTTTCGTTCCTGTTAGGGGCCAAATTTGAACGCCTAATAAATATTAAACGCTTCGTAGTTTACCGAGGGCGCAAGCATCTAACATTAAATGCTTCGTAGTTAAAGAGTTAATGTAAGAGCCACATACGGCAAACTTCAGACGTCCGAAAGCCACAAGATATGAACAAAATTTACACATACGTCTTTATTGTTACATACACGTTTATATATATATATATATATATATATCCCCTTAGCATCAAAGAACAATGCCTCACTCAGATCTAGCATTAAATTTAGGATTTGAATTCTTAAATAGTTTTACTATCCATGAACTTACGTTTGAAACCAGTAAGGTCTTAGTTCATACCCAGTAAATAATTATCAAGCTTGAAATGTTTTCTCATTTACCTTTTATATGAACTATGATGAAAAAAGAGCTTAGTCAGCATATTTCCACTAGCCACATTCTGAAGGTCAAAGAGCCGCATGTGGCTCATGAGCCGCGGTTTGGCCACCCCTGTTATACAAGCTTAAAAGTCGCGCTCCGCTTTCTACCCTCTAAATATCTGTCTCGGCAAACCAAAATAATTCCCAAAGCAAATAGACCTTCGGCCATTACAACAAAAGGTTTAGAATAAAAAAAACACCCCAATTTAATGCGTCAACAATTTATTGGAGTAAAAATTAAAAGCTATAATATAAACTTTAACTGTCAGTATTTGTTTGAGACCAATGTAAGGCAGCAGGGTATTCCTGTGTTCTAATTTTGGTGGCGAGTATGTCGAATAGTTTAAATCAGCCGGCAGGTAGTGTTGACGTCAGAGGTCATGTGCTCGTGGGGAAAACAAGAGGTCGGGGGCAAGCAGTCAGCGAAACAAAGCAAACTCAAAAGAAAAGAAAAAGAAAACTAATAAGACAAAAATCGGTGCATTCTCCGCGGTATTTGAAAACCTGCATGCAAAGTCTGGTTACCGTAGGCGGCCTAATCAAAAACCCTTTTCCATTCACAGAAGAGCATAGTTACGATATTTAGAAGACGCTAAACAACGTGTGCAATGTTAGGCAATGTGTAAGCTTGGCGGTGTTCCTGTTTTATCCAAGCCCAAAAAAAAAAATTATTTAAAAAAAATTAAAAAATCCTGTCAACTTCCAACGATTCCTGTCTCGTTGTCTGAGATCTCCTAGAGTAGTTCTATATCACATTGTGTATATTTTGAGGTACTCTACTCACACCCAAAAGTTTGGTGCTTTTATACCGATGTACACAATTTATAGACTTTTTATTTTTAAAGGACTCCACCACTCTGTCTGTGTGTCTGTGATATGTCCTCGTGCTTTGTTGACGTCCACCCACGTTGTATCACTGGCCAAACGAACCCGTGTTACGGGACGATAGAACTTCACACAGAAGCTAAAGATGATCAGTGAACACACCTCCGTATTTTGGCTATTCGGCTTTGTCATTAGGCTACATTCACCTTCCAATCTTTCAAAAGAGGACCGCCGGGAAGTATGAGCTAAACACAGACAGCTGACATACTGCCAGCGAGGAATGTAAGTTGTCTTTACTTGTCTGTAGGTCCCCCAAGCATTTTTGTGCTAGGGGCGCGTACGTATACGTGCCTATCCCTAACCCCGTCCTTATCCTCAATCCTAAATCTTATCGAATTCCTAACCCCATCCCATACCCTTTCAACCAACAAAAAAAAAAAGTAGGAAAACAAAAAGAAAATCTGAAAAAATAATTAATTAAAGCTGTTGTTAAGACTATATTTTCAGGAAGAGCTCTCTAGCCCTGGAGTTATAAAAGACTTTAAAATTCGTACCCCTAGCGCAAAACGCGCGGGGGGCGTACGTACTGGCAACAAGAACCGTACCCAGAACCCCAGGGCTTAGCCAGAGATCATCCTACAGGGAATATGGTATCTGCCGAATGGGAACCATGGCAGGGAGAAATTACATGTCAAGAGGGTGGTGAAAGACACAGTTCATTCACCATGAACCGATGCATAATGGAAGTGATGATTAACAGCTGACTGATTGTGTACAGCTGGTCTTCGATCTCTTCTCTGTATGCATGTTGAGTGATGGATGGGGCCAGCCACCTCTTTCCTCCCCAATACATCTCTCTCTCTCTCTCACATACACACACACAAACAAACACATCCTCTCTCTGAAACTCTCACTTTCACACAAACACATCTTCTCTCTCTCCCTCACACACACACACATCCTCCCTGTCTCATATCTCTCTCCCCCGCCCCTCTCTCTCTCTCTCTCTCTCAAACACAAACATATCCCCTCCCTCTCTCATATCCTCTCCCACCTCTCTCTCCCTCACACACACACGCTCTCTCCGTCTCACACATACACACACCTCCACCTATCTCTTTAACCTCTCGGAAGTTAAACATAAGAACCTGACGGCCCGTATTCAAATTCATGCACAATTCAGGAGAAACCATCACCATGTTGAATAAACAGTATGAAACCAGAATAACTTTAGAGGTCTGATAGGAATGAGTTCGTAACCTCTCACTCTGTCCAGCCTGCAAAGCTACCTGCGTACAGTTCTCAGGGAAAGGACAGGCACAGTTGCTGTGAGCAGATCAAGTAATGCTGGGGTGGGAGTGGTTCAGACATCCAAGTGTCCCGGATAAAGGGACAGAGTTCGGTTTTGTTCGGTTTCGTAAGAACTCTTGATTTATATTCTGAATGATATCATCTTGTAAACATCGGATCCTTCTACATCACTTAATCAGGAGTTCCGGCATCGGAAATTGCATGGCATCGCCCTCATTTCATTTACCTACGGCAAGAGCTTGAGTTTAGGTTCACCGTACTGGCACGATAATTGCCACCCTGCGCCTTTCATGGGTTCTTGAGGACTTCACTGTAGCTTGGTTTCCAGAACTTGTTTAATAGTAGAAACCAAGATTTTGGGGAAAACCCAGCTAGTTGAATGTAGGTCAGCCATCAAATAGAGTGGTGAATGGAGAAGGTGAGGCAAACAACTGGCCATGAGTAAAGCCCAGACTACTCATATCAACTGACTAGTGCGAAATTCAATGTTTGTCTCACCAAAGAGCAAGATTAAGGTCACAGAATTTGGGAATTTTTGGTAAAGTAGTTGGTGAAGCCTATTAAAACGACCAGTCCAAAATGGTTTTATTGTACACTTTAAAAAAATAAAAAAATTGAATGAATATAAATTGTAGGGCCCAGCCTCCCGCGGGATGGGAAAGATGCGCTGAGGAACCTCATCCAATAAGGTATGAAAGAAGCCGATCTATTGTTCAAAGCCATAACGAGTCCCTAAGTTTGAAACTATTAGCCTGGTGTATTTACCGGTAAGTTTGACATCATCTGAGACCAGCCAGGGCCAATGTTTAATGCCTTTGTTAAGTTAATAGCTAGCTGGACCAATTTCCTCGATCAATATCCGATTTGTTCCCAAAATTACCTTATTAACTCGGCGCAGATAGGGCACAAAGGCTCGCTCAGGTCAGAGAGTAGGACAGTCTCGTCAAAAACGGCCTCAATTTACAGTAACTATGGTAAAAATCACCTGCTAGCTCGCGAAACATTCCCCTCTCCCTCTCTCTGTTCTCGCTCAGTCTCTCTCTCTCTCCCTGCCTCTATCTATCTATCTATCTATCTATCTATCTATCTATCTATCTATCTATCTATCTATCTATCTATCTATCTATCTGTCTGTCTGTCTGTCTGTCTGTCTGTCTGTCTGTCTGCCCGCCCGCCCACCCACCCACCTACCTACCTACCTACCTATCTATCTATCAATCCACCTGTCTACCTACCTATCTATGAACAAATTGGTTGCATCTCTGCTGATATGTCTCCCCGTGTGTCAAATCTGAATGGTGAACCGTCATCTCCAGTCGTTTCTACCACCGATCCCTCCCCCCCTTTGCTGATCTCCAGGACTGAGCCCTCTACATTCTCCTGCATCCCAGCCTTCTCTCCATCCCCTCTGGGCCGAGGCTAAAACCTCGAACGAGTTTGCCTGAGAGCACTTCTCTGTCCTCCCGACCACTCACAAAGTCATCGAGTCTCGTTAAATTTAATTTTTCCCCCTGGCGTTATCTCCTACCCGGGCGACGTAGGTAATCTGTGCCGTATAAACAATAGCAAGGATAATAGGTCGTTAAAAGCTCTGTCTCGGATAAGTAATAACGGACTGACGTTGTAAGCATTGTTTACAAGTTGGCAATTCCACAACTACAACTCAGAATGACACCTGTTTACATGTGAGGTAAACAATCTTGAATCGAACGTAAGAGGGAAACTAAGAAAATCGACTCGCAATTCTTTTTTTTTTTTTTTCTTTTAAATTATCTTTGCAGTTTAAACCTGATTTCTTCTTCTCTCTGTACAGTCTTAAATTATTAAGTAGACCAGAGACCGGATGGTTTACGTTACAGTACCATAACCCACAATGGGCGTTCAGCTCATCAACAAGTCTGCTACAGGTGGTGAGTTGCCTTAGCCAAGAACTGCCAGTCGACAAAAACCAAGCAACGTGCAGTTTTTTATAGGGATTAATCTTATTATAAAAAAAAAATAGTGGAGGGAGAAATTTATTGTGGTGTAATTTTGGCCCTTTTTTTGCTCGACGCTACAGCCTAAATAGCAGTTTCAAAAATTATAAAATTAATTTTCTAAAGTGTCAACTAATCCAGTCCAGTCACTTTTATATCGACCGATTGTGTTGATTCAAGTTTCAGGTATTTTTTAAATAAGAAGTTGTAAGCATATAAAATACAATGATCTTTGTTTTGGCTCCCTGTGTGATGTGAGAGAGGATTTAAATTAATGTTCTTGAACAGAATAAACAAACACAAGAATTTTGAGCAACTCGCTTGGCATTAAGTTTATTCTCTACTAATTTAGTAACTACAGTTCATAACAAGATTAATACTTTCTTTACGACTGAAATTGTAGCTAATACCGAAACACAACTAACTAGGGCCGAGACATCTAACTAACTCCCTCACGTGCATCCACAGTCATTTTATAAGGATGGTCAAACAAGTGGGCGAGACCAAGGACGGTCAAGCTGGCCGAAAGGGCCAGGCGTGTGGGCGGAATCCTTATGTAAGATAGCCGCTCCTATGCGACCTTGGCCTTGAGGGACGGGGTGTGTGAGACGGGCCACCCAGTAGGTGGAAAACCCAATGGAAAACCTAATGTGGGAAACTGATATTATAACACTTGTAGGAAGCCCACTGCACCGGCAACGATGTATTATTATTATTATTAAAACGCGTTCAGTTCGGTGGGGGCAATTTCCCTACTAGAAATGAGTGCCCTCTGATGCGCATGAAATTTATAGTAAGTCTGTAGAATATGAGAAGCTTTCTAGACCAAAAAGAGAGAAATATGGGATCACAGGTTTATCCCGGGTAATCCCGGGAACTTCATCTAGTTTTTAAAATGAAATGTAGTTTGAGATTGACGGTTGACAATGTGGGGACATGATATTCGTACTGTGCTCGGCGAATTTTTGAACTTGAGCCGTCTCTTTTCCCCGCTGTGTTTTATAGTCTACAATTCCCAGCTTTTCCTGTCCACGTGTTGCACGGCGGTGTTCTC
This sequence comes from Onchidella celtica, assembly GCA_963931925.1. Lineage (NCBI taxonomy): Eukaryota > Metazoa > Mollusca > Gastropoda > Systellommatophora > Onchidiidae > Onchidella > Onchidella celtica. The sequence continues at coordinate 57,949,359 of OZ007572.1, read as the reverse complement.
TTTAAGCAATTTTGGTGACCGGAAAAATGCAAATCGTCACTGCTCTATGATAATGGCATATTTCATTTTGACACTTCTGGGAGATTAAGAAAAAACTTTCTTTTCCTGTCGTTTGGTGCCATATGCCATAAAGATTCTACTGATATATAATGACATTTTCCAAATGGCGTATTTCTTTTTCTGTAACATTATCTAATAGCGCCCCATGCTCACGAATGCAATGAACCGCCAATTCCCTTTTGGCATTAGTCTGTTATGTGCCACTGTTGTAGAGCAGTGTCCAAATCAAACTGCCGAGGAAGACATGTTTCTGTAAGCCTGTGCTTTTCTGCTTATTTATCACTAAACACAAACAGACACAACATTATCACAGACTACCACATGAACATACAACAAAACACCAGCATGCCACGACCGACATCCAATCAGATAGCTAAAGAAAGAACCGTCGCCAAGCATGGAAGGTGGCGACATCAGCAAGTTTGTTCGATTGCAGCCAATTCCCTGGAGATCAAATGTTTCAAATTTTTCTTCTCCATCTCTTTTTTTTTGACAGAACTGACAGGCACTGGTTGGACAGCTGTCGCTCGGAAAAACTGGATCTGTGGAGCCCAACCATCTACCCCGTAGTATACCATGTCCCCTGTCTAACATGCAGCAACAGTCTCATTTTCAACAACCAACAGATTACAAGTGTGAGTGCCGACTGATCGTTCATGCAGGTTTATCTTTGGACAGAGCACAATGACAACATTGGCCCCAGTTTGCAATCCAGTAAAACAAAATACGTGCAAGTTCACGGGTCTCATCGCTTAGGCTGGGTTTTCATGCGAACGGAAACGGAAACGTCAAAAACTCTTCAAGTAGTGAGCTAGAAAGAATGTTAGAAACGTTTCCACACGCATGGAAACACTCTTTCTTTTCACTACTTGGCCGATTTTTGACGTGTCCGTTGCCGTTTCCGTCCTCATGAAAACACGGCTTTAGGCTGTTAATATCGCGACCTGAGTTCTTCTTTGTTCCTTAACTCCACGTTTTTATGCATTTGAGAAATTCCACGTTAAACGTTTGCGGCTTTCGTATGAAGTGTTGTTAAGGGACCGCAGTAATGTACACAGACAGCTAGAGATCAGCAGCGAACAAAGCTCCAGAGTTTCTCTAGTAGTAGTAGGCTTTGTAACTGGTTTACATTCCCCTACAACTAGCAGCAATGGAGATAGAACAAACAAAATCCAAGGTCGCCTTTATGACAAGTGGATTTAGGAATGTTCTTTCTGGTCTGGGAAACATCCTGCCTGATATCCTTTGGCCGGACAAGTGGTCTTGTCCACAGCATCCGCTCCGCTCCGCTATTTTACGGAAAAAATGACGTACGACAATATAAAACACTCTTTGACTCGTTAGCGGTGAGGAGCGGAGCGGAACGGATGCCGTGGACAAGTATACAGGCAAAGAGTGTTTTACTTTTTCAAACATAAATTTTCATATGATATCGGAGCGGAACGGATGCCGTGGACAAGTATACAGGCAAAGAGTGTTTTACTTTTTCAAACATAAATTTTCATATGATATCGGAGCGGAACGGATGCCGTGGACAAGTATACAGGCAAAGAGTGTTTTACTTTTTCAAACATAAATTTTCATATGATATCGGAGCGGAACGGATGCCGTGGACAAGTATACAGGCAAAGAGTGTTTTACTTTTTCAAACATAAATTTTCATATGATATCGAGCGGAACGGATGCTGTGAACAGGTATACAGAGGCATAGAGAGTGTATTACTTTCTCACACGTAATTTTCCTTAAAATAACGGAGCCGAGCGGATGCTGTGGACAAGTATACAGACCCAAAGAGTGTATTACTTTCTCATACGTAATTTTCCGTAAAATAACGGAACAGAGCGGATGCTGTGAACAGGTATACAGAGACAAAGAATGTATTACTTTCTCATACGTAATTTTCCGTAAAATAGCGGAGCGGAACGGATGCTGTGGACAACACCACTAAAGCACGAGTACTATTCCGTCAGCAGCGACAGAAAAAAAATGCACATCTGTAAACCGTGCACAGGAAACGATTGATGTTCAATTTTAAAACAGGGTTACCACAGGATAATGGTTTGGGGTTAACGATGTGGATTCACAGGTTGCTTCAGTGTGCATCCTTTTCCATTCTGTAGTTCTAAATATTTGTAATGCCTGGTCCCAGCACTGTGTGTGTGTATGTGTGCACGCACACGTGTGTGTCCGTACGCACACGTGTGTGTAATTAGCCCCACTGTTTGACTGATTTCCGGCTTCCACGGATTCCGTGCTGGCACTTCTCCACAAACAAAGCCGTACATGATATCAAAGATGCTACTATCTCTGCACCACATCACGCCCACTTCTCCCCGTGTAGACATCAGGTAAATCATTCAAACTTATCACTTTACAAGACAGGCAGAGACAGAAAACAAGGTGTGGAGCATTTCTCTAAACGGTCAGAGAGGACGAAAAAAAAAAAAGGAACTTGCGAATAAAATCAAAACAACATAGCAAGTCGTTAGTAACTTCGTTAAGTGGTCGAAATGACCCGATGATTAAAATGGGTCCATGGTGGGTTAGAAAAAAATGCAAAAGTTTCTTTTTTTTTTCTGGAATATTTTCTCTGCATGCCGGCGACTGAATTTTTTTTTTATTATTTTGAGTAAATTTCGAAATTGAAGACCATTCAAACCTCCGGGTAGTTCTAGACAACTGGAGATTACATACAAGATGGCCAGTATCTGAAGGCTGGCCTGAAAATGTCACTGGGTCTTATACAACAATATCTGCTGTTGAAAGCACACTATCTTTTGCAAAACCTTGCTGTTAAGACTGTTGAAGGGCATCAGATATCCTCTCACATGACCTCTCCTTGAGCCTGAGTTTCAGTTAGGAGGAAGCACGTCGACCAGATAACGGCCATATGTGAGTGTGCATGAGAAAACCCGGCATAAGTCGGCAATATGACATTTTGAGTTCTGTACATATAATAAAAGACAAGACATTTCTGATAAATTGAAGTCAGTGACCCCCCTAAAACAAGATTTTGAGAAAACGGCATTTAATCCTAAAAGTGGCAATAGCTAATTGACCCAGTGATGTTGGAGTGATTGCTGTTAGGAGACCGTAGTCTAATAACTAAGCCGGTATAGAGATCATAGTGAGTAGTGTTCACTGCTCATCTACAGTTTACCCTGTAACATGCCACGGTCCCCTAAACAACAGCCAAGTCGGACGTTTTTGGATCTTGTTAGGAGACCATAGTCTAATTACAAAGCCTTTATAGAGATCATAGTGAGTAGTGTTCACTGCTCGTCTACAGTTTACTCTGTAACATGCCACGGTCCCCTAAACAACAGCCAAGTTGGAAGTTTTGTGTCGGACCCATATTTTCACTTCAAAGCCGTTTTTCTCAAAATCAGCTCTGCCGACTTATTGTGGGTTTTCTCATGCACACTCAAACATTGTGGGTTTTCTCATGCACACTCACATATTGTGGGTTTTCTCATGCACACTCACATATTGTGGGTTTTCTCATGCACACTCACATATTGTGGGTTTTCTCATGCACACTCACATATTGTGGGTTTTCCCATGCACACTCACATATTGTGGGTTTTCCCATGCACACTCACATAATGTGGGTTTTCTCATGCACACTCACATATTGTGGGTTTTCTCATGCACACTCACATAATGTGGGTTTTCCCATGCACACTCACATATTGTGGGTTTTCTCATGCACACTCACATATTGTGGGTTTTCCCATGCACACTCACATAATGTGGGTTTTCCCATGCACACTCACATATTGTGGGTTTTCTCATGCACACTCACATATTGTGGTAGGAAGAAACAACACGATAGACAAATAGGCAGAATGATAGGACTTGATGGATGCAGACCCTACCAGAATCGTCCATCGACCACCCGCAAAAGAAATGTGACGTCAACGTGGAGAATGAACAAAAATGCACTCTGGTAACCCTGTCAAATGCTTTACTGGTAAACATAACTTTGTTTGATTAGAGGCCGCGAACTTGTCTCGGCTGTCTGGCCTTTTCGCTGTGTCACGCCACATCACACGGATAAATGAATTTGATTGTCATGATTTTCTTATTCTTATTTAGTTTCAAATGCCTGACACGCTTGGCATCTCCTCTTTTCCTTTCAAATCGATTCCCTTGATATTATAAACGTTTTGGAAGAACTCCGGCAAATTGAAATTAACGTCGTTCCTGGCAGCTGTTCCACATCAATGATGGCGTAAATGGTGGTTTTTGTTGTCTCTGACCATTTTGCTGCGTGTCAGTATGACTTTTCTTCTTTCCTTCATTAACTTGTTTGTTTCTATCTTCTTTCTTTCTTTTTATAAACAATCTACCGACAATAAATGCCAATACGACACACAAGGACATGCCAGGGCAGAAAAGTGAAAGAAAGAACAGGAAGTGATTGAATGAGAAAAGAAAAAAAAAGAAGGGAGAAAAAAAAAAAAACAACCCACAAATATTCCAGTAGACAAAAAATTAATGAACTTCGGCGGTGATTGCGTCGATTTACATTTTGTGGTCTCCTTGATCGGTTCTAGTTGGGTTAAGCTGAAAAAGAGGCTGGAAGAAGGAAATACAAGAGAGGGAAGAACTCTGTAAAGACAGGGATGAGAAGTATGAGCTTCCACGAACGTGAAAGGTGAATGTACACAAAGGACAGTGATTTTGGTTCTGTCCTTGGAACTGGACTGAAGACCCCGCCAGTATAAGCGAAGGGAAGACCACGCCTGATCGGTAATTCAATCACAGCCCAAAACCGGGCGGGCTAATTCTTGGGTGAACTGGACAAGCTGGGTATTCAGACATTCAGATGTGAGACGTGGGGATAGTGGGGGAGTACAGAATGAGTTGATGAGCTCTCCGTCTACATTAGACATCAAAGTCAGTCAGGCGGACTTGACGCTGCTCAGTGCCATTCATCAACATGGAGATTGCCTGGACCCACAGCACCCTGGATTGTTTATTGGGGATTGTTCGTGGACCGTGATGCAAATATAAAGCCGAATAGAGAAACTACTGAGTTGTGTTCACTGCTCAGCTGCAGCGTACTATATAAACTACCACCATTAGAGAACAGCACCATTTCTATGTGCGCTATTGGTGTAGCCATGGGTATCAATCACAGTGTAGCATGAAGGAACGAGAGACAGAGAGGCAAAGGAAAGGAGAAAATGAAGCAGAGAAGCGATGATACCACCCACCTCCCAACTTTTTTTTGCCAAGCATCTGCAGAGATTCCATTGACTTGTACGTAAAGCCGCACCCTCCTGTTCATTACGTTAAGGCGCGAGGATGGTCGACAGGAGTTTCTGATCGGATCTCCTCCTGTCCTACATTCTGTTACATTCTCTATTTCGTCTCGTTTCGTTTTTTTTTTCTAACACAACGTGACCTTTACCGCTCTCTCCAAACGTCAAAACCTTAAGAAACGCAATATGAAATTCAACGTAATTACATTATCTAGCTAGCTGTGAACAGGCGTGTTTTTTTTTTTTTATTAACAGATTACACAATACACGGACATAAAAATGTGGTGTTTAATTGAGAAGACTGACAGCAGTACAGCATTCATGTAGGCAAATTAGCTGGCATTAACATTTTGTATCTGTACAGGCCTGTCCAAAACCGCAAGTTGTGGTTTGTCACACAAAAAAAACAACAACATAAAAACCGCTGTGTACCTGTGCCCTGACAATAATCAAAGCCACTACAAAAAAATGCCGCGCAAGGTGAAAAGGCTATAACTGCCAGCTATGACGAGCAATAAAAACAATGCCAGATATACCGAGGATCCCATAGACAATGTCAGTGAACCAGGTCAAACAGACGGAGTGAACGCTTGCCGACACGACCTCAGGAAGTATAATGGATATACAATTTATTATACAACAAGTGTGAACAGGTGATTCTCCGTTATTCCTTTCAGTAATGAAGCACTTTCGGTGCCGTTGTCACTTTTAAATGCGATCATTTCAGTTATTGCTAAAGGTAAACGGGAACTTGGAAAGCAAAATCTATCATGTCTAAAATACCAGACTTATATTAGTTGGTCCGCTGGGTCGGGGAATACACAGATGTGATTCATACAGTTGAGTTTCGATCACCAATGTGTAAATTGAGGCGCAGAACGAAATTCCCTGTCATACTTTTTAAATTCTACCTGAAGAAAATGCCTCTCTTTTTTCTGTCTCAAAATGTCTTAACACTTTCTTCTGTTCCACTCATTTGTGGCTCAAACGGAACAAATGTATTAAAATGTGGCGAACTTCAAGACCTTTTAAATAATTATGTCCACGTTCACTTTTACGCCTTTCCATGCGTAATGTGATATTTCACAGAATTGAAGACTCAGTGGTTAAAACGCCTTTCATGATAACATTGGGGACCTTGCTTCCTTTAAACAATGATTCACAAGAGGGTACAAACAATTTTTCGTGACAATACGCTGCTGGCATTCGAGTGGTTAATGACTTCAACACCGACGATACAGCCAGGCTATGTTCATCACCTTTTACATCATGGTTCCTGATCACTGAGTACGGGCACATTAGTACTGCACAGACATTCCTGGGCTGTGTATCCTTCACACACACAGGTAGTACTGTTGGTGGTCGCTGCTTCTGGTAGGGTTTCTTTCTGTCCTAGCATTCTGTTATATTTTGTCAATCGCCTTGCATCTTCCTAGCATGTCATGTCGACGCGCTGTCTCTAAACTCAAAACCCTTCACACATTAATTTTATAGTTGTGTTATGGATCCCTAATTCCTTCCAGGGGGACACTGCACTAGTGATCGTTGCACCAAGTTTAATGTCTTCACCTCTGGCAGACATGGGCACAGGCCTGCATTGTGGCCAAGTTTCCCCTGTCCATTCAGGATCTAGGAATATTGTCCGTCCATTTCTTTCTGTATCTGCCCCGTCTCATCGTTCCCTGAAGTGTGCCCTGGTGGATGGTCTTTGATACTCCGCTGGCTGTTGTCACATGTCCATACCATTTCAGCTTTCCTTTTTTTAAATCAGCTTCATACATTACACATGTATAAAACAACAACAACAACAACTTTGAAAATACGATCGACCGCGAGCACGAGAATAAAAAATGTTCTACATGTGTGGGGAAAATGAGTGACAGCCGCAAAAATATCAACCTACAGGTGACTGACACACTATGAGAATCCACGCTGATGGTACCAGAACCTGAATGTGATGTGCATCACGGATGATCTTCCGTCTGGGCTGGAGCAGATTTTGTCTCTAGTAGACACAGACAGAACAAAACAAGTTTCAAACTGAGCGCTTAAACCGACCATTGTCAATACATGAACAGGTGAGATCTGTCCTACACACTTGACATTTTCTCCACAAATGTTATTTTTAACCTTCAAGACAGTACGTTTCATTTTTCTGATTATCCTTTCCTGTCCCAGGCCGTGTGTGCTCCAGGCACTGTATCAAACTAAGGTAAGCAAGAACAGGTTTCTGCTGATGCAGACCTCACCGTGTAGGTGTACTTGAAACTTTAACCACGTTCTTTTCTATACAGATACATTATTACATAAACACCAAAGACAACCTGTAAATGCGTCTCTCTCTCTCTCTCTTTCTCTCAGTCTCTTTCCCCTCCCTTTTTTCCCCTAATAATCTTTCCCTCTGTCTTCCCAAGGGGCCATTTATAAAGTACACGTCATGCTCGCCTTAATTTTGACAACTTTAAGCCTCACCACCCCCAAATCCATCCCCTTTCTCCAACTACCAACATGTTGAATGTCCATGACAATGCCTTGGTATTCTCAAAACTTGAACTGGCAAATGGCATGTTACACGGACCATTTGGCTGTTTCACTTTTAACACCATGGTGCTTGAACGTGGATAACAAGGTGGGTACTTGAAGCAGATATATTTCATGACATGAAATACAACATCTGCAGGTTTACATTGCGTGCCCAGAAATCCAGGTGAAAATAAACACATTTACAATAAAAGAGCGATTTGTAAAAGTTACGCAGAAAACGCCGAGACGAACATAAAACCGGGAAACATGCGCATGCGCCTTTCATCCAAATGGCTTGAATAAAAGAGCGGTGTTAGGGGACCGCAGACTAATTACAAAGCCAATACAGAAACTACTGAATTGCCTTCACAGCTCAGCGAGAGCTTACAGAGTAAATGTAGTTTGTGATGGACGAATGAACTTGTGCGTGAATATTCGTACTGCGGTTAATGAAGACAATTTTCAATACTGAGCCCTACCCGTGACACAGGATACCCATACAGTTCAATTCGCGCCAAATTCCGTCCATCGACTCGCGCGCGTATCATCCATGTCAAAAATGCAACAATTCGCACCTCACTCCTTCATGATTGAACGAAAAAGACAAGTACCGCTGTGACAGAGCTCTGTGAGTAGTACTCACCGTGTTTATACGCGCGCAAGTTGTGGATATATAGTGAAAGAAGAACTGGTTCGTCTGGGGATTCTGTGTCTCGGGCCCTACTTTTTCCAAGCCGCGTCTTATGGTTTGACATTCTCACGTTTTCCTCTCCATATTTTGTTTTTAAAAAAAAGGATAAGAATAAAGATGCCAAAGAGCGCATGCCCAGGCATAGTCTGGCTAATTCCGATTGTATTATATAAACCCTAACAGATGTGTCAGCTCCATCCATTATCCTCAGAGCAACGGTGACTTCTAAGCTGGTGAGAATCCACGGCTGACATTATTAACTGTATAATCAGCAGATACAGACCTAAAACAACAGGGATGTAACAAATCCAGCTTTCCGTAAAAAAAAATAGGAAAATCCCGAACGGAAGCTTCAGGCAAGCGTCGTTGTTGGGTAAGACCATAGAGATATTATTACACTAGAGTGCGCACGGTGTCACACGACGTGGAACTATTAGAGTCTCGTGGCGGCCATTTTGACTCGGGGTGGCGATTTCGGAAGTCAGAGGGTTATTTTTTCTGTATGCAACTGCAAGATGGTTCAGAATTCCATAAATCATTTCTATCCTTCTGCACTTCCCATCTAAGGCTGAGCAACCCAGTTTACGATAACAACGTCTTTCAATCTCTCCCACGCACGCCATCTGTGATTTGTACATCCATTTGTCTTAATTATAATCACACACTTGCGAAGAAACACAGGAAAGACTCGGGGCGGGGTGGGGGGGGGGGGGGGGAGAGGAAAGGCAGAAGAGAATCAAAGACCTGGGTCTTTTATGAACAAGTGCCGAAGCGGCCCCGAGTTGACTGCACAGTGATGGCTCAGTTTCAAGGAGATAGGATGCTAAATGCTCTGGGCTAATAATGCCTAGATTTACGTGTCATCGTACTGCATCATGCTCCTCCCACCCCCCATCACCCTTGTGTTTTGGATTGTCTCAGTTAAAACAGACAGCCATGATGGGACTGGGTGGCAAGGTTATCTCCATAGGCCTAATTCCTCTTTGATATGAATAAAACGTACTTCCAAACAACTTCATCATTTAGTGCATTGGATTGACAATAGGGAAGGGCTAAAGATCAAAACCTATTGTAATATATTTATCAATATGAGTATATCGTGGGGTATTGCCATATTGTTGTTTGCCACCCTGTGCTGATTTTTTAGCCTTTGTCATGAAAGTGGTTCTCTCACTCCTCATTTCATTATAAGTGTCATTCCAATCTTTAAGTTTCGATTTTGAAAGGTCTGGAACAAACCCCAGATGTTACACAACTCTTCGAATTTTCAATCCTCATTTTCCTGAAAAGGCAAAGATGCACATAATACAACAATATGGAAAATGCCAGTCGATATTATTTATCAAACAATAACAACAATTTTTTATTGTGACTTATTTTTTGCTTTCTTTTTTTTTTTTTTTTGCATTCCGTGGAAGGAATCTGAGAGATTGGCTAAATGGATTGCCAGAATAAGTAGACAAACTGAGAATGGGAAGCCTTGGTATCCAACCAAGAATGACTAAGTGTGTAGTGCTCACTTCCTAAGCTCTGACAATTACACAGGGCTCGATAAACAGACACTAAGACCAAAGGCAATTCCATCTGTTTTCGAAAATTATCCTCCCCTCAAGCAGAAACTGCCAACTCCAAGAAGACCATCTCCTAAAAAGAGGAAAAATCCTGAGAGCTGAACAGCCCCCCCCCCCCCGCCAAGGCATGTATGTATGATCTAGATCACTCATATGCCCACCACTCAATCGAAGATCAGCTTGAGAGGACAAAGGCAGAGATTAATTTATGCAAATAGAAGAAAGCTGTGCAAAGGCCGCTGAATTAAGAAATAGCAAGAAAAAGCTGGTACGGAGAGAGAAGAAAATTGAAAATTTTCATGTCTATTCTCTTCTTTCTTTCTTTCTTTCTTTATATGATCCAGTTATACCTCTAAAATATATAAATATTTTTTGTTTCTGTATGAAGGTGAACATTTTTCCTTGTTATATACTACTAACATGCCCTTCTCATGATTTTCTTTTCAAAACTATGCATGTTGTAATTTTCATGTCTCTTACTAGTTTTACCAGTTATGAACTTGTTAGTTTGAAGAACGTTGTTTGGGGGACGAAGTCTGATTACAAAACCAAACAGAGAAAAATTAATATTGAGGTGTTCACTGTTCAGCTATAGCTTTCTATGTAAAACACTCTGTCTCCGCAACAACAGCCCTGTGCTGCATCGTATTGGTAGTATATCTATTATGACTTTGCCATAATTATAGGCGGGGATGGGATTACTATTCCTTGAGACGTCGAACAGCCAGCGCCTGCTCGCTAGCGAATCCTTCCCAAGTCAACATGGCGCGCATGTAGGCCAATTGAGGCCAATGCGACGCGTTGCACTTGTGCATGCGTGCGGACTCTAGTTTATTATAGTATCTCTATGGGTAAGACTGCTGCCGTGAACCGCTGGACAAAAGATTATGAGAATCCCAGAAAATCTGCACTAATTTTACATTGTCTAATTTTTTAAAATTAGTTCAATTGTTTCCTTGGTTCATTTCTCCATCCTGTTACATTTTTTCCCCTGACGAAGATAACTATACGGAAAGCTCGATTTGTCTTCCCTCTTTCTTGACGTTTTTGTTATATCGTTTCTGTATTATTTCTTGCATGAGGTTTGCAACATACACCTTTTTTCTTTTTGCCATATGATTTTGTGTTTGTCGTGAACCGGATCAACATGTACTGGGACAAAGGTCTTTATAACCAACGAAGTCAGAAAAAAAAATCAGAGACTGACATCAATGAAATACATGTATATGCCGTTATTGATAGATACCGCCAGAGATCGCCCCACGTGTATAGGCCATGATTCTCAGAAACCCCCAAATAGAGCCAAATGTACTGTTATAAAAAAAAATAAAAAAAATTACTCCTTGGACACTGTGGACAGTGTCAGAATAGCTGATATCATTAATTCATACTGACAAATTCCCCAGAGAAATTTTCATTTCCTGTTATTTTTGTCCCGAGAAACGCGCTCACAACCTTTCCGCATCCAGTTTTCTAAGAGAGCAGCATTTCGCCTTCCTTTCCGATATCGTCTTGGGAATTGAACAGGAAACTTTGTATGGATTTTTCCTTTGAAAGTTCTAAGGAATACAGGAACACTGTGTCTGCCAGCCAAGTATCAGCACTGTCAGTGTATCAATAGAGTTGTTTATCATCCTAATAGGCAGGAAATTCCCTCGTCCATCCGTCTATCCATGATCTAATTTCACCTTTCATCGTTCAGTATCATACGTTAGATAAGTCGTCCGAATTGAAGTGAACACCAAAATTACCTCTTTATCTCCCCCTCTCTCGATCTCTTTCTTTCTTTTTTTCCGTTCTTCTTTCGTCGTTTAATAATCTATTTTCTTTTATTAATTTAATATATATATTGTTTATTCATATATAGAGAGAGGGGAGAGGTATAGAAGACCAGGTGCTCTTCTCATTCTAACCTAAATCTCCCCCCCCCCCCCGGCCCCCTCTCTTTGTTTTTCTAGTAAGGCCTACTAGAAAGACACATGCCATTATAACGATGAACGGATGGCATGCTATGACATAAACCCCTGTGTCACTTTCGTCATCAGAAATGAATGCGCACATTTTGCCGGCCAGGGCACACGGTGGTCTAGTGGCAAGGTGCTCGCCTCTCATGCCGAAGGTACCGGGTTCGAATCCCCTTCGGTGCAGGCATGTTGGAAGTTTGGGACTTTTTTTTTGTTGTTCATATTTTCCTGTCCCTGATCCTATGATAGGTAGGATCGAGGACCTAGTCTTCTCGGATAAGGACGAAAAATTCGGAGGGCCCGCGTGCACGTTAAAGATACCTTGGCAGTTGGAAATCAAAAAGAGCAGGCCGAACAGGCCGCTGCCCGGGCAAAATACTAGAAAAAGAATCTCTACCACAACCAGAAAATAGACATAAGAGGAATGAGATGTAAATGCCAAGAGCAGCGAAACCTCCTCAAATAAAGAGCTAAACACGCCGGTCAGCTGATTGCTCAGAATCCTTTTTCAACCTGCGTCTATTACCTAGATCATACTATAAGCAGTAAATCTCCCATACCCCGACAGAAGTTTCCAAAGAAAGATACTAAATAAGCCAATCTAAATGCTGTGATTTCTAATTTTCTTATTACCCTGTGTACAGCAAAGGTCATGTTTGCGATGCTTACGGTCCTTTCCCCCTTTGTTGTTGGTAATCCTCTATAAGTAGCAGGCTTCCCGTGTCTAATGTTACATACGATTGTAATCGTCTTACTTGTTTATAACAGTTACAGTCTGAGACTGTCTATAACACACAGAATTTAATTACATTTTTTGGTTGTTTTTTTTTTGTCTGCAGGCAGAATGACTCAGCCTGAGGACGGGTTTACAAAGTTGACCAGGCTTTAGTTGCCGTCTGGATTGGCATGACCAGAAAGTGTGGAAGAAAGCAATATTCAGCAGCTCTTTTGACAATTCGCAATCTTAGTTCTTTGTTCTGTCTCCACTGTCTGATAAACTGGAGACCTTGCAGTATGTCCAAGAGGTATAACAAATGACCACTTTGATAGTTGTTTTAAATGCGCTGTGGCACTATCAAGCTGTTTCACAGTTCCGATTTATTCTAACACCTTATCATCTAATCACAACGGAAGTGAAGCTTCAGATGTAATAATGAAATGCTTTTCAACCGCCTTAAATTTTACGAATATCATATTACGATTGGAAAGACGTAAAATGTAGGTGGGCATATTTTTTAAAAGGTCTTATAATTTCCTGTATTTTTAATACATTCATTGATTTTGAGCCACAACTGAGTTGAATAGAGGAAAGTGTTCCGACAGTTTGAGCCGGTAAAAAGAGCACATTAAAATTTCTTGAGTTGAAAACTGTGACAGAAAATTTCGTTCAGCTTCTCAATTTACACACTGATGACCGACACTCAACTTTAAACACTACATCTGCGCATTCCCCGAGACAGCGGGCCAACGAGTAGCAGGAAAGCCGAAACGTTTTAAGGCCGAATTTCTGGGTTGTGCAACAATCCACTTGGAACAAACAAAAACTCCTAAGGGTAGCCACACAAATGCCACCGAATTCGGTCACCGAGCCACTAGGCGCTTTAGGTGAGAAGAATTGCACTATATCATTTCAACAACTGCACATAGAGCCTACCTAGATTCGGTCCGTTTATATCTAAGTGCAATTCTTCTCGTCTAAAGCGCCTAGTGGCTCGGTGACCGAATTCGGTGGCCTTTGAGTGGCTACCCTTAGGCCGTGTTCAGTCAGAAGACAGAACCGCGTGACGGAGACGACGAGCGGAAATGTAACAAAAAAATGTGTTTTTTTTCCCCCGCACTGGGTAGCGACGTTTAGGAGTTGCCACATAGCCGTCCCACGGAAGTTGCATCGTCACCACCTCTTCTTCCCCGCCTCTGAAATGAAACTTACGCTCTTTGGTGCTGTCCATGTCGTGGATATGCTCGAAGGAAAAAAAAGGGGAGGGGGGGGGGGGGAGCTTATGAAAGGCGTGCATAGAGGGAGGGCGGGGGTTCTGTAAACCATAATAATATGTATGCTTTTCAGTCACGGTCCATAATGAATTAAACCATTGTTGTTTTTTTTGATACTCTGTAAAAGCAAAACAAATGTTATAATCCTATAAATACTATGTTTCTCATGAAAGAGTTAAATCCATGCAAATTGCCATTTCAAGTTTCAGAATATCAAGACTGAGGTCAATCGCGTGAAAAGCCTATATCACAGGTTTGGCTGGTCAACAAGGTGTTTTGAAAACGGTTCCATAATGTTAATCATGAAACAGCAGTGTAAAAAAACACAAAAATGATCTGAAATAAAACGGCATCCCTAATCTCGCTGAAAGCTGTATTAGCTGTTGCTGTTCTTGTTTTTAATCCACAAAACAGCTTGTGACTGAGAAATAGCACGTACGAGTGCCTGATTAGTGGAAATCAAAGCCAATAAAAATTTTCAATGCTCATCCCTGCTGATCTGCTGACGTGGCGCTGGCGTCACCAATGGTCTCAATAAAATACGTTGCATGGGTTGATGACGTGGCTCAAAATCCTGGATAATCCTCAAACCAAACTATGACCTTGTGCCTGTACAGCTCTGCACCCAATTAATGTGGATAAGTTGTTTTCCGCTGTAGTTCAGACTATGTGGAATTACAGGTCAATCGGTACATTTGCCCACGCTAAACGCCTTCATTTTGATGCCTCTGTTTCGTCAACAATGAACAGGACAGGAAGCGGCTATTCCGGCCTGGTGGCTAGTTTTGTCCAATACGGATTATTCTGGCCGGGTACAAGAACACACGGTCTGACTGCAAAATTCTAAAAGCAGCTGACATATGTTCTGGCGGCCTGTTCTTGAAATCGTTACTCTAATCTCGTGGATGACCACATTCCCCATGTCTCCGTCCAGTTCTAAACAAATTTAGAAAACAATTGAGTCTCGGGCGTTCCCGTAAATGCCATTTTCGAAAAAGAAACAATGACAGACGTACAGAATATAACAAATGTGAGAACCTTACTCTAACCTCATGGATGACCCCAAATCCACACCTCTCCTGCCAGTCCAACCAAACATATGGAAAACAATTGACCCTCGGCATTCATACAGCAGGCGTTTCTGAAGGAAAGCCATGACAGATGTACAGAATATAGGAAATCTGCGTGGTCAGGACGCCCCTGGCGTGCCGCTTGCTTAACTGCAGCATGTTGAATCAGAATTACCTTTCTCCTTATGTTAGGTGTGAACTCTGGATGATGAATGCATGGAGGAGTTTGCAGAGTTCACTAATGTGACAAAGTATCGTCATTTTTTTTTTTTCACGAGAGATGCAAGTAGAGCAAACTTACTAGTTATTGGAACTCTGATCCACTGTACTTGGCACACACCCATTTGGTGCAAATACATGTATGAGAAAAGACAATATGCTAAAAACTGGGTAACTGAATGATAGTTTAAGCCTTTCGGGGTCGGGCCAGCCAATGTTGATCAGCTGACTAGTTCGATGGTGACGTCGCAAGTCATAGTTCCAATGAGAGGAGAAAAAAAAAGAGCAACCAGTTGGCTGGTGCCCGAGGTCTCACTGAGACACAATGCCATGACGTCAAAATCTAACTTGTCGCTCGGCCAAAAACGGCTAGGACGCACCTACGGCGATTTAAAGGAGGGTTCTTGAGAAAAAAATAAAGAGTAGAACGGTAGCACTTCATCACTACCAGGTATTTGGAGCACCTCAAAACCGGATCACATAAATACTGGTGGTACTCGTCGTGGTACTCGTCGTGGTACTCGTCCATCTGTGAACCTTCTTTGGTACTCATGAGTCAGACTGGGTTAACATTGCAAATCATTCCCTGTAACAATGTATCAGTTATGTCAACCACGTTAAGGCGTGCCCACACTCAAAATCTGAAGCTGTGGCAGACAGCCAGCGGTAGAGAAGCTGTAAGCTGGTAGATTCTGGTGCAGGAGATGTCTTCAAAAAGAATTCCGATAGCTCGTGCTCCGTTTATCGATGTTATTCAGAGCGGTGCGACACAATTAGGTGTGAGTGCAAGCTACCGATCCTACTCATTTACTCGCAGATGGCGTACCTATGTTGAATGTTTTCTCTTACGTGGTCACAGACTGTCTACTAGAGGCTGGAAACAAGTGAAATTCATTTATCTATTTATTTTTTTTTTTTACAATTTTGTTCCCTGGCCTAATTTCTCACTCTTTTTAGAAAATTAGTCACAAATTTACATTTTGGTGCCCGTCATCCAGTCAAACTGAGAAATTCAATGGTTTGCTGTTGGTAAACTATGAACTAGACGAGTCTACAGATCGACCGGGGGAGCTTAGGTTGTCTCTCTGCTTGTAGCACATCAATATTCTTCGCATTTCTCGATTTGATTTGATTTTTTTTTTTAAAGAAGGAAAACCATTGGCTGGTTCAACCCCACCCCACCCCCACCATTGGCTGGTTCAACCTCCAGCAAACCATTAGCTGGTTCAATCCCCACCCCCACCATTGGCTGGTTCAACCTCCAGCAAACCATTAGCTGGTTCAACCCCCACCAAACTATTAGCTGGTTCAATCCCCACTCCACCATTAACTGGTTCAACCCCCAACAAACCATTAGCTGGTTCAACCCCCACCAAACTATTAGCTGGTTCAACCCCCACCAAACTATTAGCTGGTTCAATCCCCACCCCACCATTAGCTGGTTCAACCCCCACCCCCACCATTAGCTGGTTCAACCCCCACCAAACCATTAGCTGGTTCAACCCCCACCAAACTATTAGCTGGTTCAACCCCCACCAAACTATTAGCTGGTTCAATCCCCACTCCACCATTAGCTGGTTCAACCCCCCACCAAACCATTAGCTGGTTCAACCCCCACCAAACTATTAGCTGGTTCAATCCCCACCCCACCATTAGCTGGTTTAACCCCCACCCCACCATTAGCTGGTTCAATCCCCACCCCCACCCATTAGCTGGTTCAATCCCCACCAAACCATTAGCTGGTTCAACCCCCACCAAACCATTAGCTGGTTCAACCCCCACCAAAATATTAGCTGGTTCAATCCCCACCCCCACCATTAGCTGGTTCAACCCCCATCAAACTATTAGCTGGTTCAACCACCACCAAACTATTAGCTGGTTCAATCCCCACCAAACCATCAGCTAGTTCAACCCCCACCCCATCCCCACCAAACATAGACTTAATGTTCCAAGTTAACACTCATCAACTGCTAAGTCCAGACACCACCATGTCACCAAATCTCGCCCCTACAATTTTCTCTCTCTCCCCCCCCCCCCCCGGGACAATCTGGCAGTATTGGCAAACAGTCACTCACAGCCAGAGGCGGAACTCCAACTGATGGCCAATAATAATAACAACAATAATTTAAGGAAAAAAAAAAAGACACCCCTTCAAACGTATGATATTTGAAAATTCAGGCTGTACGCAGGAATATTTGGCCCCAAATTTGGCGTCCATGGGGCAAGGACCCTACCTGCCAAACCCTAGATACGCCACTGTTCAAAGCCGTAGAACTTGTGCTCTCAGTTCATCCCCTCTACCAAATCTTGAGCAAAAAAGCGCATTCTCTCACGTCAGCACTCGTGAGCACCCGCTGGCGGCCACTATCCCACTCCATGACACCTGCACGAGCAGCACTAGGGGAGTGCCTGACGAGGCCAGCAAGTTCGGAGAGGGGGGGGGGGAAGACCCCACCTGATTGTCATTCTGCCTATTGTCTGCGTACTACAGCGCTGGGATTGACACCTTGCTTGTCTTCATGGATCTAATCCAAAGCGATCTGGGCAGAACTTAGCTCCATTGGGGTCTACAAGTCAAATATGCGTTCATCAACATCGATGAGGCGAAGGAATCCACTGTCATCACGTTCTGCAGAACTTTGAAATAATTGTGTGAATCCGGCAAAGTCGGGCTTAAGGTGAAATGTTAATACCTCTTTAAAGAATCAAATTAAAGTATTTCTAACGCGATTTCGAGCAAAGTATTTTTAACCGAAAGCAGAAAAATTGCTAATCTTTCATATTATAAGTCAATCTCAGTTTCCACAGAAAATGTTTCTCCTTTTGGACTTCTTTATTTTTATTTTTTTTCAGGAATTTGTTATTTCACCTTAAGCCCGATTTTGCTAGATCCACCCACAATTTATTGCGGTTTCATTGCCAAGCGGGGAAAAAAAGAAAAGAAGAAACGTACTGAGGTTGTGGCAAAGGGAAGGACTTCAATAAAAACAAGTAACAATAAATAAATAAATAAATAAATACATGCCCTGATTTTCCACATGACTGATCAAGTGTACCCTTGACTTTGCTAAGTGAAAATCTATCGCTAATAAGGTCAATTACCCCTATTCTATTTAGATCCCCGGGTCGGACAAAAGGGACATCACCCATACTTGCACTGAGTGTGGCGTACACCAGGCCGGATGCCCTTGTGATGTTACCTAATCGGCCTGACAACGTGGCGGGCGGCGCGCGCGCCCCCATGGGCTGGGCTGGCCGGTGAGCGCTAGGGGAACTTGGTGGGGTGAGACCCACACAGACACACAGCAAGTCTTGACTAGGGCGAGGTAGAGGCGGAAATATATCAGGGCTGAGAGTGACCAGTGAGACACTAAGTGCGCTATCTCACCTAATTAAGTCCTTGTTCTACGCGATGACAATCAAGAAAATGCAGAATTCTAACAGTGGATAGTTTAGGTCACCAACACAACGCATCGGACCATGAATGTATCAATATTTGCATGACGATTTAAAACATATAGTTGCCTTGCCTTTTTTTTTTTTTTAAACAAATGTGAGAAGATACGGGTATTCCTTTCAATTTTAAAATACAAACTTGGACGTTAATGAATGGATGTTGCTGTGTGACCAGTTTGCTTTAACTTCACTGCAGTTTTGCCTTAGCAGATATTTCCCAGAATTCTGCAGGTCGTTCATATATAATATACACAGACTAGATTTTGATTAACTGTGTGCGTTTACTGAATCTGGCGTGACATTTTCTATGAATTAATTCTGAAGACATTTCTCAGTTCTGTGAAAGGAAATTCAATGTGCAGTGATACATATACGTGGATGAGCTACGAAGACGCAAAAGGACAACAAAAGATCACCAGGTAATGGCGTAATGATTTACATTGTCATTTGACTTGGTATAACTGTATGCACTGCAGAAACTGTTGACATTTCTTGTCATGGGTTGGAGGAATTGAAAGGTGTGAGGACTTTCACTGTCTTCCTTCTTTAACTTCTTTTGTAATGGTAGACTAGATCAGTAGACAACAATGATCAACAACAGACAAAATCACAGTACAGAATTATAATGTAGATATTGTAGGAAAATACAGGAAGTCCCCTTTGTTTATGAATACACTCGAAAACTACTTTCTGAGATCAGATACGAGTCTACAATTTGGGGCGACCAATGAATAACCCGCAAAAATGTGCAAATAATTGAACGGTTAACAAAAGAGAAGATTTTGATGACATGCTAGGAACGTGTTCGCGGAACAAACTTCTCGGTGTGCACTGAACCTTGCCGCCTAGCTGTTAATATTTGGAATTCATGTCTATTCATTCTGCTCCGCATTGCAAGCTCCATTTTTCACACTACCTAACGATTTAACCCTAGTCCATATGGTGGGTTTCATACTGGTATAATAAATTATTCCATCACAATCATTGCGTATAATTTCTGGGGACAAGGTGGTCTAGAGGCAAGGTGCTCGCCTCTCATGCCAAGGGTCCCGGGTTCTAAACCCGGGCAGTGCAGGCATGTTGGAAAGTGGAATTTTCTCATATTTTCAAGTCCCTGGTCCTATTGGGGGGTAGGATCGAGTAGTTCTTGGAAATTGGATTTTTCTCATATTTTCAAGTCCCTGGTCCTATTGGGGGGTAGGATCGAGTACCTAGTCTTCTCGGATAAGGACGAAAAAATTCGGAGGGCCCGTGTGCACTTTAAAGATACCTTGGCAGTTGGAAATCGTAAAGAGCAGGCCGAAAGGCCGCTGCCCGGGCAAAATTGAAATTAATAGATTAGAATTTATCCATATCATCTCCCCCCGCCCCCCCCCCCCCCCGCCAGAACAAGAAATAATAAAAAAACAAGTAAAGTGAGGTGTAAATGCCAAGGGCAGCGAACCTCCTAAAATAAAGACCTCAAATCAATTGCGTATAATTTTGGAATACAGGTGTGCCTGCATTCTATTTCTACGGTCATGCCATCCTAATTGAGAAAATCAAATTTTGACAATAATTCCGGAAAGCTCAGTTTGGGTCTTACGCATGTACAGCTTCATGTACACAATGCTAATTAAGTAAACAAGAATGGAAGGTTGCATTCTACAGTCATGCAATCCTAAGTGAGAATATCACATTTTTTACTATAATTCCGGAAAGCTCTTCCGGGATGTAAGCAAAACAGCTTCCTGTAGACAATGCTGATTAAATAAAAAAAACGGATTGGGAAGAAGACAGCCTGGTATATATATTAAGTAACTATAAACAACAAAAAGTTGATTTCCCCCAGTTTTTCTTTCGGCACAGAAATGACGCGTGACGTACACAGTTTCTTGTAAAGCCTACACCTACGCCATTGACTTTGGACTTAGATCACAAGCCAGGCAAAGCCGGCGAAGGCGTATGGATATTGAACTTCTGTAAAGACAGCAAAGCTTTGGTGCTATAATTATAGTACTGATCCGCAGTGCGTAACTTATCTGACATACAGGACATGTGAACTGAGGATCGATATGAACTCTCAGATTCTGTATGGTTTTTTGCTTTTACTTTCAATCCTCTAGAGTGCAGGCATAAAGTTCCGTATCTTAAATTGTTTGAAACCCACAAAAATTGAATTAAATGAATGAAAAGAAGGAAAGTCAGAAAGAACGAAAGACCATATCATCAGATAAAATAATTCATGGAAAAAGTAGAAATTGTGGAAAAATGTAAAACATTCGGCATCAAGGGTGATGTTCCAAATATGGTAGTCTGGGCACCAGGGGGTTAATATATATATTTTTTTTACTAACCGATGGTTTCCTTTTACCCAAGGCCACAACTGTACAATGCCAGGGGAAATTACGTCCTACTTCCCTCCCGCAAACGTCACCAGCGTGGATTTCAGACCGCCAGACCGTCGGGATACAGTCTTGTTGGCTGATCCGTAAACATGATTACTATCACACCACTAGACTTTCTGTCACATAAATTTCCGCATGTGCAATCTCAGCTGCGTTAATGCGAAGCAGACAAATCCAGTAGTATATAAATCGTCACCGTTGCCTGAGACTAGAGTAACTCAAATATTCCAAAAATCGATTCATACATATACAGCAACAGTCAAAACCGCATCGAATGATCTTTTTTTTAGAGACTTACAAACCCAAAAATACCCAAATACCGAACTTTCAAAAAATTCAAGATAACTCCACAAGTTGTGTTCAAACATAAATAGTTTTTGGCTTCTCCTGACAGTTTTAGGGAAGGGGTGGGGGGGGGGCGAAATACTTGTTTACTATAAAATACCATGGTTTTCTCATCCATGCAGACTGAGTCTGTTCTTGTTATTGAAATCTACACCATCCCGCTTCTCAATGCGTCGGTACCGAAAGTTCTCTTCAGCACAACGAACGGCATCTTTCACAACGCATGTTTTCCTATGCAAACCAAAATTACATTATTGAGAGTTAATATTATGTGAACATGAGTGAAAGTGGGCGAGTGACAATGAGAGAGAGAGAGAGAGAGAGAGAGAGAGAGAGAGAGAGAGAGAGAGAGAGAGAGAGAGAGAGAGAGAGAGAGAGAGAGAGAGAGAGAGAGAGAGAGAGGGGGGGGGGGGGAGAAAAAACAACAAAACTTGGTTCACGGTAGTCTGACAACTACGACAACGCTGAGCTAAGGAAATGGACGTTTTGTCACATAATTCAATAATATCGCACACAGGTCCATGGGGAAAAGGGTGAGAGGGTGTATAACAGTGCAATCATAAGGGTTGCTTCTGTGGACAAATAATTCCACCCCAACCACAGACATGCACGCATGCACCTAAATGCACACCTAAACACACATACAACCAAACAAAGACATTTGTTTCTAACAAATCTTCAACATCTTGATAACATAATTATCTAGGCGAAAGACGACCATGTATTTACGAAACTCTTTTATTTAACTTTTTCAAGTTGGTTTGACACTGCAATTCCCCTCCCGCATTTCGTATTGGACAATAATAAGTAACTGTTCGGCCCCAGGTATGCGTTCACGTTCCCTGGTGATTATAGACGTCTAGATGGTGTTTAAGAGAGTTCAGAGACTGGAATGAAGTGTGTACTTGTAGCAAGCGGTGTCGCTAGACAGATGGATGAACTAAAAATGGGATTTTCTTGACGTACTTATGGTCTTGTGGAAGAAGCTCATGTGTAAATATTATAACAGTATAGAGAGGACATCGTTTTAACTGTATACAGTATGGGACGGAAAGGGGGGGGGGAGCCAAAAGGTGTCAATGGTTCCATCAATAAGTGCCTGAGAGAGAGAGAGAGAGAAGAGAGGGAGGGAGAGAGAGAGAGAGAGAGAGAGAGGGAGAGAGAGAGGGAGAGAGGGAGAGAAAGAGAGAGAGAGAGAGAGAGAACAATGTCGCTGACTGAGACATACCATTAACTGAATGGCACCCGAGCCGACTGTCACAGAGCAATAAATTCTACCAGTGCAAATTCTGCGAAATATGAAATCAATGTTGTACACATACCCGCCCAATGACAATACAATAATGCCATAGTGCTACACCTCTCACAGCGTGACAAAAGCTACAATGCGTTACACTAGGCCGATAAACAATGATTCCTTCTGAATTATTCATGACTAGCGCGTCTCTACATAGAACTGTCAGCGTCTGCCGGAGACAACAGAATCTACGACCTGAAGAAACGGGTGTTCGCAGCACCGTGTGAATACAATTTCACCGTTCCTGGGACACACAACATATGAATCTTTGATGACATTGGCTCTTCCCGATCCATTACATTAATACAGCTCAGGCGCACTCAGTGAAACATTTGCGCACTCAGTGAAACATTGTCCCCTCAGATTTCCGCGCATCAAAGAAACTGCCGGTCTGCGATGAAAAAAGATAGGCTTTAAAATAAAACAAAAACTGACGAACATTCAATAAAAAAATATAGGACCCCGCCCATGGTAATTCTTGCGAATTTAGCACTGTGTCTTTTGAAATGGATCGTAACTTGTCGGTACACCTGTGACAGTAAATTCAAGGACGCCGTTTCTCTGCCGTGTACTGCAGTTGTTTGGTTACTGTAAATATAGAACTTGGAAGGACTTCCGAATGCGTTCCATAGCCCGAGTGAAAACACTACATAGCTATCCCGGCGTCTTTCCCTGATATGTCAATCTGACTACTGTCTAGACGAACATCGGCCTACGGCCTTGATGATACAAACTGACAAGACCCTCACGTCGTCACATATCAATCTGACAATGCCTATACACTTGTCGAGCTATGGAACGCATTCGGAAGTCCTCCCTAGAACTTTACTGTTGGCTGTTGCTGATGTTTACTTTGGATGTATAGCTTTACTACTGCAGCTGTCCCGGGAAATGGTCTCCTTCTGTCCTGTCAATGCGTTCTCTTGTCTGTCAATCGTCTTGCTTTTCCCAGCACAATGTGGCCGTCACCACGTGGACGTGCTCTCCTAACTCAATCTTGCAGCTAATCTTGTTTGGTTTTGATTTATGACTTGACTACTGCAGTTGTTGTTGTTTAATGTGGATGTGTAACTTTACTTTTTCCCCACTGTTGATACTGCAGTTGGTTTTGATCCATAGCTTCGCTCACGGTTATTGATGTTTTGTTTGAATGGATAACTTGACTTTTACTGTGTGGTTACTTGCCACAATAAAATCTACTAGTCGGGACCGTAATCATCAGTCTGATAACTCAAAAAAAAAGTCCCCTGAGAATGACAAGGTTCTAACTCCATTTATTCTGTCAACTTTTGAAAAACTGATGATTGAAGTTTCATGTGCTCACAGTTTTTAGTGATTTTTTAAAAAAAAGTAATACTTACGCTTGATACATTGACAAAACAATAGAGAAGGCCTGTAGAAATAGTGTGTAGTGTGTAATTCAGTTCGGCCAAAAAGTGGAGAGAGAACCTTGTCATCCTAAGGGGACGAGATAATATATGTGAATCAATCTGTCTGTCTGTCTGTCTTTCAGCTTCTCCGTCTCTCTGTTTATCTGTGTATCTAACCCAAGGCTTCCCGGACTGTGAGTGATATATTCCACGACAACCACTTTCAATGAGAAAGCAAATAAATTTCTGCCCAATTTTTTATTGTTTTGTAATTAATCATGGCGTGCAATGGTGGGCACTGCATTAAGCTAGATAGAAAGTCGCCTGTCCCTTGTGAAGGCAACACATCGGAGCGCTTTTTACCTGTGAATATGTCAATGAGTTCCAGAAAAATCGCACAGCATGGAAACACTACAGCAGGATGTCAATTGTGCAAATGAAAAATGCAAACACTCACTGTGCAATCATGATTGTTTTCCTGCCAACAGTCCATTGTTTTAACTCATGTCACATTGTTTTTTATTTTTTGTATTTTGCGCGACGGTTCGGTCGGAGATTGCAATCTGTTCAACAGGAAATGTTTCTATAGCAGCAAATCACGGATGTTTCCATGTCTCTTCATCAAGGCGGAAATTACACTTATATCCTAAGTGAGGACGACTCTCTGACAAGCCAAATACTCACACATACTCATACATACAGCTATTACTATACAGCTGTGTACACAAGCACGCATGTACAACCACACACACGTGAGTGAGCATAAAACATGCAAAATGACAATTGGAAGTGAAAGGCAAAGATCGTGGGTATAATACGACCAAAGAATCTTCTCAAATCTCCAAGAATTCCACTTAAGATAATACTCGGCGCATTAAATCCATCCCATGGCAAACTATGAAATCAGCATTCCCATCCCATTCTGTTTTGCTTTCCCGTTTACACGTTTGAGCTACTAAGTGGTTTGTTGTCGTGCGGAAAAATGATTTATTATTGTTGTTGTTGTCTTTTGTCATTA
This sequence comes from Onchidella celtica, assembly GCA_963931925.1. NCBI lineage: Eukaryota > Metazoa > Mollusca > Gastropoda > Systellommatophora > Onchidiidae > Onchidella > Onchidella celtica. Next base: position 57,924,125 of record OZ007572.1, on the reverse strand, counting down.
TTATTATCTTCTTCATCACAAGTAGTGTCAGATTATCCTCATCTCTCTGGCCCCCGGGCATGACCACGCCCGTTCTCTTCTCACATGATCTAATCACGCCCGACATCTTTCCATCGATACGATTCCCAGAAAGCACAGATTATCTGCATTATAATATCATGGTGCTATATCATCTGCATGGCACTATGCATGGCGATATTTATAGTTCTGGACCTGACACGGCGCCATATCATGTCATCTGTAAATTTAATTACCTTCACCATTTGCCATTTCACAACCTCTCTTAGGCTGTACAACTGTCCACATACTGAAAGATATAAAAGAAAAAAAAAAAACAAAAAATAAAAACCACCAAACTTTAAACTCAACGTCAGCTCCAGAAATATTAAATAAAATGTCTGCCGTATTCTCCTTGATTGTCTGATTCTACCTGGTTCTACCGGCCGACACAGATGTTGGCACCCGTTAGTCCCGAAAGACTATAGGGGCCTGTGCTCTGGAGATGTGTATGTTTCAGTCTGGTGCCGCGTCGTGTGTGGCTGGACAAGCCTGTCCGGGAGTGGCAGTCTCTTCCACAGGGTGCAGCCAAAGGATGACGCGGGTTTGTCTGTTTTGGGCCCTAGTATTTCTTCTCTTCCACGTTGCCTCGGCTTGTCCCGACATTTGTATTAAATCTTAATCACCATGACGTCAGGGAGTCAAGTATTATAACACGCTATACACAGTCAGTGTATCAACGGCAGTTCCACATATAATGCATATTTCACGAGTCTGGTGTTAAGATAAACTGTGACGTGGGGACTCCCCAATCACCCATGGAGAGAGCTCATGGAGAGTATTAGGAGCTTTGTTAAAACCCGATCAGTACGGTGCAATTTTACCATAGTCGCTTTCGCTGCGGGACTTGTCGAGCCCTGTGACTTCTGTAATGATAACTAAAATGAAAATGTGCACTTTTATGAACATCAGCTGTGTGCCTTAAAATACAAATTATGCATGCTATGACTTGGGGGTGAGGAAGTCGCTAGAGGGTACTTGAAATTTCGCTAAAAAAAAAAAAATACCATAACGAAATGACAGGGAGAAAATATTACTGCTCGGATCTTTAATAACTGAAGGTAGGAATCGGGTTACAGTACTGTCTGCTCATTAGAACCGTTACGGCACGGAATCCGACAATTCTGTCTTGACAAAGGTGAACACTGACAACCTTGATCATGAATCAAACCTGCTGTGAAGTGTCAACTGGATGCTGATGAGAATCAGATCATCAACAGTTTATCCTTCTTGTCCATGTACAGTAGACAATTTTCCTCCTTGATATGACTGTGGAAAATCCCGGGGAAAAAAGTCCTTTCTATATCAGCATTACGAATACTAGCCGACCCGTGCAAGATAAATCTTGCAAATTTCCCACGTACCAAGCCCAATCGTATATATCTAGATCTAGGCCACATTAAAGCGTCATTTGGATTCGATGCAATGATCAGTAGAACTTACTGTTACACCACAATTTCACGTAGAAGTACTCAGATGTGATAATGTTGATTTTCGACCACCAATGTGTAAAAAGAGGTCAACGACGAAATTTCCGATAATTCTTTTTTGGCTAGGTATATTTGGGCCGAATACGGCCTAAATAGCCCAAAACTCTGGTTCCGGGTTATTTGGGTCGATAGTGCGAGTTTGCAGTTTGCACTGGTCTGGAGTGTTTTGTTTTTTTTGTTGTTGAAAACACAGAATTTGTGTCCGTACAATATTGCCTAAAGGTAGCGTCAATTACCACGATCGCCAATGGCTACCCCAGCCCTCGCCTGATTAGTCAATCTGACTACCGCCCATTGATACAAACTGACTAGACCCTCACGCCCCCAGGTCCACCTGACCATACCAATGCACACTTGAATCGACAATGGACACCGTATTCCGCGGTGGCAATTGACACTCTCATGCCTAAAAAGTAAAATACCTTCGGCCCAAATAGCACAGCACCGGGTTGTATAGGCCGTATTCGGCCTAAATATACACTTCCTTCTTTTTTTTTTTTTATTATACTCGACGAAAATGCACCTTTATTTTCGCGGCTCCAAAAGAATCGTAGAGAAAGGATATTAAAGAATGATTGTTGTCCAAAATGAACGTGTCCATGTAACTCATTTTCAAAAAGTAAGACAGTACATAAAGTTTAATAATTTTTGACCCTGTAGTCGCGAAGTTTTGGGTGATTACACGTTCATCTTCTAGCTCCGTTATAATAAGATGCACAACATTATTATCTTAAGATCATAATTCACATGCGCCTTCCACACTCAGTGCAAGAGCTCACCATGCCTGTATGTCATACAACTGGATAATCCAACAACAGTAACCATACTTCCTAGACCAACTAGCTTACACCCTGACGCTATAACCAGGTTACATCAGCATGTGCGCCGACTCATTTTCGCGCCTACATGTTTAATTAGGCCCTGCCGGTGCAGGTGACAACCGCCAAGCCGCTAATGAGTTATGAAGCCTGCATCTTGGGGGGCCAATCGTACCTAAATGCACAAAGTGAGTTTTCTCATGTATTTTTCTCAGTGGACAGCTGATGGTAGCCAGAAGAAGACGGAAGTATCTAAACAGTATTTGGACGTTTTCTTAAGGGAGTCAAAGCTGTTTATTTTGGTGCACCTCTGCTATTGCCTCCTTAAAAAACCAAAATTGGCAACCCACTGATCTGATTTTAACGTTACACCCGGAACCCACATAGGATCTGCAAGAGGACCCTGGGACAATGGCCAGGCATGCAGTATTGATGCAAGAGCATGTTCCCGAATGTCGCACGTAAAACTGCCATGGATATTCCAAAACGCATGGACGAGACCAAGGACAAACGAAATACAACAATGTCCAGTAATACTATTTGAAGTAAAGTCTTGACCACTCTAATCCTGACCACCGTCTTTATATAAAAAAAACAACAAGAAACCCATAGCTCTTCCATAGGTCCTGACCGATTTCTCAAACGAGATACGCATTTTCCATGTGGAATTTGAAATCGAAAAATCCACTGATTTTCCAGAAATTCCACAGGCGAACAAACCCTCTAGTAGGGTACATTCAGTTTAAACATGCGGAATCCGCCAGCATCTCTCCACCCTCATTACAACATGTTCGCACACTTCAACAGTTTTCTAACCATTCCAAGTGATAGAAAACTCTTTTCTGGAAGGGCCGGCCATTTGGGGAGCTTTTCTTCCCCCGCAGGGAAATTCTCTATTGATCTGCCACAGAATAAACTGCACTCATGGACCCTCATTTGGCGTGAGTTTGTTCCAAGACGCTTTCCATCTCTTGTTTCCACGCGGTTCAAGACGTCAAACAAGTATACAGTTGAGTTTTATCAACTTTATGGTGCTTTCTTCATGATGTTCCCGTTTCCGTTCCTAGCTGCATAATAATGTCTCCTTTCTGAATGTGTACATAGTGACACTACTCCCTAAACCATGATTTGGTTCAGATGAATAAGTTTATATAATTTATATATATGCGTTCTATCTTAAAGCGAGAAACGTTTCTCCTATCTACATTCACTCTGTAGTAAAGACATTTACTAAATTTTATTCCTTTGAATGGAACAAGACAAGTGAATCAGGGGCCGGCTCTAACTGTTCACGGTGTCTCCCCACGACAGATCCCACATGAATGTGTTCCCCGGGTGAGCTATTTCATGTTGTCAGCGAACTCTCAGCTCGATGAACTCACGCACTATCAGATCCGCGTGCACCAGGCCAGCTCTATTGCCCTCCAGCAAATTCCGAGCACTCAGCCAGCTGAAAGCGATCACATACATTGTCATTCCTCCTGTTGTTGTTGTTTTTTTCCATTGTAATCATCACTCCATGACCCCTTCGTACACCACTCGGTCAGGGGCGTACGTGACAGGGAGTTATCTGCCCCCCTCCCCAAATTCAGGAAAAAAGAGGGGGGGGGAGGAGGAGGGAGGGGATTCAGGCAAAGCATGAAAAGAAAAGCATAAACATTGCTTTTTCTTTAGTAACTGTGTTTATATGTGTTAAATTTCGGGTAAATCGACCGCTCTGCACGCTGTTCCAAAGAATTCCCATATGCCCATACACTCTGGCGACGCTTATTTTGTTTTCACACCTCTGATTCACAGGCAGCTCGTATAATTTCCCATTAAATTAAACATCACACTGAACCACAGGACAGTTCTCCTCCCTTGTCCCCCGGGTTAAAGCCGACAGTGTCTGTTACCCACAGTCCCGAATGACACCTCTGAATTCTGATAGTTTACGGAAATCTTTTTTTGCGGACACTCGGAGTTTTCCAGAAACCAGCAACAGTCGGAGTTTTGAATGTGTCAACAGTCCCACGGCTTCCATCTTTATTGGGAGACATAGATCTACTTTGTTGACACCTGGACTGTTGAAATAATCTCAATCCCGCGCTGTTTATGACAAGGATGGAATGTAAACAATATTGCAGAATGTGGACTTTTGATTCCTGTCCACTACTGAACCCTCTGTCCAAACAGTCACGAGACATGAGTTGACACCGTAACAGAAGGTCGCGCTCGCGATTGTGATTTTGAACGAAGAGTTTCCCACTCTAACTTGTGAAATAACACAGGAAATCAGTGACGAGCTATTTATAAATTTATGATGGGAAGATAACTCGGTGACATTACGTCCTCCTAGAATGACATTGACAAGGTTCTAACTCCCTCACGTCAACTTTTGAGAAATCGAGGATTGAAGTTTCATGTGGTCATACCTTTTAGAGCAAAGAATTTTTTTTTCTTTTTAGTAATACTTACAAATTACTTTGTACTTTGACGTAGAATGGAGAAGGCCCGCAGAAGCAGTGTGTAACTCAGTTCAGCCAGTAAGTGGAGATAGAGCCTTGTCATTTTAAGTGGGCCAAATGCTGATAGCATCTAGAGATCTTTTCAGTGGAGAAAACATGAGGACATGACAGTCATACATTTTATATTGCCCTGGGGGGCGAGGACAAACAACCTTGTATGAGTTATCAATAGAACACTTTGATGTTGTTTCGTTGTGCAAGCTGGTCCAAGTTATTCACGCGTTTGTTTACTAGCACGTGTCAAATAATAACAAAAGACATCGATCGATCTTGGTTATCCTCCATTACCTGAGACAGACAGACAGGCGGACGGACAGAGAGACAGGCGGACGGATAGACGGACAGACAGGCAGGCGGACGGACGGACAGATAGACAGATACGAAAGGTAGATAGGTAGGTAGGGAGAGAGAGAGAGAGAGAAAGAGAGAGAGAGAGAGAGAGAGAGTGACAGAGAGAATCTGAGTTTGAAGAACACACGCCGACACGTACAAGACGATGGACATAATGTAACACAATGATACGACTGGAGGGGGGAAGAGAGAGAGAGAGAGAGACAGAGAGAGAGAGAGAGAGAAAGAAAACTAAAGAGAGAGAGAGAAAGAAAACTAAAGAGAAAGAGAACGAAGAGAGAGAGAGAGAGAGAGAGAGAGAGAGAGAGAGAGAGAGAGAGAGAGAGAGAGAGAGAGAGAGAGAATAATGTGTTTATATTCCAATTGCCTGGATGACCTGACTGAAAGGTTATATCACTGAAGAGTCAGTGTACGGGAATCTACGAGTACACACAGGAGGTGGGCGCGACCCTCACAAGAATGAGGATGTCAGCACTTAGACAGTTGAGACGTAAATGTATTACGCCATGATAATGTCAGTGAGCCTGAGGGAAAAACATCACCGGTTCGTTCATAAATTGCACGCCAGTAAGTAACATCGCTGGAACTGAACGCACGCCGGCCTCAGGTTTAACCTAGACAGCATTCATTACTCATGGTAAACTCCCTGGCCCATGGCATGTTTCTACATTCATGGGTTTTCTGGCAGTTTCTGGACTTGATCCCCCGTGCCCCCAGTCCAGGCACTGGTTCCTAACCCTGGCATTGTTTAGTCATCCGTTTCCAAATCAGTTTTCCCCTGGGTCAGCCCTGCACTAGCCACTGGCAGCCGAAACGGTTCATGTAGAGTCAGTAACCAGCGGCACTTTAAGCTTTCACTACTTTCAGTGTTTCATCCTCCACAAACCTCCTCCCTGTCTATCCCTGTCCCCCACCCCGGGTATTTCATAGTGTGAAAGAATGGCAAGCCTGTCGGGTCTAAGTACCCTAAAGCTTCGCTGATGGAACTCGCGTTTCCACAAACTTTGCATGCCGAGGACATGGCGAGAGAAGACACGACCATTAACAGTGCTGGCATCCACACAAAAGCTGGTGATTATAGACTCTGGTATAAGGAGACACACAGACCGAAAGACAGACAGATGGGGATATAGATAGATAGATAGATAGATAGATAGATAGATAGATAGATAGATAGATAGATAGATAGATAGATAGATAGATAGATAGATAGATAGATAGATAGACAGATAGACAGAGAAACAAACAGACAGACAGACAGATAGATAGAGATAGATAGATAGATAGATAGATAGATAGATAGATAGATAGATAGATAGATAGATAAATAGATAAATAGATAAATAGATAGATAGATAGATAGATAGATAGATAGATAGATAGATAGATAGATAGATAGATAGATAGATAGATAGATTGATAGACAGGCAGATAGACATATAGATAGATCTAGTTTACCGTTCCTATGCACACCTTTTAAACTCGCACCCTTTATTTCTCAAATAGCTTTGCCTTTAAGAAGTATCACAACTGAATCGAAATTGTGGTGTAGGCTACTTGGAAGTCTTAACAGTATTTTTAAATTGGACAATGTCATCAGATTTCACATCAGCAAACAGTTTTAATCTCTTGTGAAAGTGACACTGTCTGGTGAACACGACCAGGCTCTATAAGATGCTGGACGTTTTAGTTATCACAAAGTAAGCAAATAACGCAGGAAAAGTGTTCTCAATCACACGCGCCAAAAGCAATTTTGCTGTACTATGGCAAAACACTGAAAGACTGGACAGGTTAACAAAATAAAAAACAACAACAACGCAATCTTGAAAGGAGCCCCCCCCCCCCCCTTAAAAATCGACTTGCGCCCCTACTTAGTTGTATTTTTTTGTTTGTTCAATATTCACTTTCTGATGATCACCAGGAACGATCAGTCGTTTTGAATCATAACCCCAATAGGAACATAGATCACAGTCCAGTCTATAAATCGACAAAATGATTTTGACCTCCGTTAACTCATACGGTCTTTTGTCAATTTCCACTTTCTGGTAACCAACAGAAACTATCAGTCGAACAAACTCAAAACTCTGACAGAATGATACTGCACATTTCATTCTATGAATCGACAAACATTTCATTCTATGAATCGACAAAGTGATTTTGACCAATGAGAACTCCCAGTACCAGTTGCATAAAATCATAACCTGGACCGAAAGATATACCACATTTCCTTCTATAATCGACAAAGTCATATTGGCCTAGGTTAGCCCATCCGGTCTTTTACAGTAATACGTCAGAATCCCAAAGTATACCAGCTGGTGTGAAAAACTTCAGCAGCGGTTGACTACGACTTTCAATAGTTCCGACGCCATTCACTCAATCTCTCTCTCTCTCTCTCATCAGTCCAGAGATCTGTCGCATGGACAGGAAACGCCAAGTCAACACGTCGATGTCCTCTTAACGTCTCAGATTCCCTCTAGCCCAGAGATGTCCCTGAGGATCTTCCGTTGGAAATGGAAAGCTTTATCACAAGAAGCTTGGCAGCTGGACTTCCGTTAAATTATAGGGAACAAGTCTATCAACCGTTTCCCCTCGCCCTTAAATAACACAATACTTGACCTATGAGCTAGGACTGGCTAGGAGTAAATGATGTTTCAATTCATGACATTGCGAAATAAGAGAAATCATGAAAAGAGTTTCTATGGCAACTGGGCTAGTTGACTGTTACTTCAGTCTACTAGATAAATCCCGGGCATTCAGCTGTCTTTGCCCTTCACTGGACAATTCATTTTCCGGTTTTTAAAGGATGAAGTATTAGCCATAGTCTCAGGCCGATAGAAGAGACTTAGGCAAGATGGGGGGGGGGGGGGGGGAGAGAAAATTGTATGTGGCAATGCTTCGAGGTTTATTGTATCGTTTCTCAATGATTTTTTATTAGTTTTTGCTACATACAACATTTTATTTTTGCCATAATAATATTTTGACTTTGCGGCCCCACATATTTTCTGTGGTTTTTATACTATGAGAGATGCAAAGTACCGGTAATTCGTAAGTCATATATTGGCCAAAAGTCAGTGACAAAATGTGCTTTTTCCCCTCTCTCCCTTTGTCTCTTCTTCTTCTCTCTCTCTCTCTCTCTCTCTCTCTGCCGCTCTCTCTTTTTCTATCTCTGTCTTTTCTTCTCCCTCTCTCCTTCTCTCTCTCTCTCTCTCGTTTCTTTCCTGATCTCTTAAATATCTTCACTCACCAACATCTAGGCCACCTAGATCACGTCTACATGTCATGTCACACCGACAAAGTTCACACATGTCCCTGACCTCGTGCACACATAACATTATTTACATGATCTCTCTCCCTCAAACTTGATTATGTACCCAATTAATACAGCGCATGCCCGTATTTAACGCGAAGAGTGCAAACTTTGAATAGTACGTCAATAAACCGATAATTTACATCAAAGCCCTCGCTTGTAATCCACGGACAGCATCAATACCTTTATGTTGCCAGCCAGGTAAGCTATTGACTGACGCATATTTACGCTTTGTCACCCACCACCGACTGGATTACAAATTGTATAATCATCACTTTCGTAATACGTTAAAAATGCACCACGATTTGGGATTGCGGTGAGTCGAACTCTGGTCAAATGCAATCGTCCCGCTGAGCCTATGCTGTTGTGTGCGCAACGCACTCCCTGTGCATGTGGCATAGATGGCTGTGTTGTTGTCGTAGGGGTGGGAGTGAGGGTGGGGGAGGGACATGTAGTGTGTTCAATACGGTGTCTGTGTGTGTGTGTGTGCGTGTGTTTCGATTAACGGAGACAACACCGATTTTTTTCGCAAACCGGTTGTAGGCTATTATAAATTTTGTCTAGTCTCATAATGATTATACATTATACCTTACGGAAATGGTCTTTTATACCTTAGACCTCGGCCTGATTTTCAGTTTCTTTCTTTGCGCGTTGCAATTTAAACAAACAAACAAACAAACAAAAAAATCATAAATAGACCAAATTCTGAAAAAAAAATAATTCTGCAACATAAACTGTGCGAAACGCTAACACGTATCTTCACCCCGAACAGGAAAGCGATATATTGTTTACATACTGATCATTACTCAACGCACTAAAGTACACATAATGTTGAACACATTGTGAATTCCAGTTACTTAGCTGCTGCACGCTCTGAAATCTCACTATAATATTATAGTGTGTCTATGGTACCAAAATGTATCGGCAACGCCTATTCCCAGCAGTGCTATCACACCATAGCATCACCGACTATCTGAAGTAGCCATCGTCTAATGTAGTAGCCCGATGTTGGGAAATACCCTACTTTCTACCACCAGAGACCAATCTGACCTTTGGGTGCTTGAACCTCGCGAGTGAGTCCACTAGAGACTAAATTACTTGACCTTTTAGCTAGATAGAAATAAACTCATTATTGATTATCTAATACCATGATCTTTCTCAGATTTTTGTTCAAGAGGCAGCAAGTGATATTGTCTTCTTTTATTCTTCCAATATCCTTCCAAGCTTATGAAATAAAACCCTCGGCCTTAAATCAGTGGCATTGATTTTTCTTCACAAAATTAAATAAGTCCGTTCGATAAGTTGGTCGCAGAGGTCAGGAAATGGGACATTAATATCTGATTTCTTTCATCTTAGTAATGGACACGGCATTGTCTGTAGAAAAGGTCCCGACATGAAACGGAGGTGAGCTGGATTGAGATCGAATGTAATTCATTTACTTATTCATTTATTTATTTTATTTATTTTTTACCACTGAGTGTACCCGGTGTTGCCCGGGATAAGACTAAATTAATCGTTTCACTTCTAGGCGATTACCAAGGATCTGCTTGAACTTGCCCGATCCTCTAGAATTATTTAGGTGTTGTTGTTGGATGGATGTATGGATGGATATATGGATGGATGGATGGATGGATGAAAAAGAAGAGAAGAAAGGACGCCGGACGTGGCGCTGCCACCACCGACAGAGGAGAACTAATGCAATCGGACGGCAGAACCCGGGAGTTCTCCATATCTTGTCCGGTAGTCAAAGAGTCCAGAGTTGAAAACTGAATGTAAAAATCAGCCCTGCCCACCGTGCGTGGAAATTCTTGCATCACACAAACACAGTCATCATGATCGTATCTACGCCGGCAGGATTTCTTCGACTGTTGTGTCAACATTGTCAGTTATAATACTAAAAGATAGGTGTATTTTCATGGAAATAAAGATAAGCGGGTGCAGAGTTAGTTCAACTTTGGTTTTTGGCCAGTTTCCCCTGTCTATCTGTCTGTCTGTCTGTCTCTCTCACACACACACATACGCCCACATCCACAACCACACATACATACACAAGCGTGCACCTTTCAAAGTGATTGTCAGAAGTTCCAATCATACCCATGTGCTCGGCATGTGCTCACAATGATGCCGTTGCCCAAACAAACGGAAAGGTACGGGATTTCAGAACGCCAACACGTACAGGTGTAGGCGTGGGGAATAGAGACCAACTGTGCGAAAATAAACTGTGTTGGAGCTGATCGCCCCTGTCAAATGGTGCAGGGTGAATTCCGGTTTCGTATTACGTAGCCAGAGTAAAGCACAACAGGCTTCAAGCAGTGTCATCTTGACAAAGGGACTTCTAGTTCTTGCAGCTTGGTACACAGTAGAGAGACACAGATCAGCCGAAAGTCATCGAATGGGATAAGCAGTAGGGCCGGATTTATCAATTGCCACTTAACGCTTGATCGCCACCCTAGCTCGTGTTTGTTCTGTTTTTCTTTGACTATTGATTCATTGCTTAACTGGCATGCGCATGTAACATATGTATACAAGAAAGCCAACCAGCGCATGTATTTCCTCAGAAAGCTCCGCTCTTTAAAATTTAGCAAAAGCATTCTGAAAATATTTTACACCATGGCTATTCAGAGCGTTTTAATGTATGGAGTTGTCTGTTGGGGAGGAAACATCTTACATAAAGATAAAAATAAGATCAATATTTTAATTAAAAAAGCCTAAAAAATTTGTAACTGTGATCTGCCATATTTTGATGAGCTGTACACTGGTGCTTGTATTAAAAAAGCTAATAATATAATCAACGACCCCCAACATCCCCTGAACAAAGAATACATAAGATCTGTAAGAAGTTTAAGGCTGTTGTCAAAGAAAACTAAAACTGAGCGCTACTTTAAATCGTTTATTCCATCATCAACTAGGATGTTACAATAATGCCGTCATCTTGATCGCAATCTGTGTAAAGCTGAATTGTGTCCTGCGTGTCAGGTCAGTGTGTTTTAGTAACGGAAGTATATTGTGTGCACTGTTAATTTTGTTTATTTATTAGCGTGTGTGTATATACGTGTGTGTGCGCGCTATATATCATAATTTTTGTTTCTGTAACTGTATTGTTATGCATTCAATGATCAAAACAAATTAAATTTATAATAACGAATAAAATTTATCTTATCTTATCTTATCTTATATAGAAGATAAGTGGTATAACAAATGCACACTTTGACACTTGTTTGAAATACATTGTGGCACTTATCAAGCGGTGTCAAAGTTCCGATTTATTCCCACTCTTTATCGCAACGACTAAAACCGCGAATGTTTGAGGTCGAATTTCTCAGTTGTGCAAAAATTGGAGTTGGAACAAAACAGGAACTAAGGTCGCATTGAGACAAGAAAAAAAACGAGGTTTAACAATTACTGCCAGAGAATCCTAAAGCGTTCTTCCGCAAACTTTTTTCCAGTGTTTAGGATAATTTAGTGAACATGGGCCTCCTTTTTCCAATATGTGAGTGTGCATGAGAAAACCCACAATAAGTCGGCAGAGCTGATTTTGAGAAAAACGTCTTTGAAGTGAAAATAATGGGTCCGACACAAACTTCCAACTTGGCTGTTGTTTAGGGGACCGTGGCATGTTACAGGGTAAACTGTAGATGAGCAGTGAACACTTATACTCAGTATGAGCTCTATAACGGCTTTGTTATTAGACTACGGTCTCCTAACAGCAATCACTCCAATATTAATGGGTCAATTAGCTATTGTCACTTTTAGGATTAAATGCCGTTTTCTCAAAATCTTGTTTTAGGTGGGTCACTGACTTCAATTGATCAGAAATGTTTTGTCTTTTAATTATGTGTACAGAACTCAAAATGTCATGTTGCCGACTTATTGTGGGTTTTCTCATGCACGCTCACATATGTTTAGCGGTCGTAAGTCTGATCCAGCAGAAACCGCAGACACTTTAGGTTTGGATCAGGGACAATCAACCAGTCATGGCACTCCTCCGTCCTATGAAGTTTTATCCTATTGAGATGGTCCTAACTTATTTCACCTGTCTTTTTAGACAACGGTGACAATTTTTGGTGATCTATAAAAATAAATCAAGATATCTATGATACTTCTCATCATTTTCAGAGCAACGACCTAGGTCATGACCTTAAAAGACTCTCGATTTAAGTCAGTTTTTTTTTTTCAAATAGTTCTCTCTCTCTCTCCCTTTTTAATTTTTTTTTTTTAAATTGTGAAACAGTTAAAACTGTTAGAAATGTCTCCTATGGGTGTCTTGACATAGATAATTATTCTAATTTTGTTTTATTCACACTTTACATCAGCAGTTTTATCTCTGCCTAGAGACTGGCACCTTTGTCCTCCGCTCTTATAAAATCACGTACAGGGCACAACAGATACACAGCATAGCCTATTCTTGAATATTTAGCTCATGGCTCAATAATTCACTGGCTGCTGCATTAACAAATAAACAATAACAACTACAACAACAAAAACATCATGGCTAAAGGCAGTTACAAGCCAATACCTTCGAATCTGTCTCAGGTGAACTACCTTAAATTGAAAAGTCGGTTAAAATGAACACATCCATTCGGCCCGATTACTTCCTCTCCATACAATGGGGCCACCAATGACTCGTCCGTCCAGTGTCCGTCAAATGACAACCAGCGACACCAAAGTCACCTATACAAATCTACCCACATGAAAACAGCATTCTACTGAATACAGTTTAGGTAGGACAAGAACACCGGCACATCTAGACAGTTTAGATGACGGAGGAGACTCCGGGCGGCAATAATGACATTGCGGTAAAGGCAGCAGCAAATCACTCTAACTTTCTTTCTACCTCTTTTTCTCTCACATGCACACACAGTGCACAAATGTTTCTGTTCAGTTTTCATCTACAGAAGAATTAAGAGCAGCAATGTTAGAATGCTCTCTCTCTCTCTCTTGCTTTCTCTTTCTCTCTCTCTCTCTCTTTTCTCTCTCTCTCTCTCTCTCTCAAACGCACAGTTGCGCGCATAATGATACAGACAATCAATCAAACTTGCCATGAATCCAGTAACAAAATACCATCGTTTGGCAGCAAGAGCAAACTAGTGTTTCCGTGGAAAGCCTGTTAATGAAGATATAACACGTTGAAGGCCCCGTCCCAGAGGACACAGAGTCAATTTGGGACGCCCGACATTTTCCCCAGCATGCAGTTTTCACAATTCAATTGTCCGGGACTGACCTCTCCCGGTGGACACTCTGACCATCGGGGACCACAGTGAGAGGAAATCCTGGCTGAGGTAAACATTTTGTAAAGAGGGCTACGTCGTTCTCAGCCAGCGTCACAGGAAATCTCTAACGCTTTACTTGAAAAGACCAGAAATTATGATTTTCTTATTCCTTGCTATTTTTAGGTATTATTAGGTATTATTAGTTGTCTATAAGACTGTAAAATAATAAGGCACTGATTTTCTAAGAGTGCAGAAAGATAAATATATACAGAAGATCGTTTTGGGTATAATGCAGAGATTTTTATCTTTCTTATCTTATAAAACTGACTTTCGCTTTTCTAGAATTTTACCAGTGATATTATAAACAATAATTCCTGACTCAACACTGCTGGTAGTTAAAAAAAAGGTTAAAGAATTTGATCAAAATCCATGGCTCTCTGTAGTCCTTGCTGTAGATTTTGTTACAGATTATTTTGCACGTTTTGTAGCGTTTATTCTCGATGATTCCGATTTGCATTCGTTGTAGTGTGTCCCTGTGTGCAGTTAGATTTATATAAATGTGTCTCAAAAATATTTACAGACTTTGGACATTTATTTCACACAGTGTTAATTAAGATACATCCAAGGTTTATAATATTTAGGGGACAAGGTGGTCTAGAGGCAAGGTGCTCGCCTCTCATGCCAAGGGTCCCGGGTTCTAGAACCGGGCTGTACAGGCATGTTGGAAATTGGGATTTTTCTCATATTTTCAAGTCCCTGATCCTATTGGGGGTCAGGATCGAGTACCTAGTCTTCTCGGATAAGGACGAAAAAATTCGGAGGGCCCCTGTGCACGTTGCGCACGTTAAAGATACCTTGGCAGTTGGAAATCGTGAAGAGCAGGCCGAACAGGCCGCTGCCCGGGCAAAATTGAAATTAATAGATTAAACATTTATCCATATCCACCCCCCCCCCCAGCAACAACAAAAAAGTTATTATTTATTATTAAATATATATTATTATTAATAAATATTCAAATAATATTTCTGTTGTGAGTTGTGAACTGCGCTTAACAGGCTGCGTTACAATTTGCTCTGAGATAGAGAGAGATAGAGAGAGAGAGAGAGTGAGCGAGACAGGGAGAGAGAAAGAAGCAGTGTAGTGTGTTGAGCGCTTCGCAGGCGCTCCATTCTGCTCTGTGGTTGACAGGTTTCTTCTGTAAAGCGTACAGAGCATTTTAAAAATGGACATGCGCTATATAAAATAATAATATAATTCAAATTAAAGAGGACAGGTCTATGTACATATATGAGTTATCGCATGTGTTCAGACTGATGACTGTTCTGGGCCAGACAACGATGGCGGCGCAGTTTAATTGAACTGTATGATGTATACTATACTATAACTATGGTCGGCGGAATTTTTGGCCGTCGAACCTTTCCGCACTGAAATGTATCGTGCGCGTTGCTGAAGAGATGAACTAATACCTTTTCACGACCAAAAGACACGCAAACACATGATCGCACACACATAGTCTTCCCCCCCCCCCCAACACAAGAACAAAAACAATAACAAAAATAACTCAATGTTCAAACATTCAGAAGCAGCGCTACCAGTACAAACAATGCAAAATGGTCACAGGAAGCAAACAGAGATCATGATTCGACCTGACCTTGAAACTTGTACAGTTAGATGAAAACCTATCCCAGCAAAGGACAACAAAACAACGTCATTATTTAGAAATTACTGGAAACTGTAACCGCCCACACATCTGACCTGACCCCCGACGATAAATGACACGATCAGGAACGATACATCTCTTACATCTGAGACTTGTGATTTATAGAACCATCTGTCATTCTCGCTGGCAGCATTCAGACTTGATCAACTACCTCGCCTTCACCACTTCTTTCTCTCTCATTTTCTCTCTCTCTCTCTTTTCTCTCTCGCCCTCTCTCTCCTTTTCTTTTCTCTCTCTCTTTCTCGACTCTCCTCTGTTTCTTTTTCTCTTTCTGTCTCTTTTTTTGTCTCTCTTTCTCTCTCTCACCTCGACTTCAGTAAGGGGGCTATACTTAACGTAAGTGCACTTTGAAAGAGGAATTTTTTCTCCCCCCCCCCCCCCCCCGCCGTATAAAAAACGTCCACGGGGATAGAACACGTATATGGGGCGCGGACAGACGAGTGCTTTTCAAGTATGGTCATCAATTTTTGTTAAAAATGGGTTTATTTTTTCTGTCCCATCAAAATCAATTGTTGGATTAAATTTAAAAAAAAAAAAAAAATCCCTCTAACAAAATGGTCGAACCGTGCATGCGGAATTTCCCTTCAGTATTTAAAAGTTCAAGGTCTCATCACGGATGCTGACCATTCGAATGGCCGTATGCTCATATTGAGGGAAAAGAACGTCAAACACTGCCAAACTGGCACGTCTGTACTTTATAGACGGCCCTTGAATCTGGCCACCTGAACATGAGCTTTTCGAGGGGTGCCTGCACAAGGACCGTATCGCCAGTTTTGTAAATTTTACAGGAGAGCGATTTGAAAGTTTGACATGAAGTACCAAATGTCTGTTACGACCTTTAAATCCTCATGAATAATTAGGTCAATTAATTCGCTAATGGAATTCGCGTCATGTCAAAATGGAGTACAATTTACTTGCCAAGACAAAACAGAATATGCAAAAAAACAAAAATCGAAAATTTTCGAGTTACGGTGTTTGTGCAGTCACCCCTCGTTTTACCCTCAGTGCGTCTCAGCCATTCGTGGCCGTAAGCGATGGTGGATGAGTCGATGTACGAGTTTCTGAATGCTACCTTGGTGAAAAACAATTTATCAAGATACCATTACTGTCCTCATGTCGTATCGATACTGTACCGTGGTCATCAAGAGTTCACAGGTACGCTAGAAATAATTGCTCTGGAAGTCCCAACCAATCCGGAAATGTCGCCACATGACCATGACACATTTTGAAAGATCACGTGGTGTTGTCAGCCGTTAGATTTTTTCCCCCCCCCTTTTTGATGACGCCACAAGGTTTGATTAGTACTTTTCCTGTTAGCTGAGAATCTATAGTAATTTAGTATTGTTAAACTAAATGACCTTACCTTTCCCTATCAGGGTTACCTTTGGTTATGGTAAATGGATTAGTTTTTCATAGCCTTGATGGCTCGTTGGAAACAAGGTAGACAGAGACTGGTAGATGGAGAGTGAGGAGGGAACGATAGATGTTAAATCCACGCATACACAAGACTGGTTGATGGTTAATATGTGAGTGTGCATGAGAAAACCCACAATAAGTCGGCAAAGCTGATTTTGAGAAAAACGACTTTGAAGTGAAAATATGGGTCCGACACAAACTTCCAACTTGGCTGTTGGTTAGGGGACCGTGGCATGTTACAGGGTAAACTGTAGACGAGCAGTGAACACTACCCACTATGATCTCTGTAACGGCTTAGTTATTAGACTACGGTCTCCTAACAGCAATCACTCCAATATTACTTGGTCAATTGGCCATTGCCACTTTTAGGATTAAATGCCGTTTTCTCAAAATCTTGTTTTAGGGGGGGTCACTGACTTCAATTTATCAGAAATGTCTTGTCTTTTATTATATGTACAGAACTCAAAATGCCATGTTGCCAACTTATTGTGGGTTTTCTCATGCACACTCACATATAAGTATCCTATGCTATGTCCCCGGCCATACAGGCCACGGGGCGGAGCAACCCACAAGCCCGCACCAGAGTGCTGCCATCACTGTCAAATATTTTCTCGTCACCATCTTTTAACACTAGCCAGAAACACCGAATACTGCATGAGGGCCTTTATTACGGTGACACTGTTACTGTTATACCTTACACCTATTCCGATTGATTAACTGAGCTTGTTGCTTGTACGTATTACTATTAGGAGAGGTGCTGGCTTTTAGCTTTCTTGTACTGATTTGTGTTTTTATTGTCCCTCCCGAGTTATAGATCCTTCTCTGTCCGGGATCTCCCCCGACGGTCAGACCTCACTCTACGGGGCTGCCCAGGGACCCCCACCCCTCCAACTAGGTCTCCCGGGACACATCCTGGAGCAAACGCTCTTCCCTCTCCAGGCCAGGCAACTACCCCAAAAGTAGTGGCCTGCCCCGGATGTCAGCCGTTAGTTAATAACCTTGTGAAGCCCGGCCCTGGCCTTGTTCCGGTGTTTGTTATCATGTGACGTAAATCAGACACCGCGATAAAACAAATCGCTGCTACGCTGCAACATTCCCGTAACTAATATTTCGAAAAATTTACAGGAGAGCCAAAACAACTGATTTTCTTTGGCTTATTGCCGCCAGCAAGTTCTAAAGTCAATGGGCTTGATTACTGCAATATCGTTATTTTTTATAAGAATTGAGCCACGAGCTTCTGACACCAGGTGCGCCATCGATTTTGAGACCCAAAGAATGAAAAATTGATTTTGGCCAAAAATGTTAGTTACGGGAGTCTTGCCGCATAGGGACGAAATAAGATAATTTAACTCCTTTGGAAAAGACAATGGATAGATTTTGTTTCTGTGTTGTGTGTGTGTGTGTGGGGGGGGGGGGTTGAATTTGTCTCCAACCAGCATCCCCTCGGTGCCAATAAACTGTAATCTCAGTCTCTCTCTCTCTCTCTTCCCCCTCCCTATCTCTCCCTCCCTATCTCTCCCCCCTCTCTCTAATTAACCATCATGGTGTAGAGAGACGACGTCACGCTCACCCACAATCACCCCAAGTCGATCCACATTACCGCCTGACATGAAGGTGACGCATTTCCGCCAAGTTAATCATGAGTGATTGTCCACGCGGCACTTGCTGACCTTTATGCCGTCCATGCTGGCGTTTGAGCGTTTACTACTTTCCTGACTAAGCCAAATTCTTAAAGTGTTCAGGATCCTTTCAGCAAAAATATCATTGTCTTCATTCTGACTACGTCTTCTCCGGCTCATGATGTCTTAATGTCTAAGCCAATAGTTCAATAGTTTCCAGGTCACACACTCCTTCCCTAGCAATGCCAGGTTTCCATAATTCCCCCATTATAATATTTTACAGTGGTACCGGTAGTTGTATTTGTATTTTTGTATAACTCTTTAATCCCATTTGGGAAATTTGCCTTTGTGCCATTGCAGCCCAGTTATAACTGGAGCAGGCACGTCGTCGCCAAAGTGCAGCGCCGGTCGGCGGTTGTTTTTTTTTTTGGGGGGGGGGGGGAGATGAGGCAGGAGGGGGAAGGAATGGTAGGGATGAATTTTATTTAATTTTGCCCGGGCAGCGGCCTGTTCGGCCTGCTCTTTTCGATTTCCAACTGCCAAGGTATCTTTAACGTGCGCAACGTGCACACGGGCCCTCCGAATTTTTTCGTCCTTATCCGAGAAGACTAGGTACTCGATCCTACCCTCCAATAGGATCAGGGACACGAAACTACGAGAAAAATCCCAAACTTCCAACATGCCTGCACCGGCCGGGTTTTGAACCCGCCGGGACCCTTGGCATGAGAGGCGAGCACCTTGCCTCTAGACCACCTTGTCACTTGTGAGTGAGTGGATCTGACGAAATCCGCCTCAAGGTGATCGAACAAAGTCCTGAGAAAACCTATTCAAAAGGAACATTTTCTATGGAAATCCGTTTTGCTTAATATCCTATGAAAAATACGGCCATTTATCTACATTCAGTTAAAATATTTTGCTTGAAAACGTCTTAGGGTAGCCACACAAAGGCCACCGAATTTGGTCACCGAGCCACTAGGCGCTTTAGGTGAGAAGAATTGCACTATATAATTTCAACAACTGCACACAGAGCCCACCTAGATTCGGTCCGTTTATGTAGTGCAATTCTTCTCACCTAAAGCGCCTAGTGGCTCGGTGGCCGAATTCGGTGGCCTTTGTGTGGCTACCCTTAGAGAGATTTTATTTTGATTTTTTCTTTTCAAGAGATATAAAAAAAAAAAAATCACCTTTAGGCCGGTTTTGTCGGATTCATCTACAATTATTGAAACAATTTATGAAACTGAATTTCTTTACAAATTGCAATCAAAACAAAAACGAAAGACACTGTCTTATTATAATGGAGTTTAGCCCATAAATGTGTTTAACGAGTAGGCCCCGAAACTGATCATCGATGGCTGTAAGTTCGCCTGTCGGTTTACGTACATAATATGATGTGGTCTGCGAAAATGCCCCGAAACTTCTCATCGAGAGAAATATGAAAATCAACAGAAAGGTGTAAGTGAACCTGTCAGTTTACAGGCATATAGATGTGTGCACTTTACATTCCTCTGTGCATGCAGTTACTTCCACAACCTGCCCAGATTCCTATCACCATTGCCGTTCGTAGAATAGGCGCTTCAGCTAGTTACAGTAATGGGTCATAAAACTTTTCAACACTCGGTGTACACTCTTCCTCGATCCCAGTTAACCCCCTCCCCCCCTCCCTCCCCACGAGTGAAATACCTTTCAAGTTCTTCCCCCGGGCTAAATTTGTTCATTTTCCATTTGAGCCATAGAGATACTATAATACACGTGTATTATAGTATCTCTATGATTTAAGCACACAGAAACCAATGAGTTGGTATTCTTGAAATGTGTCAACATGTGACGCCAAATCTCTTGTGGCCAGTTCATTGTCTTCGGCTGGACAAAAAATTCACTTTGATTTCTCACCCCTTCGTCCAGGTTATATTCTTCCTTTCAAATGATTCTCTCCTTTTTTGCGCGATCAATACCTATTACATGCCCATGTGGCCCTCAACGGCCCTGGCAGAAACACGATGTGAATAGCAGATCAATGTGGACACATCGTCGTGCATCTAAGGTACTGGCGTATCTACAGTTTTCCCATTGTTCATGAGAGGGTTTGAAAGTTTTGGTGTGAGTGCCATTTCTTATGTACAGAATGCTGATGAGCATGTGGCTAAAACTCTTCCTTTTTATATTAGTTATAATTCTAAAACTATTAAAAGTATCCACACATCGCTTTGCCAGAATACAAGCCTCACCTTCGACAAAGACAAGGTATTAAGTCTTAAGGCCGCTGCCTGGGCAAAATTGAAATTAATAGATTAAAATTTATCCATACCATCCCCCCACCAGCAACAACAAAATTTATTATTCATTATTAAATACATGTATATATTATTATTAATAAATATTCAAATAATATATTATCTGAGTTGTGAGTTGTGAACTGTTGTGAGTTGTGAACTGCGCCTAACAGGCTGCGTTGCAATTTACTCTGAGCTAGAGAGAGGTAGAGAGAGAGAGAGAGAGAGAGTGAGCGAGACAGGGAGAGAGAAAGAAGCAGTGCAGTGTGTTGAGCGCTTCGCAGGCGCTCCATTCTGCTATGTGGTTGACATGTTTCTTCTGTAAAGCGCATAGAGCATTTTAAATGGATATGCGCTATATAAATGCCATCCATTATTATTATTATTTGTAAAACAAAACCACGGAAATCACCGATACGCCAGCACTTGAGATGGACCACAATATTATCCTCAGTATAACAAAGGGATGGTTTTCTATAGGTGTGCAACATTTTAGAAACTTTTTTTTTTAAAATTTCCTTTGTTGATTCTGCTGGAGCGAGTCTTGGCTCGTGGAACGGCTTATCATGCGTCAGGGTAGCCACACAAAGGCCACCGAATTCGGTCACCGAGCCACTAGGCGCTTTAGGTGAGAAGAATTGCACTATTATAATTTCAACAACTGCACACAGAGCCCACCTAGATTCGGTCCGTTTATGTAGTGCAATTCTTCTCACCTAAAGCGCCTAGTGGCTCGGTGACCGAAGTCGGTGGCCTTTGTGTGGCTACCCTCAGTCATTACTGTCCAATAAAATAAAAATGACTAATCAATGCCCGGGCCTTACAGAACAGAGTCGTTTCGCTGGGCTAACAGTTAGACTAGTAATATATACTATACACATACACGAGTGTATACGTTACAACAAAAACGGATTTAGTTTTTGTATGGGCCTTCTGTTTGAGAGCTACATACACGTCATGAAACCAGCACCTGGTACGTTGGTTGTTTTTTTTTAACAACATAAGCAGAGGGGAGGCGAAGGGGGGTGAAGAAATGACAGACGGGATAGCAGGTAAAGCAAACATTACAGTTAAGCAGGCTCGGCTGACATTGATCTACGACAATTAATGATAATTTATCGACCTATCGGTTACGCTTTTCACCGCCTGAGGAAGATTATCAGCGCAATACAACAACCTTGTAGAGTAAACTTTTAACGATGATACCCATGATTTCTTACACTCTTCTTTCTACTGTTATTCTAAACATCACTGGCTGCCAAACATTTTGTCAGAATATCAGATTTTGTATAATAAATAATATTAAAATATAAAATAACAATAATATATCGTTTATAGCAGTCCCCAAAACCAGGCTCCTCTAAGGGAGATATCCCATTAAGCCCGGCCAGACACAGTCAGGTGCTGGCAGACAGGAAGTTAGTACACACCATAATTTCTTATATATTTCTTGGTAAACCCAGGAAGAAGATCGCAAGACGACCTATAAAAACAGAGAGGAGGAACATCATGGATGAGGAAAAATCGGACAGAAAAGAATGGAAGTCCCTGTCGGAGGGCGACATTCTGAAGTGGATGAACAATGCCCAGTGCCAGGGAGTAAATCCGGGAAGACCCTATTATACTAAGCCCGGTCAGACACAGTCAGCTTCTGCCATTACATGTATTACTTGGTTGCACATTTTGCTGGCAGCAACTGTGTCCGATCGGGCTTGGTATGTTACCTCCCTTAACTTGCCACAATCAGCTCAAGTTATACCATAGAGTATAGATGTACAGAGAGGTTAAACTATTGGTCGATTTGCACTGCGAGACACGGGAGGCTCCGCGAAGCCACTGTTAGCATGGAGCGGAAAGTAGGTCGCTGTGGTAAACAATGCCGGTTTGTGCATTTCCACGGGGCGTAAGAACTTACAAACGGCTCTAAATAGGTTCAGTCAGCCCAACAAATATGAACAAACCACACTAAACAGATATGCACACTTTCTTTGGTGAAGGCGGTCTCTTTCAATTCTTCAATTTCTTCTTTACCGCAGCGATCTAGTTTCGCGATTTGGCGGGAGTGAGATCTCTCTATACATCTATACTCTCTCGGTATACTTGTACTAAATTGTGACGCACAGCTTGTCCAAAGATCTGGTTATGCCCATGCGGTGTGACGCCAGGATTGGCCGACTGATCGGCTCACACGGGAGATATTACAGGGATTTAGGTGTAATGTAGGCATAGGAAGCCAATTCTTTTCTGGTAAGGATGGGGTGTGTAGGAGGGGAATGGAACCCGATCCATCTAATAAGACATTAACTAACAGCTTTAGTCTGGCTGATTTTGCTTTGATACGATTAGTTAACAGATTTAGCCGGGCTGGTTTTGCCTTACTATGTCGCTACCATCCATCCGGATATCAGACACAGTTGTAAGGAGTTCCAATCTCCGAGAAAAAAGAAAAAAAAAACGATACCTGGGAAGACCTGTTATTAGAATTTAGAAAACCCCGTGGTGCGGTTTCTTTTTTTTTCTTCCTAAAAAACATTATATGTAACATGAAATTGTGATTATGCAAAAAGAGCTATAAATATGGCCTATTGGGAAGCGACAGATGCCTGTATTACATCTTTTCTCTGAAAGCTGAAAAATGGACATCGCCAAGATTTTTTGTTGTTGTTGTTGTTTTTTTTATAATAAGTTGTGGATCCCTTGAGTTCTTTCAGAAATGATACGGTGAGCACTGGCTCATTCACAGAGAGTGGAGAACTATCAAAACGAACTGTTTCTTGTTTTGCAAATAAGATCGTCCGTTTATGAAATGTCTTGCTAATGCCGAACCACAAGAAGGAGCGTGCGCTGTAAATTATGAGAAGTAGCTCACGAAGTAACCCAAGGTCTGGCTATGCCAGTAAAAATGCCAGAAAACAAGGCAAAGAATACACAGATTTATTTTCTTATTTGCATGGTCGCTGTTTTGTGAAGATGTCCAATGTAATACTCGAAGTGAAGTTTGTTTGGGGCCGATTTTGACTCAGAGTTGAACTTCTTTGAACCAAATAAATGAGGTTCTCGGCATTATCCGGGATAAACCTGTGAACCCGCTGCTCTGTCTCTTTGTTTTTGGTCTAGAAAGCTTCCCATATTCTACAGGCTTACGCACCAGAGCACTACGCACTCATTTCGGGTAGGGAAATTGCGCGTACCGAATTGAACGCGTATTAATACATCGTTTCCGGTGCGGCGGGTTCACTACAGGGAGCCAAAACAAAGATCATTGTATTTTACATTTTTACAACTATTTATCTAAAAATACCTGAAACTTGAATCAACACAATCAGTCGATAAAAAAGTGACTGGACTGGATTAATTAACACTCAGAAAAATTAACTTTATAATAGCTGAAACCGCCATTTAGGCTGTAGCATCAAGCAAAAAAAATGGGCCCAAACTGCACCACAATGAATTACTCCCGCCACCATTTTTTTTTTATACTAAGACAAGTGAGACAGTCGTGTACTGTAACTCCATGGGACACGTTTCCCACCTCAAACCCAAGCCAACACAGACGAGGCAATGCGTTGTAGGCCCTAATAACGAATGTTTGGGCTATGTTATGGGACCGTACTTTTTTTACACAGTAACCTATATCTGAGCGGTGAACATAACCAGAGAGTAGAGATGTATAGCCAGTATAGAGAGACCTCATTTCCGCCAAATCGCGAAACTAGATCGCTGTGGTAAACAAGAAATTGAAGAATTGAAAGAGACCGCCTTCACTAACGATAGTATGCATATCTGTTTACTGTGGTTTGTTCATATTTTTGGGCTGACTGAAATTATTTAGAGCCGTTTGTAAGTTCTTACGCCCCGTGGAAATGCACAAACGGGTATTGTTTACCGCAGCGACCTACTTTCCGCTCCATGCTGACGGTGGTTTCGCGGCACCTCTCATGTCTCATGGACCAACAGTGAAACCTCTCTATAAATCTATATATACGTACTCTATGACACAAGTCAGTATTTTCTCTACCCGTCTTGGTAGTAAGGCCACGGTCCCCAAACGACCGTCCAATGTTGTATCATTATGCCATGACAACACAATGACATAGATATAATATATTGATCCAAGGCTGTCTAGTGAGGACAAGCAATGAGTCTTACAAGGAGAAGAAGGTGGTATCTCGGAAAGCTAGTTTTTCCCCGTGGGACGCTCTTCAGGTGCGGTCAAATGTCATAGCTCCTTCCCTTTTTTTTCTCATTCCGCACTAAACATTTCTAGTGACGTTTAAACCCGATCTCTGATGTTAAACCCCTCTGACCCGGGTCACTGCTACCACCAGCTTAAATATTTTTTTAAAAGATCTCTTCCCCCATCTCCCCCCCCCCCCTGCAGAATCGCATGGCTTGGAACAAAATTAATTGTTTTTTATTATTATTTAAAAAATTTAATGGGGAGTGGGGGGGAGGGGGAGGTGTTATGTCGCAAAAGCCTCAGGCTAGAAAGGAAAGACAGTGAAACTGCAATAGCTCCACAGGAATTAGAGATGTGAGAGGAAGGGAGGTGGTGTGGGAGGGCGGGGGTGGGGGCTGGGGGGGGGGGAGCGTTCAGCCACTAAACAGCTGCGTCGGATTCAACAAAAGCAAACAAAAACTATACGTTCTTATTGCGTGCGTATCTATAAAACTGCACTTTGCGCACCCCCCCCTCCCTCTCTCTCTCCCTCCTTCCCTCGCTCGCCCTGTATGTGTGTGTGTGTGTGTGTGTGTGTGTGTTGTTGTTGTTGTTGTTATTGTTCTTGTTTTTGTTATATTTGAACTATGTCTGTGGAATCTAACTTACAGTACTGCTACCGGAGAAAATAAAGCCAGGAGACATGAAACAGGTTTCAAAAAGCTACCAAACCACTGGTGGGAACCCACTTTCACCAAAAAGAATAGTTTCAAGGTAACCAGACTACAACTATGCCGGCCACCGCCTATTTACCAGAACATGGCACTCGGTTTTGAAAGCACACGATAATAAATTGATGGCACAGGCAGGAATTTTCCAGGACTTTCCCATGTATGGACATTGCCATATTTATTCACTGTAGTTATTTTGCGTTATCCTCAGATTGGAGAGCAGCTATTGCCTCAGCAACTGTTGGGGTCACGGCCAGTTTCTACGATTCCGTCAGTGTCAAGCCAAGAGAGTAGGTCTGTGGCTCCAAGCTGTCAGCGATACGACGAGTCCAACACTTGTGCGGTCAGCCAACCGACTAGACTGGCTAGACCACGGGAGCAGCGCCGTGCACTCTCCGCTCGCCAATGGTGTCAGTCAATGAGCGGACTGACGTAACGACTAAACAGTGTATAAAACGAACAGTGCATCGCTCATTTCAGCAAAGTATTCAGTTGGTAATTTCTCTATCGCAAGATTAGCGACCTTATCCTCGGTTTAATCCTGTGTGATACGTTATTTCTCCGACCAAGCTCGTGCAATACTCAGACTGTACAGTGATACTGCTGAATGTAGAGTTTAGACACCATCACAATACCTACACTTCCATGAGAAATTTATACTGGGTGGCGCCATGAGTTGTGTCAACTTGACTCTGCAAAAGAAAATTCATAAAATAGTTATGATTATATCGTGATCATTCGTCATAGAAGTTGTGTTTAAAGCGTGAAACGTACGCTAATCTCACAGCAAAACGCGCAATGATGTCAGAGCTTCAGCTACGTCCCATGTTCAGCGAGGTGAATGGAACTTCATATGAAGGGAGCACCAACGTCTCTGCGGATGCCACCACAGCATGTGTCGGCGTCCACTGTTATCCCGACGTTGTCTTCGTGGCCGCCACGATTGTAACCGTCCTTCTTGCGGTCTTCGGGGCTGTTGGCAACATCCTGACCGTGCTGGCAATTCTCAGCAGCCGCCTTCGCAACAACATCAACAGCATCCTCATCTGCAACCTCAGCTTCGCCGACACTGTTTACTGCTCCTTTGTCCTGCCTCTACAAGCCATGGCGTTCTATTACAAAGCCTGGACATTAGAGGCCATTCTCTGCGAACTGCACGCTGCCCTCAGAATTTGGCTGATCGGCGTCAACATGTTGCTGCTCAGCTCTATTGCTCTGTATAGGTTAGTAAACTTCTGTCTTCACCTTTTCTAAGTGCTCGGCAAACGCTTCCATTGTATTTGACTGCTGCATGAGAATGTTCAAAAACAATTAAAAGATAAGAAATCAAGTAAATGTGGTATGTGCGAGAGTTTCCATCAATGAGATCAGAATCAAACTCAGTTCAGTATGTTCCCACGTTCTGCTCATCCAACATAAGCTCACTCACTCTGAGATGATAGAAAATGCTCACGGCCATTATTTTAAGCCAGAAGAACAAAGACAACACAAATGACAAGCCCCCCCAAAAAAAACCTCAGCAATTTAAAATGTTGGGGTTTGGGGGGGGGGGGGGGGTTAAAACCCCTGCCTTTTTCTTTTTTTTTGTGCTCATCTTTATCCAAGAAAAATTCCGTGTTTACAGTCAGTGATTGAATTGGGAAATAAAAACGCCTGGCCATTCAATCTTTTGGCTTTTCAACAACAACAACAACAAAAAAAAACCCCGCTGTTTACAAGGAAGTCAGGAGAGAGAGAGAAGGAGAAAGAGAGACAGAGAGAGAAGGAGAGAGAGAGAGAGCGAGAGAGAAAGAGAGAGAGAGCGAGAGAGAGAGAGAGAGAGAGAGAGAGCGAGAGCGAGAGAGAGAGAGAGAGAGAGAGAGAGAGAGAGAGAGAGAGAGAGGCCCATGCCCATCAACTGCTTCGGAAAAAGTCCGGCAAAAAGTTTTCGCCAAGGCCGCGCATTTTTTTCGTTCTTTTTCATCAGAATCCCCTGTTTATCGTAGTTAGTTTTATGTTTGAAGCATTTCTAATGAATACGTTAGGAGCACGTTCGTAAGCCTTACTTAGGCCACAAGGAACCTCACCTTCTTTAATATCTAACATGCACTTTCTTTTGTCTCCTTTTCAGATTTTTACACGTGGTACATCCACAGAGTCACACCCGTTACTCTCAAAGTCAATGGCTGGTGGGTGTCTGCATTGTTTGCTGGGCATTTCCATTTATATTCGGCTTTACTCCTTTGATGGGCTGGTGGGGAACTTTTGACTTTCAAGAGCGCATCCTGCAGTGTACATTCAGTATAGCCAGTAGTAAATCTCACAAGATCATCACCATCAGCTCAGGTTATGTCGTGCCATGTCTTTTCATTTGCGTATGCTACGCCCGGATAGGCTGTGTTGTCTTTGGCTCCAGGAAACGGGCGTCCAGAGGAAGCCAGTACCGCAAGCAGAGAGCCCGAAGAGAATCCTTCAGACTAACAGGGATGATGGCGCTTATCTTCTTTGGTTTTCTACTGGGCACCACGCCTTTCTTTATGATTAATACGATCGACTCCAAAATGCGGTACCCGATGCCCAACATCTGGGCGCCTTTCCTAGCCTGGCTCATGTATGGAATGAATCCCGTTATTTATACAGTGATGGACGCCAACTTCCAGCGCGCTTACCGTCGTCTACTGCTGTGCACCATCTTCAAGCCCGACACTGTGGCTGAAACAAGCTTCCAAGATCGACAAAGTTCCTTGCTCATGGGCAAAAACGTGAAAGACAAGGCGTGAATAAGGGTGTCAGACCTCCAAGTGTATAAAAATTGACAATTTTATGGCAAAAAAATTCACGGACAGTTCCAATATATTTTGGATATATATACGACAATCAGAGAAAATGTTTAACACAAACTGTGCATCTCGAATCATGTGTTGGTTCATCGCAAAATTCGCTCAAAAAAGGCCACTGACAGCTATGACTGTAACACAGTGCGTAGAGAAAAAAAAATCAGCCACACTTGCCCATGAGAGGACAAATGCTAGGTTTTCGACTTTCCTGTCGCGGCAACACACAGAGGACTTGAAGCAAACTATCCCGGACTAACAGAAAGCCGAGATGTGTCCGGAGTTGCCAAAAAACCCACCCCTTAACTTAATCGGAGTACAACACGATGTGTCTAGATTTAGTAGATTCGAAAAGTGGTTTTGCTTCCCCGTACTGGACTTAACAATAATGTTCAGCTAGAAGTTTTCAATGTGATACCCAAGACCTGGTCACAGAGACTCGACTTCTTTACTTCCTAGTCTAAACAAGAAGAAAATGTACTAAAGTAATTGTAATTGAAAACTCAGTGATTCTGTATCCAAACGGTGTTGCTGCGACTGGACGGCATGCATGATCTTGGTCTGAGCCGTCAGCTTGGCAGAGGGATGTCACGGTGCCCGGTCATGTGGCCTGCGGGCATTCTGTTAACTAACAGTTCACAACTGTGTAAAGGATCGTCAGAAACACGATTACTTGATCAAAGCCACAATTGCAACAGGACGGAAGGAACATTCTACATGTCCTCATTCCTCGACTCCAAAGCCCACACAAAGAATAAAAAACAAAAATGCCCATAAATTGTCAGACATAATGTGGAGAGAGTCCAGGAAGTTCTAGACTGCTCTTAGGTTTGAGGCATCTGACTTCAGAAACTGATGGTTGTTGCCCAACAGTATCTCAGACATTACGACAGATGATTAACAAAAAAAAAACGTTGCTTCAATAATCAACGAGATAACTGTCATTTTGAAACTGGCAAAATTAGACATGGCTGTTCAGGGTGTGAAGCTAACTGTAAACATAGAAAGATAGCAAATGTTACAGATATCACAACATTCCTGCCAAATTCACTGTTTAGGTTTTCAGCAACGGTTAACTTCTAGCACTGATGCTAGTGATGGGATGTACGAATTTAACACAAAATTTTCTTTCTGTTTCATAAGGTACGGTAGATGGCTAGTTTGCTATGTCTTATAACTGACTGTGATTGTAAGCTGTTTCAACATTCATGTCTGTCTACCACCTGACCATCGCCCTCTGATCATATCTGGACAGTATTAAATATCTATCCACTGTTTGTAGTCAGAGCTTTCATGGTCTTGTACCACGCCTACACTTTGACAAACTCGCTGTGAGCAGATTAAAAAAAGCGATCAGATTGCTCTACCTAGGCCAATGTCGTCTTGATTTTAAGTAATGCAGATTGATTGGTGATTGCACCCAGTGCAGAATAATTAATATGATACTGAATGTCACAAATTATGATTCCTGACAGTTGAGACTGGTTACTGGTAGATAAAAGATGCATCAGTTCATGGGAGGCAGACAGAGTGGGGCTGGGTCTGGACAATGTGAGGTAATGATAAATATCCATTTGGAGAATTGAACTCGGACTGCTAAAATACCGCACCAGTACTGTTCATAATAATGTACGTTTACGAGACTTTCATACCGTTGAGATTTAACGTTTATGTTGCCTTGCACTGCCAAAGATTAGTATAATATAATATTTTTATTTACACTACGACGTGATCATCATTAGCAGAATCTGACAATAAAATCATGCATTTCAATTTCAGCGGCGAGTCAAAGGCTCTGCTTTGCCAACATTTCGTATAGTCTTTCTTACCTTCAGTACAACTGCCAGAGGGCCAAGAAATATATTAATTTATTTCCTTATGATTTTCTGAGAGGGCCGAGTCTAGGCGTACACTGGTACAGATGTATTCTGGGCCAATTTCAGAGTTCACTTGCAGTGTAAAAGCCATGCTATTGTATGTGGATTGCTGAACAGTGTTTATCTGGCCAAGCCATGGCGCCATCGCTGGCATAGTCAACTAGAATTTGTGCTACTATTTACATTATTTATTTATGTCGCTTTGCTCGCAACAACTGTTGAGCCACTGTACTAAACAAATGACTGTATCAGTGTCTGTTCACGCAATACAGCACGAGTTTGTTAAAGTGGATCGATGAAACTGCAGTATTGATGGTTTTATAATGAACTGAAGTATTGGTCTCGGATGAACACCACTGTACGCTGTTTTCTGGCATTGGGCCCGGTACTTAAAATGCATGGCTTCACCCATTCATGAAACAGAACATCAAACAAGACCAACTACAACGCTTGCGCGATCCTCACATTCACTAAAAAGGACACAATTATAAGGGGTGAAACAGACCCATGTGTACAAGCGATTTGCCCAGTCTAAGGGGTGAAACACACCACGATTGCTGCAGGCACCAGACTGGTGGGTCGCCGCCCATAAATTTTGCTTCACACCCGGACTAACTGCCTGCTGCATCCTGCTGGGTCGTGGTGTGAAGCAAACTTCACAGGCGAGGAGCCACCGGCCTGGCGCCTGCACCAATCGTGGTGTGTTTCACCCCTTAGACTGGGCAAATCGCTTGTACACATGGGTTTGCTAGAATTCATTCACGAGGCTATCTGAGCGGTGCCCTCTCTGAGCGCGGATGCTAGCTGGTCTACGCGCCGAGCTCAAAGCAATGCAATTTTCACATGCATCAAAAAGTAGTACAAAGTAGCATTGAGTATCTTTCGTTCCGTTGTACTACAAATCGGAGTCTCTAAAACATTGCTACACACTGTATGAATTATAGAAGCGCTTTTCAAAATCCGCTTTGAATGAACGTCCTTTCAATGACTCGAAACTACCCGTACAGTTGTGTTTATCTGAGCTCACAAATTAAAGATTTTTCAATGAACATAAATTATCTGCCATTACATGTCAAAGCATATGATCTGGCTGTGCCCGTGATTGTGTGTGTGTGTATCTGCCTGCCTGCGTGTGTGTGTAATTGTGGCATGTGTGTGTATGTCTGTGTGTATGTGTGAATCTGGTGAGAGTTACGCTTTGTTAGGCACTGTTGCCCTGTATTACAAATCAACTCAATAAACTTTCAAGAAATGAACAATCGATCACAAATCTTGTTATTCTATATCTGGTCTGACATTATCACATTTGTTTTTTTAGTCTAAACAGCTGTTCTCTCATCTCAGGTCTCTCTCTTCTCGACTCTTCCTATTTTCTCGCTCTCTCTTCTCTCTCCCTAGTTTTCCTTCTCTCTCTCCCTGGTTTTCTTTTTCTCTCTCCTTTTCCCTCACTGTTTCTTTCTCTCCAACTGTCTACCGAAATATGTCTGTCTGCGTGCCTGTCTAACAGGCCTAGACTCACCTGGCTTCAGCCTGCTTGGCCGAATGTTGAAGTAACTGTTTCCGAGTGGACTTGTCCAGCTTGAGTTTCTCGATCTCCCACCTCTGGTTGTCCACTCTGCGTACGGAGGGAATCCTCACTGTCAAGAGGGAGAAAGTTCAGGCAAAACAATTGTGACGGGTTACAAACCAAATCCAAGCTTGATCTCAGCATGGCCAAAATGACAATAATCAAATGGGTAGTCTCAGACACAACTGTTTCCTATACTGTTGTTTCATATGACGTCACAAGAACATCACGAAATATCTATACAAAAAAAATGTAAGAAAACCCTTTTGTTCCCTATGGACTCAAAAACTACTGGACGTATTGAACTGAAATTTGACACACACAATTGTACGATACTGACCAGTGTTCCTATGTACATAGGCATAAAAAAGCTTATGGGATTCGTGAGTTATTCCAATAATGCGATAAGAATGGAACAGTAAATTTGCGAGAGCGTTTGATCCGAATTGTACGTTCGTTAACCTATGACCTCTTTCTTTGTTAATCGCTTTTCCACTTCCGGCTCCGGAATTCGATTCATAATCACAGTAGTGTCTGTGAGAGCTAGATCTAGCATGCACTGATGCAGCATGCCCCTTAAAAAACGTACTATCGGTAGGCATACAAGTCTCAAATCGCTGTAGTTTTTTTTATTGGCAATTTATTGTTTCGCCATCATTCAGATCTATTTCGAGTCATGGTTCGCCATTTTAAGGTTTCGTTATCATTACCTGCGGTGTGTTCACTATCAAACGCACTAACCCGTGCGCAAATCATGCAGTTGTACGGGATGCGCAGGGTGTCAACTCACAAAGGCAGAGCAGTAAGACTTATATTTAAAAACAAACAAACAAAAATAAAATAAACAAATAGGAACAGGCCAGATGAAGCAGGTCCATAATAACCACCCAGAACTGAAACCAATATTCAAACCGATTTATCCCCGGCAGGGCCGGGGACCTCAGCTAGTTTATCATAAAAACCACAGAAAAACTGTGGGATCGCAGCAAGGCTATAAGCAAAGTCAAAATTGGGCAAAAAGAAAAGGTTGTATGTTGCAAAGCCCCGCGTGAGAAATAAAACCCAAACAATACAAAGCAAACTAAAGAGAAGACAGAAAATACACAAATTTTCGGCTTTCGCCTTTTTCAAGTGAAAAAAAAAAACGAACAATAAAAGACTTCAAGATGTGCTCCTGCCAAAAGTTGAATTTTATTTCGTATAATTTCGTAAACATTTCCAAGGCTATATGAAGAGCGGTTTTTCCAAAACTGGGTACGTCAAATTTTGCATGAGTTATGGCCCCTTTCAGATAGTTATTCAAAAGTAGTGCAAAACGCGATGTAAGTGCTCAGCTAAAGTGTAAGTAAGTTAAAGTGAGTGTTCTGATAAAGACGGGGCATGGCCAGTTTTAACTGAACAGTCATACCGCATCTGCCACTAATTTTGAATGACTATCTGAAAGGGGTCACAACTCATGCAAAATCTGACTTACTCAGTTTGGGAAAAATGCTCTTTATATGTTTTGTTCTCTTAACAGTTTCGGTTTCACCTCTTCATTTTTTAAATTAATCTTCGGGGAGGGTATTTTTCGTGGTAGTGTCAGCGAAACCAAAATGGCCGGGAAGGGGGGAGGGGGAGTATTACTGAACGAATTCAAGATAAGATAAGATAAGATAAGATAAGATAAGATATGACTTTATTATCCTGTTGCCAGGAAATTTGTTGTCACAGCATTCAGTAACAGTACAAATACAATATCCAAGCCCCACAGGTCTTTAACGTTTACCACACACACGCACATTGCTCACAAAACATGACCAACAAGTAAGAACATTGCTCACACACACGCACTGTAAGAACAATCCATTAGGAAAAACTAGCAACATACTACACTGCTACTTCGAATTGCGGATGGTAAAAAGATTGCTCCTTTGCATTTCCTCCTCACGCTGTCATACAAAATAGAATGATACTTTGTGGCTCACTGTCAATATATTTTGTTGAAGTGTTGTAAGGGGCGCGAAGTGTAATTACACAGCCAAACAAAGAAACTACTGAGCTGCGTTAAACTGTTCTGCAATGGCTTATCACGGAAAATACTACGCGCCCCTAACAACACCCTTAACGTAGACCTCCCCCCATGATGAACCAAAGCTGCCTGAACTGTCCTCATTCTGTGACCTCGGTACACTTATACATTAAAGCAGAACAAGATATCACCAAACAAAGTCAGTGATCAGCCATCGATCTGCCAGTTTTCGTTTTAATTTCACCACTGCCATCCCCCAGTTATACTGACTCTTCTAGGGCTGTGATGGTCAAATCTAACGCAGTTAGCTTTCCAAAACTACACACTTTGTTGAGGCTTCAAGGACCATTTTAAGTTCCAAATGTGTAACCGCCCGGCAAAATGAGATACATTTCGGCACTACCTGATTCGAGAACATCGTTAAAAGACATCATATGGTCAATTTAATCGATTCTGCGCTTTCAGTATTTTTGAAAAGTTTAACCTCTTTACTATTCCTTTTCCAAATGATACTCCTGTTTCAGAAGTGTAAGTGCCTCAAAACTGATTCTGAATCGAGTCATCATCAATAATTTTGTCTCAAGCTGAAATCTGAAACGCATTTTTCTCAAAAAAGTGTTTGTGTCACTTCCTGTCTTTGATAGGTGTGTCACTTCCTGTCTTTGATAGGCCGTATCTTCTCTGCTAATTAAATTACAGCAATTTTTTTAAACAAATTAAAGGACTTTTAATAACCTACTTGATGATACCAATATCTCCATACCACCAAAATGCACGAAGTGTCCCATTTTGTTGGGCGGCTACACAAATACCAAGAGTCCAAGATGACCGACCACTTTCAGCCCAAATACCTTAGCACTGTAAAGTCATTCCTTCTTAATGGCACTTGGGATTAGTGAGACAATAAGAATGAATAAAAAATGCGCTGATAAATCTTATACCTGGAGTATTTTCCCAGGAGAGAGAACCTCAAACCAAGAACTTATTTCATTTTCAAGCTGATTCAACAAAAAAGATGTTCCACAATTTCAAGTAAAGCTGGGGGGTTTTACAAGTTATCTGTGCGCTGTCAGGACACGCTCCTGAATTTCTGAACTCCGATACCTTGAGCCATTGAAGACTGAATAGTGAATGCATTATTTATACTCTTGTCAAATCTCATACCGAAATACAAAACAGTAACCCATGGCAGTAAAATTTGAACTATCTCCCCCACTTCAGCGCTGGAATAGAAGACATGACAGTATGGTGGGTGGTGTAGTGCCTTGTAAGTATTGCACAGCATGAACGCATACATGTAGTTGTTAATACAAAAGAGAGACAGAGAGAGAGAGAGAGAGAGAGATGGACAGAGAGAGAGACAGACAGACAGACAGACAGAGAGACAGAGAGAGACAGCGAGAGACACACACAGACAGATAGCCAGACAGAGAGACGGAGAGGGACAGAGAGAGAGAGAGAGAGAAAGGGGGAGAGAGAGCGGGGAGAGTGGCAGGGAGAGAGAAAGAGAAAGAAAGGAAGAGAGCGAGGGAGAGAGAGAGAAAGACAGGCAGAGAAAGGGAGAAAGGGAGAGAGAGAGAGAGGGAGGGAGAGAGAGAGGGGGAAACAGACAGGAGACAGAGAGAGAGAGAGATTGTGCGTGAGAAAGAGAGATGGAGGAGAGAAAGACAGACAGACAGAGAAAGAGAGAGAGAAGAGAGAAAGAGAAAGAGAGTTGTTACTATTGCTATCTCGTAACAGAGCCCTTGGGGTCCATTTGGCAGAAACAGGCGCGACGACATGCATTATTGAAGTCCTGGCTTAAAACTCTTGGTCTGAGATTCTGAGGGAAATCTCTACCAAAATATGAATGAATACTCATCTCCTTGATTTCGAGAACAGTGACATGTCGGTCCCGTGATTTCACAACAATTAATTACCTAAAATGATTAGCATGTGTGTCGTTAGTATGCCCAAGTTCTCTGTTCTTGTTTCGCACTAAATTAAAATGTCCCTGTCCTGTACAACATGTAGGTCACATTATTTCAGTTATCTGACCTATAATAATTTATGTAATATGTATCTCACACGACCTGATAGAGGAATCAGTTGACTGCGTGTCCTCCAATCAACACCTTCGCAAGGCGGCCATGCCACGACTGTACTGTGGTAACCCAGTCTCTCATTAACACTCTGGTGTCCAGGATACCATATTTGGACCATCTCCTTTGATGCCTAGTGTTCTACATTTTGGACAAGTTCTAATTTCTGTATAATTATTTCACTTGATGACAGTCTTTCTTTCTTTTTTTAATGAACTTTTTTTTTCTTTCTTTTTTTTTTTTAAATTTAATAACCAGGGAACTTCATGCCTGGACACTCGACAGTTAAGCACCCACGGTCTTGATTGCTACCTAGGCCGCCGCCTTCGTAAATGTACACCTTTTTTATTCGAGCTTCAGGTCTCTATGACTGTCAAGGTGTGAAAACCAGTGGAGTCTCCCTCAGATTTTAGCAGTGGTTGTCACAAACAACACCGTAATATTAGAAGTTTTTTGGGGGGAGTGGGGGTGGGGGTGGGGGTGGGTGTGATGTTTCCACTTTCTCTCACTAACTTTCTTCTGACACCAGCCGTGATGGGCACGGCACAAACACACTAAATAATCGACTATCTCTCTTCTATAAGTTATAACAAACGATATCTGTATTGCTTACATATATACAATAATTATTAATTCATTCAATAATAATAGGAACATAGGTCATACAATTTCATGTGAATTTCGATGGAATGAAGTTGATGCAAATCAGTACATGCTAATTAAATGGCTTCGTAATATTCAATCTCTAGCACATTTTATAAAACACATGGGAACATTCAGCATAAGGAAACCTCTCCTTTAGGGGTGTATGGCGCTATCTGGGCACTGGTTCTTCCTCTCTACCCTGGCTTGACTGCGCAGTTAGATCAACAGGTATCGGCAGGTACCAATAGGTCGGGAAGCCAAGAAGCCACGATGTCGTTAATCAAAGTACAAGAAGTTGAGAAGCCAAGAAGGTGTTGTTCTTCCTCCTCACTCAGCAACAGCCCAAATGCCGACAAGATACAAAAGATACCACGCTCTGACAAAGGATGTTTGCGGGTTCCCTGACCTTCCCCACTCACAAGACTAGTACAAAGTTACAGTTGCAGTTGTGGTCTCCTCTTCGGCACGAAGCTGGTGAGTGCTCTCAGCGGTCTGAAGTTGGAAGGAGCGTTCGGGGATTTATACCCAGTCAGGTAGCGTCCCAAGACGCCCACCGAGTGTGCATTAGTTATCCTAATAGCCACCCCCGTCGGCTCCACGTCAAATACTATTGAAACAGCTCTACCCCCCAAGCAATTCCCAGGTGATCTGATCGACAAGTACGGCGGTCAAGTAAACACTACCCTTTTCGGGTGTCAAAGCGCTTCAGTTGCATCCCATACTTTCCCCCTCTGGCCTACAATGACTCTGTCTCCCCGCCGTTAACTATCTTCCCACGCTAGTTATAGGCCCAATATTATTATAACTACTAGTTATACCTTGCCAATCTATCACCCTGTTACAGTGGGGTGAGGTTTATTTAGGTACAGGTCTGGACACACAGGTAACATTAGAGTCCAAACAACTCTGCCATTTTTTTTGTTTGTTTGTTAACTTTTCAGCCTCTGTGACACTTTGAGTGACAGTCTTAAGCGTTTAGTATAGTTACGGAATGCGGGAAGGGTTAAAGTTCAGTTTAGTCCGGGACATATAGTCAAATAATAATAATAATATATTGCATTTATATAGCGCCCAACCCCGTCGATGACAAGCTCTGGGCGCTTTAACAAACTCTTACACACACACACGCATACACAAAAGAAATTCAAAAATATTTACTATTGTTGCTGCCGAAAAACACCCAGCCTAGTTTGTCTGAAAGAAATGGGTCTTCAGATGGCATTTGAAAGAACCAATGTCATTAATTTCCCTGGTTGTCTTTGGAAGAGTGTTCCAGATGGTAGGGCCAAGAAATGAAAAGGACTTTTCTCCTACAGTGGACAGATTCATTTTAGGTACTTTCAATTTTGTAGTGTCAGATGATGATCTTAATTGACGAGATGGAACATAGTAATCAGTTAAATCAACTAGGTACGATGGAGCAGTATTATTGACACATTTGTGACAAATGTGTCACAAATCCCAGACTGGGAGATGTAATAAGTTATGACAGGACAACAATCACGAACAAACAAGTTAACACTTAACAGAACAATCCATCAGACTCACACATTTATTAAACATAATTATACATATAATAGCGCAATTACATATATTATATTATTGAAATGACTGCCGTACAACGGCCTTATTCTCACACACACGCTCCCTCGGATCCACAATCCGGTAGTTACTCCTAAAGGCACTTCGGCCTCAGCCTCTCCCCTCAGGGTCTTAATAGTACATTAATGATTCACTGGCACCGCAGTCTCTCAATATCACCTTCCTATTGTCATACACCTTAGCACTCCCCTAGCACCTCCGCAGGGCAATAACACATTATTATTTCCATAGCCATCAACATGGCAACAACATAATATCAGTTCACTAGCCTATCAACATGGCAACAACATAGTATCTCATTCACTCTCATATCTACGTCCCTGCCCGTGGCCTGACTGCCACGACTTTATGTGCCTCCACTGTCCTACACTGACAGCCTCACTTCTGGCCTATGTGTGGCCTCCGGCCCTATGCTGGCCTATCCCCTGTGCTCATCGAGGTGGCTCTGCGGCCCGTCCCCGACACCTACAAGAATAACATTACATTGGTATAATACCCTACCATTTCTATTCACTCCACCTCTCCTTACAATCCATGAAGCGTACACACACTAGTTCACCTTTCACTCACCACACATCTTACGGTAACACACCTCCATCGGAGTACACACTACTCACTCGCGCTACAAATCCATGAACTCACTTTCATCTATCGCTCATGGCGCACATTGCTATATCCAATATCAAGGACTTCCACATTCCTCACATATACTTATTCACATCATGGTAATAGACGAATATAATATAATACATCAATCATAATAATCAATCAACATTCTACGTACCAGTCATAACTGGAAAGACTTTCTCCTAGTCTTCTCGACTGCTCCCTTTATGTCTGCCCGATGGGCTATTATTCACAGATCCGCTCCCTAGGACCTTCTAACTTGCAGTGATAGTTATACAGCGCTTTCGCCTCCTTCAGACCCCCCCCCCACTACTCAGAACAGCACGCTTAACTTGCTGTCTACTGTGAGCCTTTCTTACTCTACACCCGCTCTGTAGCAATCCCCTTAATTGCACTCACTCCACTCGTGACATCATCCCCCACCCCAAAAAAATTAATGCAATTAATTTCAAATCGCATCAAGATGACTGTCAACGAGTGAGCGTGAGCAATACCTACACTAAAAAAACTGACCTAGCAGCTCCCCTAGTATATAAAATACCGAAATCAGGGGAAAATATGGGGATCAATATGGCCTGAAATATGCATATATGTGTCACATCATGAATAGCTAACTAACCACAATACTTAATACAGAATCAAAAACTATTCAACCTATCAACCATTCTTCATATCATATTTATAATGTCAATATTTTAAAGTCGACTCATTCACACAGATCCTGTCAATGTTCCTGTCCTCCGATGTATAAGCTCCTGAAATCTTGCCCTAGGCTCGACTAAGGTAGTCGGCGATATGATTGCTGGTTCCTGGAATTGGTTGAATAACGAAGGTGTACGGCTGTAAAGCCAATGCCCATCTAGACAAGCGTGGGCTGGACGAACGATTCTTCGACAAAAATGTCAGTGGCTTGTGGTCCGTCTGGATACAAAATTCTCGTCCCATGAGATAACGTCCTAGTTTCTGGACGGACCAGACAATGGCAAGACACTCACGCTCTATCACAGAATACTTTCTTTCTCTCTGCAATAACTTCCTACTGACATAACATACAGGATGGAGACATTCGTTCTTCTCCTGTAGAAGACAAGCGCCGACACCAGAGTCCGACGCATCCGTTCTGAGGATAAAATTAGATCGAAAATCGGGTAATATCAGAATGGGTGACGATGATAATGCTGTCACCAAATTATCAAATGATGTCTGACATTCAGACGTCCACTGGACCTTATCGGGTTGTCCCTTCTTAGTAAGGTCAGTAAGAGAAGATGACAAGGAGGAAAAATTTGGAATGAACTTTCTGTAATAATTTAAAATTCCGACTAAGCTTCTGACTTGTTTCTTTGTTTTAGGGATTTGCAACCCTACTAACTTGTCAATTTTTGTTTCTTCAGGTCTCTGAACACCTCTACCCACAATATGTCCTAAGAATATTATCTCTGGACATGCCAAATCCATCTTTGCGGGTTTAGCAGTTAGCCCAAACTGGCGTAATCGTTGAAAAATTACTGTTAGTGTCTGA
This sequence comes from Onchidella celtica, assembly GCA_963931925.1. Classification (NCBI taxonomy): domain Eukaryota; kingdom Metazoa; phylum Mollusca; class Gastropoda; order Systellommatophora; family Onchidiidae; genus Onchidella; species Onchidella celtica. The sequence continues at coordinate 57,883,725 of OZ007572.1, read as the reverse complement.
ATATGATCAGACCATGTCGACGTATGGCATGCTATATCATCAAAGAATGACACGACATTAGGTATGTCCTTCAACACCAATCTCATTAATCGTGCAAACGTCGCTGGCGCGTTCACCAACCCGAATGGCATGACCTTAAATTGGAATAATCCAATGGGCGTTTGGAACGCCGTGTATTGTTTAGACTCCTCAGTAAGCGGGATTTCCCAATACCCTTTCGTCAAATCTATCTTGGAAAACCACGTGGACCCGGCCAATGAAGCTATTAATTCCTCCTGAAACGGAATAGGCTCCCTATCGCCTACGGTAATAGTGTTCAATCTTCGAAAATCAATACAGAACCGCACCGATCCATCACGTTTCTTCACGAGGACGATGGGTGATGAATACGGCGATGTTGATGGTTCTATCACATCTAACTTCAACATTGACTCAACTTCCTTTATGACCCTATCCCTCGAAGAAAAAGGCAACGGATACGGTCTAAGAAATACTGGCTTATCCGAAGTCAACTTTATTTGGTGCTGGATCACCGTAGTGCGACCCGGCAAATCCGTAACAACATCCGGAAATGACGCTAACAGGGTCTCAAGTTCCCTACTCCTTGAACTCGTAAGGTCAGGGTTAATTTTTACGTCCCTGTAACCTTGTGTCGCAGTTAACTCCGGCAATTGAATTTGTAACTCTTCCTGCGCCTCGGTGTCGCTTACGTCACAGTCCAACTGGTCTACGACCCCCGTACAAGCAATAGAGAAGACAGTCTCCTCTGGTCTTGTCTGTGCACACAGATACTGTGGTCTCTCATAAAATCTCTGTAGCATGTTAACATGGAAAACCTTACTCGCTCCATCAATGTGGATAGCGTAATCTACCTTTGAAACAACTCGCTCAATAGCATAAGGGCCTTTCCATGTCATCAATAACTTATTATGGTCCGTAGGTAACAACAACAGAACCTTGTCTCCTGGCTTAAAAATTCTCAGTTTGGAACCTCTATCTTTATAGTCTTTTGCTCTTTTCGAAGCGATACTAGACGCTTCTTCTGCTATAGTGCGCGCTGCAGATAGTCTTTCTCTTAAATCAACAAGGTACTGAAACACCGAAATCTGCTCATCGTCTCCCGATGATGGCGACGTCATCATGTCCCGAAGAGCATCAGTTGGGCCCCTAGGACTACGACCGTACATCATTTCGAACGGCGAGAATCCCGTTGACTCCTGCCGTACCTCTCTGTACGCGAATAACACTGCAGGGATATATCTATCCCAATCTTTAGGGCGATCAGCAGCTACCTTACGCAGCATCGACTTTAACGTCGAGTTCAATCTCTCGCACATGCCATTAGCCTGCGGATGATAAGGGGTGGTAGTGATGGGTTGTATACTGAATAAGCGGAACAATTCCTTCATCATCTGCGACGTAAATTGCGCGCCCCTATCAGACAGAATTTGCTCTGGTATTCCTACCCTAGCGAAAATTGCAAACAACGCTTCCGCGACTGCCTCAGACGTTATGGTCCGCAGAGGAACCGCCTCTGGCCATCTCGTAGCATTACATATGACCGTTAAGAAAAATCGATTCCCCCTATCGGTCGCTGGGTGAATGGGGCCAACAAGGTCTATCGAGACCTTTTTAAACGGTTCCGAGACCGTGGGGATCTTCTGAAGAGGAGCCTGGGGTGTACGACCCTTATGCGTCGTCTTTTGGCACGCACTGCACGTCTTACAATAGACTTGCACATCTCTGTGGATCGATGGCCAGTAAAAATTTTTAAGAACCCTTTCTTTGGTTCTAGCTATCCCCATATGACCCGCTAATGGGACATCATGTGCCAAGTGCAATACTGTTGCGATCAGCAACGCTGGCACAACGACCTGCTTTAAAATTGAGGACACCGTTACATACTTACGGAACAGAATGCCCGCCTGAACAATAAAGGAGGATGACCCGTTCTTATATCTCCTCGTTTTCTCGGTTCGCGCTTCCCCAAAGCATGGGTTTAATGATGGGTCCTCCCTTTGTAATCTCGCCAAGCGCTCTGGCGTGATATCTAGGTTGACCGCTGGCGTCGCCAAAGGTCTAATCTTATCTTTATCCGCTACCCGTCGACGTGTTTCGACCGCGGCGCAAAAGTCAATACCCTTTGATTGCGACCATGCTTGCACGTTCTCATCGGACGGGGAAACTACCCGTGATACATTCCCAATGATGAGCTGGGCGCCTGGAAAACAACCAACGACTGCTTCGACTTCCCCGCTAAGGAAAGGTGTATCTATCATTATTCTTGCCATGGGTAATTTCTCAATGGCCCCCGAAAATTGGATGCACGGGACAGTCTCACCTGTAAGCTGTGAATCCCGAATGCAATCCCTATGCACTCCCACAACGGTAGATCCTGTATCTCGTAAAACCGAGACCGGTTCGTCCCCAACAAACCCCGGATAAACCCTAAGACCACCTCCTGTATGACATGAATTTATGACGGGGATCTTTCTCCCACAAGGTAAAACACCGGAAGATAATAACTTCTCACAACTGGGACACTTAGAATACTGTCCGCCTCCGTTGTCCGATGTAACACACGCAGCCGCATGATGAAATTTATTTGGGGAGCATGGACTGGAGCTACTGTCCACGTTCGCCGCTATCCTACCTGCAGGGCAGTTCACGCTGATGTGATCTGCTCTTCCGCAGTTCCAACACTTCGCGGCCCTACACTCGCGCGAAAAGTGACCCACGCGTCCGCAAGTCCAACACTCCGCTCCCTGTGCTGCTCTAGGCCTGGGTCCCCGTGACCCCTCGCGACCGGAACTAGAGTCCCTATGCCGTCGGTCATCGGCAAAGGTCACAACTCGCCCCCGGCCATTACCGCGACCTAGCCCTCCTGCTCGGTCAAACTTACCGGATCCATGTGCCGGTGATTGGTGATAGCCCCTACGCTGCCCCTGGGCTTGCCCGCTATAGGCACCACGCTGACGCGACCTGTCCCTAAGTCCTGCCGGCGACCCCTCGACAACGGCGACGTACCCAGCATCTTGGACGTACGCCCTGGCGACTGGTTTGGACGGATGCGCCGTACGGTATGCCTCCGCCAACCTAGACGCCTCCTGCACCGTCGCGGGTTCGTTCTCTTTCAGGAAAGCCACCAGATCTTTGTGGCACGACGCGTACAGCTGGTCACGGATCATTAAGTCTTTCAGTTTGGCAAAATCCGTGCCCACATGCGCCAAGTCTACCCAGTTCGCGAAATACTCCGTTAGTCTCGCGACGAAGGCAGCAAAGTCCTCCCTGGTATCTGCACGTGCTCGCCTAAACTGCTCCCGGAAATATTCCTCGGTACGCGCAAATCGGCGAAGCAGCAAAGCCTTCAGCTTATCATAGTCTTGCACGTCTTCGCGCTGTAGCTCTTTAAAGTAGGTTAACGCTCGCCCCTGCAATAGCGACGCCAGGTACGTGGCCCATAATTCCCTATTTTCCCCCCATTGCAATTGTGCGTTCAGTTCGAACCTGTAAAGGAAGGCGTCTATGTCGTCCTTCCGGTCGTCGAACGTAGGGAGCTTAATCCTAACGCCACCTTTATTGTGTACCTGCCGCTCAGCCGTTTCCGCTGGCGTATTCTTCTTGAGTTCTAACTCCGCAATCTTTACTTGCGCCTCTATCTCCTTTAACTTTATCTCCCTCTCCTGCTCCTGAGCCTTAGCCTCCCTTTCCTGTTGCTTAAACTCCCTTTCCTGTTCCTGAGCCTTTTTTTCCTGCTCTCTATCCTTAGCACGCTCATCGCGCATTTCTGCCTGCTGTTCTTTAATCCAGCCGCGTAGCTCTTCTCCCTCCAGGCCAAGTTCCTTACCCAACTTCATTAGTTGTTGGAGTTCCGCCATTTCACAGATTTATGGTTATGGTATGTATTACAAAAACGGCTAACCTATCGGTATGATCAGTAACGACACGACCAGAGACCTGAGATCACACTAGATATAACAACACCCAGTTGTCTCAAATACAATTCAGAAATTTACCTTTACAGCACAACTAATTCTATATCTATAAAATGTATAGCACTATTAATTATAAAAAGAATAGAAAAGACAAGAATAAGGAAATTCAGTAGAAGGACCACAAGTACGTCAAGGACAACGAACCAGACTAGGACAAAGCTTCTACAAAAAAAAACTATAATGGAAAAAAATGCAACCTACTACGCCGATTATACTACACGGTACAACAAGAACAGAGTCTGAAAAAAAAGAACGTATCTACAGATAGGGAAGAAAGAGGGACAAGAGAATACGTCTTCCTGCCGAACAGAGAAGATATCGACGCTACAACTAAACAAAAATACAGGTCCCTATAGAACTGTTCACTGTGATGAACGAAGTTCCAAAGTTTACCACACCTTTTTTTAAAAGGATAAACTAAGTTCAACACAGCAAACCCGCGCCACCGCCCGTACAATCAATTACGACAAAAACAGAAAAACAGCGGAAAAAGACAGAAGAAAAGACAGCCCTTAATCCAGGGTACAAAATTTCCACTTAACTTTCAGCCTTATGAGTTTAAGTCCTCGACCTAATCGGAGCTCTGGCTGCTTGTCTCCTCAGGCTGCACGCACACACTCTGGAAAGTTTAAATACACATTAATACCTATTCATAGCAATACATGCATCAATATACATTCATTATTATACATAAATCATATCATGAAATGTCCATTCATCCAACGAACAAGACAGCACAATTACCTACTAACTAACTACAACTAAATATTACGAAAATGGACGAGTCACAATGGACGAGCCCCCAATGTCACAAATCCCAGACTGGGAGATGTAATAAGTTATGACAGGACAACAATCACGAACAAACAAGTTAACACTTAACAGAACAATCCATCAGACTCACACATTTATTAAACATAATTATACATATAATAGCGCAATTACATATATTATATTATTGAAATGACTGCCGTACAACGGCCTTATTCTCACACACACGCTCCCTCGGATCCACAATCCGGTAGTTACTCCTAAAGGCACTTCGGCCTCAGCCTCTCCCCTCAGGGTCTTAATAGTACATTAATGATTCACTGGCACCGCAGTCTCTCAATATCACCTTCCTATTGTCATACACCTTAGCACTCCCCTAGCACCTCCGCAGGGCAATAACACATTATTATTTCCATAGCCATCAACATGGCAACAACATAATATCAGTTCACTAGCCTATCAACATGGCAACAACATAGTATCTCATTCACTCTCATATCTACGTCCCTGCCCGTGGCCTGACTGCCACGACTTTATGTGCCTCCACTGTCCTACACTGACAGCCTCACTTCTGGCCTATGTGTGGCCTCCGGCCCTATGCTGGCCTATCCCCTGTGCTCATCGAGGTGGCTCTGCGGCCCGTCCCCGACACCTACAAGAATAACATTACATTGGTATAATACCCTACCATTTCTATTCACTCCACCTCTCCTTACAATCCATGAAGCGTACACACACTAGTTCACCTTTCACTCACCACACATCTTACGGTAACACACCTCCATCGGAGTACACACTACTCACTCGCGCTACAAATCCATGAACTCACTTTCATCTATCGCTCATGGCGCACATTGCTATATCCAATATCAAGGACTTCCACATTCCTCACATATACTTATTCACATCATGGTAATAGACGAATATAATATAATACATCAATCATAATAATCAATCAACATTCTACGTACCAGTCATAACTGGAAAGACTTTCTCCTAGTCTTCTCGACTGCTCCCTTTATGTCTGCCCGATGGGCTATTATTCACAGATCCGCTCCCTAGGACCTTCTAACTTGCAGTGATAGTTATACAGCGCTTTCGCCTCCTTCAGACCCCCCCCCCCCCACTACTCACAACAGCACGCTTAACTTGCTGTCTACTGTGAGCCTTTCTTACTCTACACCCGCTCTGTAGCAATCCCCTTAATTGCACTCACTCCACTCGTGACAAAATGGATGACAATTTGTACATTATTCTTTTCTCAACTGGCAGCCAGTGCAAACTCTGCAGAAGTGGCAGTGCTGAATCTCTTTTCTTTTTCTTCAAAACAAGTCTCGCTGCATTGTTTTGAGCAATTTGGAGTTTTCTAATATTTTTTTGTGAAATTCCAGCCAAAAGGGAGTTGCAATAGTCAAGCTTTGAAAGTACAAAAGAATTTACTAAAACAGCCGCAGTTTCAGTTGAAATAAGATGTCTGATTTTACCGATTTTCCAGATTTCCATGTATAGAATGCGAATGAGGTGACTAACCTGAGATGACATAGAAAGATTCGAATCAATGTAAACCCCTAGGTTTTTTACTTTTTTTGAAATTTCTATTGAATTAGTGCCAATTATCATCTCAGTTCTGTCCACTTCTTGCAGAACCCGCTCACGGCCTAATAAAATAACCTCAGTTTTATCCTCATTTAGAGCCAGTTTGGTTTGGTTCATCCAGCTTTTAATTTCTGTTATACAGTTTCCAGCCTGCTGCAGAAGGCTGTCAACATCGCATGGCAAGGCAGAACTGTAGAGCTGGGTATCATCAGCATAGAAATGATATTGTAAATTAAATTTCTTTATTTCATGTACAAGTGGAATAGTATAGATAGTAAACAAAATAGGACCAAGCACTGAGCCTTGTGGTACGCCATACTGAAGCGCATAGGAAAAAGATCTTATTTTGTTGGTTACAACAAATTGGTGGCGATTTGACAGATAAGATTCGACCCATTTAAGGGCGACCCCTCTGATTCCAAACGATGTTTCTAGCCTTCTGAGCAGGATTTCGTGGTCGATGGTGTCGAACGCTGCTGATAGATCCAACAAATTTAGCAGAGTAATATTTCCAGAATCTGCCTTTACTAATATGTCATTCATGATTCTTAATAGTGCAGTTTCAGTACTGTGGTTACTTCTGTAAGCAGATTGAAATGGTTCCAACAGGTCATTATTTCTCAAATGACACATTAGTTGTTGTAATATCACCTTTTCAAGGATTTTTGAAAGAAAAGGAAGGTTTGAGACGGGTCTATAATTTTGCAACATGTTTTGATCAAGAGTCGTTTTTTTCAAAAGTGGTGTTACCCAGGCTGTTTTAAAATAATCAGGGACAGACCCACTTAAAATAATTAACCAGAGCAATATTTTATTTCTCCTTCTCAGTGCCAAAGTGAAATTCGATAGGTAAAGAAACACAGAGGACATCACTCCTCTTACATCAACCCAATGACAGTGAGATGTCGCAAAAACTCAGGAAAAGTTGAATATCTATGCCAACCATGACTTTACCCTGACAAATGTTGAATGAATTATTCCCTCGTGGTGACCTCCATCCCCCACCTCTCCGAGCTTTCCAAGTAAAAAGTATAACAGTCACTTTTATGTATTCTGCAGTTTTGAAGAGGTCGAACAAGTGCTTATCAGGCAGTAAAACGAAAGAGTTGCGCCACACCACAGCACTTGTCCATTTGCCAAGTTGAAGGCTGATATGTGCATGGTCCATGAGCCGGCAGGTCATTTGTCAATTTCTGGGCCGCTGAAAATAACCCTCCTATTTTGGCCTGTGATTTGCTCCACCACCCTGGCAGACCCTAACAAGCTCTGCCTCACCCTGGCAAACCCTAACTAGCTCTGCCCCCTCTGATTCCCTCTCCGTATAAACACCTACCGCAGTGTAATGATGGCCTCAAGTATCTGCTCATTGTTACGCCTGAACCAATGACGTCAGACGCCTCAGTCCCAAACGGCATCGATGGATGTTTCTAAACTCATAAAACGAAACCGATCGCTTCGTGTAAAGGTGTGCTGTTTGACTACTAGGTCCACTGGAGTTTAGACTTCAGATGAATAGAATTTATTTACACGACTTTTCCCTTAAATATCCCCGGTAAACCTGTTATCTCCTGGAAACAAGGAAAGCACTGAAGGATTCCCATGGTTTACATTATTCAGCTAGTGGCGGATCTACTAGGAAACTACTGAAGCTTAAGCTACAAGGCCGTGAATTCAGGATGGGGCCCTGAAGAAACCTTTTAAAACGCGTGAATGTTTCAACAAAATCGATGGGGTTATTTGAGAAGAATTTCTCGCTTGTGGGATGAAGGCGTCCACTGTATGACCCATTTTTCAAAGACTCCACCCCCCCCCCCCCGTTCTCCGCAATTTAAGCCTCAACGTTCTTGCAAGGGCAGCCACTGGGCCTTGCTGGATGTTCCCTGTTGCTGCTCTGGTTGCGAACGGGCCCCTTGGCAGTTCAAGCTTCAGGATCCCAGGAATGTAGGCCCGTCACTGTGTAAAGCTGATATCCCAGGTAAAGATATCCAGATACTTAATGACGGAAGCTGAAGTTGCCAAGCAACTCAGCAAGCACTTGCAGATGACCAGCCGGAAGGCTAAACATAGGTGAGTAACTGGCATTATAAGATGGTGTGGCTAGATAAAAGACCCAACGGGGATTCCCACAGAAATAAAAAGTTTGTACCAATGTCAGCTGACTGTCCAAATAGCACCGTTTTTTTTTAGAAAGTCATTAACTGGGAATGGACGGTTTTGTTCACTTTTTTCCCAGTACTCACGGACTGGTTTTATCTAATGTACTCGCTGTGACTTCCACATTCAGGTCACTGTTTCTTTCTTTCCGAGCGTGTTCTGAACTCGCACATTCTTTCCTCAAGGTGGGTAGTTGGTGGGGACTTCTGGAACGGCCTCCTACTGTCCTATCATTCCGTTACATTCTGTCCCTCAGCTTGGTTTTTCCAGGGACAACGTGACCGTTAACGTATCGACGTGCTCTCTCCAAACTCAAACTTTCCCCAGAATGAAATTTAATATTGTCATACATGTAACATTATAATTATTATTAATATGAAAACTACAGTCTCGCATCTCCGAAGTTTGGATCTATTAGCCCGGCTGGAAGCGGCCACAACTACAGCGTTTGAGGCAATTTGCCTAAAAACTCTCGCAAGCTCAAAGTTCAATTTCATGCGCGTACGCAATATGTGGATAAAGCCGTGTTTTCAATTGTACGGAAATGGAACGGCAACAGAAACGCCCAAAAAAATGACGCATGAAAACATTCTTTCCATCCCGCCGCTGCGGTGATTTTTGACGTTTCCATCCCCATTTCCGTACACATGAAAAGCCAGTTTTATTCTTCTGTCGCCATGAGCATCCGCAACCACATTTCACTTCCTCGTGCCAAATTTCAGAGACATCGTTTCCCTAGTTTTCAAGCCTGTTCAATGATATGTCAAAGGAGTTTTTAAAGACCTAGATCTAGGTGTTTCTTTATCTGAAGTGATACCTTTTTTTTTTTTTTCTTCTGTTATTCTTGCTATATACGGGATGTCACTGTACTATACTGTGATCACCGACCACTCCAGCTAGATAGATCATTCCACGCTCAGACTGATTATTTTCTGATTTATTCCTTTCTCTTACCATCACTCATCCCACCGTACCTGGCATTTTGTTGATCACACACCGTTCTCTGTATGTAATTTTTGCACTGCAAGGAGTTCACATGAACAGAATTGGCTACAAACATCACATATTATTACCATCGCAGCAACTATGTAGGCCTACAATATCATGACAATGCCGATCACACGTTCTAAAATACTCACTAATCTATAAACAATCACATGTTGGAATTACCTCCTTCTGAGCCCCCCCCCCCCTCCCCACACACACACACACACAAGCCGACATCCACACGGTTAAAGTTTATCATGATCTAAATTTTCGCCTGTCAAGATACATTCCATATGTACACAACGTACCGCCAGGGATTTCAACCCGGCTGCCTGAGTACACCCGTGTGTTATCTGAATCACCAGCTGATCGTTTCAGACATAAAGAAGATATCCCCGTCAACTACATGCCGATGGTCAGTGTTCGCTATCGTTCTGTTGTGGTGCGATAACCGGCTGGGGGAGGGAGGGGGGGGGGGCTGAACTCGGCAAGGAAATTCTGGTAGGTCTACGATTAGAACACACATACAAATTATTTGGCGTAGATGATTAGAAGGTCTCAGAGCAAGATGATAACATGGTTCACGCAGTCCGTGATTACTTCATTTTGAGGACAACCCACTCTGAAACACGCCCTGGTTTTACTCTTGTGCACTCCCTGAAACTTCCCAAGTGGCATGGCTAATGTTATGTTAGAGAGGGATGGACGGATGGACAGAGAAAGGTGATGAAAATTTTTATACACAGCTACAGATGATCATACTATCAGGGAGTTAGAGAATGAACAGGTCAGGACCTAAAACTGTGTAACCACGTGACGAAAAATTATGAAATTTTGCAAACTGCCTTAATTTGTTTACTATAAAATGGCGTAAGCACATCCAGTTGGACAAAATTTGCTGTTTTACAGTATTCATTTAGGATTTTTTTGGAACGAAAAAAACAACAACGCCTTTTTATCGGGTTCAACTGTAAAATATTACCAGAAAAATCTGTCTATCACCACCAGACTTGCCAGTATAAATAAAATCGCGTCACAAAAGTAAACGAGTGAAGGTTGGCGGTACAGCAGAGACCAAAGTTCTTCACTGTTAGCGAATCCTCAAGCACATGCCAAACAGCCGTTTCCTACTCCTCCCCCCCCTCCCCCAAACGGTATTCCCCGTCCAAAGTTCAAATCGCCCTTCTCCAGTCCACCACCTACCATTAGACTCCACAACAGAACGATGTCTGAACTAAACACTCAGTGCCAATCAGTACCATCTCCCATGCCACCCGGGGCCATCAAACGGGTCTGGAACCATCAACTTGTCCAGACAATCCTTTCCCATTTCTTCCCATCAAACAGCCGTCGCTGATCTTTTCTTTTGTTTATACAGTTCAATCCTGCCAGGTCTCTTCTGGCCTCTTTGTGGGTTTGGGTGGAATTGAGTATAATTTGCCGGAGATGATTACGGGTATCGATGTTAAGGAGACACGGTGAAGAGCACAGGTTAAAAAGCGAGAATAGTCGAAACGTTGGCAATTCCACTAACAGCGGGCCTGCCTTTGGGTGCACAATGTGACAATCTAAAGACTGCAAAATGACCTGAGGTGCCGGACTATTGTCATTAACCTGAGATCTGCGCATGAGATTACAACTGAACGTAACAGAATCGGATTCCGCCATGACGTCAGTGAAGGAAGATGAAGGTATTCGATCCACTACCAAGCCTGTAATTTGCAATCTGTCTTTAACCTTTGCACCTGGTGGACGCTCCATGTATACTATTTCATATTAGCTTGGCCAGAGTTCCTCGTTAGTATCAAGGCCATGTGCTCAACTTCCTGGTTCTGGGTACCTCCTCTGAATGCATGCTTGTGTGCGGTCAAGGAAAAATTAGCCAAACAAACTGACAGATGCGCGTGCAAGCGTGTTACCACAACTGAACATTGATCCCATCAAAGTGACGTGCGACACAGGTCAAGTTCAAGGCTAGGCCACGGATTTTCCAAGGTTTCAACAATCTAAGATTGTTGTTTCTCCTTCGATAGATGACGAGCATTGACCTTCACACTGGGTAGGGCCGTAGACGACTGATAAGTCCAATCCGGGCTCTGAAGTGCCGGTGGTACTGCGGACAGGGGTGTAGCTGGTGCTGTCCTCGTGTACGCGGGTAGAGTGCCTTCTTTTTGCGCCGCTGGCGTTTTAGAATAGTGTTGCTGATCCTCTGCTCCCCATAGGCGGCGACACCAGAGCAGACCAAACCCACCCATGCTAAACCAGTACCAGGTAATTGAGTATTTGACTAAGCAGCTGGAAAACTGGCCCGTGGCAGTAGGAAACAGTGTCACACTCTCTACCCTATACTCATTAGACCGTCACTTCTGCCCATTTACGACTACACTGGTTTCTTTCGCCCCATTCGCAACATTTGAGTTCCCTAATGACTCATATTTTGAGTCGAAAGATCTACAAATAACATGATGAAATCACTGGCCGCAATGTAATAGCCGTGTAAAAATACTGTAAAGCCTTCCTATCGCTTCTATGTACCAGATCTTTTCCCACTGTTTCTATCTCCAGCGGCCTCGTTGTGTACTAGTGCCAACTTCACTGGATTATAAACTCCGTGGGCAAAGATTTATGCACACTTCACTCGAACGGAATTAAGGATTGCTAGACAGAGAAGTCTTGGCTGGCTGTCAGCTACCATTGGCAGACACTGTTTCTAATGTATGAAGGATGCGCTATGAAGAAAGAGAAAACAGCTGTTGGTAAAATTAGCACGAAACCGTAATGACTCACACTATCACCCCGTCCTGCTGTCCTCGCTTCTTCCAAGTTTTGAACCACTCTCCCGCTCGGAAGCGAATATTATATGTCGAACAAAGCTCAAATACAGGGTTCGCAACATGTCACTCAAACCTTCTGGCGAGTCAACACTTCAATTATTTCCGCATTGTGTGGACAATTCCCTGGTAGAACCTAACTGTGTGCTCTTAAAAACCCACGGTCATCCGCAACCATTATTTCACGTCTTCATGTCCAATTTCAGAAAAATCCCTTGTGTAGTCTTCGAGCCTATTCACCACAGAGGGTTTATCTTGTATTTTTGTCATAAATAGCTGTGAGCCTGATGGAAGCCAGACCTGCACTACCAGGTCAATGTTCAGAGCTCAATTCCAGAGAGAAAATGTATCCTGACAAACTGACACAACCCGACATCAGCCTGGACATGTCATTTCAATCTGGGCCTTTGTCTTCTCCCCAAACTTTCCTTCTTCTGTCCAGATCTCATTCCATGTCAAATTCAGGCCATGCGTCAGCCCAATTTTCTTTTTTTTCCCCCCATTCATCATTTGTTCTTCACACCTCCCGACCTCGTGTATGTAGCCGAGCAAAAACTTGTAAATGAAAAGGAAGGGGAAAATTGGTCGAGGAAAGGGGGCGTGGTGCCAGATTGGACCAGCCATTTTACTGGCATCCAAAATTCGATAACTATGCTTAATATGGCCAACAAATGTGATAAAATGATAAATTTATGTTCTGTTCATCTTTCTGCCTCGCCCCCGGTCCTTTCTCTTCTTCTTGCTTTTCAGTTTCCCTTCTCCTCGATGTTTCGTTCCCCTACGTCTATCTGTCTATCTATTGGCCCGCTGCTGCTGCCACACGGCTGTTCATCAAGTTCTCATCTTCACTGCAGCCCTATAATCCATCGCATGCACAGCCGGTCAAGCAGATATTGAACGCGGACGAAACAAAAAATGGTCAGCCAATGTTCACGGAAGCAAAGACTTGATTAATGAAAATAAAAATTGACAGAAGCCAAACTCGTGTCAACTGTGTTTTTGCGGGTCTTCATGGGAGTTTAACGCGTTCTTTATAAACTGTACAGGGCAGAGCTGGAAGAAGCTCATCTTGGGAAGATTGAAGGATTCTCTTTTTCTAACCCCGCCTCCCTCCCCCACCTGTATTTTTCCTTCTCCCCACACTTCCACCCACATGATAAAAACACAACCCACTGTCTGTCTGTTCCCCAGTTTCTTATCTCTGTAGAGTAGAGTGGGGAGAAATGGATCTTTACAACGCTTCTCATAACAAATCAAAACAAACAAACCATAAATGACACAATCATGAAAACTTACAGATTTTGTTATTCTTTTACTTTTGATACATATTTTGTTCGTGGACAAAGCTTGTATGTTTGAACAGAATGAGATTTTTGAGGTTTGAAATGGACATGCACAAGTGGGCAGAAATGGACCTTGTGTGGGGTGAAGTGGATGTGGGCAGAAATGGACCTTGTGTGGGGTGAAGTGGACCAGTGTATGGGGAGAAATGGACATAGCATTTGACACAACAATAAGCGTAGGCCCCTATCTTAATAAATCAAGTTAGCTATTCTCTGATTGTAGGGGCTTTCTGCAAAGTTGTGAAACGTATTGACACAGCTCAGACAGTAGTGGGGAGAAATGGGCCTCACGGCTCTCATGCGGTCCATTTCTCCCCACTACCAACCCATACTAGAAAACGCTTTCAAATAGATAAACATGGCATGCCTAATCTATTAAAATGGTGCAATACCACTCTTAAATCTACAATCTATTCAGTCACTTATCTGTCGTAATTCAAAGATGGCTGCAACTGTGTCCGGAAATCGTAGATGTCACAAAAAAAAAAAAAAACTTTTGGGAGTCAAAATCAACCCACTGCGATTACTGTAAAAAATCGCCCGAAATGGAAGAGGCGGTGTTGCGCCCCATCTTCCTACCATACGGTGAGCTGGACAAATGTACACCCTCGTTTTTTTTTTCAAGTAGTATTGAAGACATGGAGGTGGCCCATTTCTCCCGACTCTCCCCTATTCATTGACCAGGAATGGTATGAGCAAAACCAGCGACGAAAGTGCAGATACCAAACTGTTTCAATTTCTATAACGGATACAAGACAGTAAAATCGATAGACAGTAAAACGTGCAAGGTACTTCCTGTCAGTATTCTAATAGTTTACAGTTTCACATATTAATGTAGACATATGTGTGTGCGCCTGAAGAAAGGTCCCAGTTGTCGGTTCAGCTATTTTTGGGCTAGGGGGTGAAAAGGTCGAAAAAGTCGTGCCTAGACGGAAATGTACTTCTAGCAGAAAACACAAGTTTAAGCATTTCTAAATAGCATATGAAAAGGATTTTGGAATATTTTATGTTTAAATATTATTTTATTAATCATTTGTACAACATGTGACTCTTCAGAAAAGTAATATTGGAGTGATTGTTGCTAGGGGACCGTGGACTAATTACAAAGCTGTTATAGAGATAATACTGAGTAGTGTTCACTGCTCATCTGTAGTTTACCGTGTAACATGCCACGGTCCCCTAAAAACAGCCAAGTCGGAAGTTTTTTGGATCTTGTTAGGAGAGCGCAGTATAGCGCATAGAAAGCTAGAGCTGAGCAGTGAACACAACTCAGTAGTTTCCCTATTTGCCTTTATAATAAAACTACGCTCCCCCAACAATATCCAAAAAGTCTGTCATGGGAGTGAGCTGTTAAAGCTGTTTTTCTCAAAAGTTTGTTTTTGCCCCCTGTCTTACAAAATGTGCCATATCTTCAAAACTACTTAAGATATTGGAAAACATTTTTAAAGCAGCGTGTTCAGCATTGAATTTTCTAGAAGAATATGCCCTTATCTCAAAATCCAAAATTTGCGGCAACTGGGACATTTCTCCAGGCACACACACAAATGTTTGCCTTTCTGTGCCTGGCCCTGTTACAGTACAGCAAGAAAATGCGTTCTAGCCGGTTTGTTGACAAACCTGTCACAGTTTTTGGTTCGATTATCGACCGCGCTAAAAGCGTCTGTGATGTCCTTTCGTAAACCGCTGTCCTTGTATTGTCATTGACAAGATATGTTTTGATAAAGCACACAGAATCTGTACGGCTCCTTGGAACAAAGTTTATGTGTGGCCAAGAAAAAGGGGCGGGGGGGGGGGGTGGGTGTTAACGATGCAACACCCTGCGTCAGGGAAACAACAACAACATGGAAGAATCGATGCAATCAACCACAAAACAGCTGGAAATGAAATTGAAAAACAACAAGCTGTCTGTCTCCAAAGACTTCCATCAGCTTAACAACTAAGTGCTAACTTTTATGACGTGAACAATAGTCAAAAGCATCGAGGGAAAAACTAGTTTCTTCGGCAGCTCCTCTAATGTTCATATCACTGTACTTTCAAAGCATGCCGCTCGTCTCTATTCTTTCTAAATCATTTCATGGTCATGTTTAGAAGTATCTATTATTTTACTGACTGCCAAAGCCACAGTGAACTGTACAAGGGAGGAATCATTACACACTTGACAGCCTTGTCTCTCGCTGTTCACACAAGGACAATTGCTCACACCAAAACAAAAAAAGCGTCGGTGCCTGAAAACACATAGATCTAATATCGTCATGGTGCTGACCTTTTTGCCTAGGTCAGACTTAGGCCAAAACAGAATGTACCTGTTGTGTCATTGCCCTATCCATGGTGCATCTACTAATGTAAAAATCATTCAAAAGTGCCAAGCCATTATCCTGGAAATAAAACTTTCTGTATAGTGTAATGGCCTAACTCATTCAAAGACGCAGGCCATTTTTGTTCTGAGGTTTTTCAGCCAACGTGGATGAAGGCCATTTTTACCTAGAGTCATTTTGGCCTAAGTCTGACTGCATTGCAAAAGAATTTAAATACATTTTTTGCAATTTTCTCAGAAGTGCAAAAAATGACTTAAGCCAAAAGGTCAGCACCATGACGATGTTCAGCCTGTTTGTCAGGGAAGGAGGAGTGGGGGGTGGGTGGAGTGGGGGTATGTTAAGAGAGGGGAAAGACAATTCGCATCAAGACGTATCTTCTTATTATAAACAAACTCGTGGCGGGAGTATTCGCCGCTTTTGTTTGCTCAAGGCTACAGCCTGAATGACAGTCTCAAAAATGATAAAATCAATTTTATCAAAACTGATCCAACTCAATCAGTTTTGTATCAACCTACTGTGTTTATTTAATTTTACGCAATTTTTAAAAAAAGAAATGGTAAAAACGTAAAATAGAATTTAATCTCTTTTTGTGTCCCCCCCCCCCCCCCCCCCGACACGCCCACTGCCAAGGGAGACTATTTGACAAGCATTTAGTTGGCAGGTCGAGCCCTCCTGCGCATAAGTTCTGAAGCAGGACTGTAAATTATTGTGGGAACTTGTCTAGATCCGCCAGAGGAATAAAGAAAGGCGGGAACGCAGGTTTATCCCGGGTAATGCCGGGTACACCATCTGGTGGTTGAAAATAACATTTCTCTACTGCTGTGAATTATTCCGGAAGATCTACCCAGAATCGCAGAAAATGTCAATGCATTGATCCAATCTCTCAACCTCCACCATCCGCGGTCTTATCCTTGAGCTAGATCATCATGTTTCCATGAACTATATGGACTTTAAATGCTGAAGCAGAAACAACTGGTTTAGCGTGTCGTCCTTGTTCACAGTTTCCATATCTGGCTTTGTAAACTCGCAAACGCGTGAAAACTTAAATGGGGCGCCGAACTCGTGTTTGCATAGAGTACACTGGGTCATGTTCTCATAGACACTGGTCTTAGGGTAGCCACACAAAGGCCAACGAATTCGGTCACCGAGCCACTAGGCGCTTTAGGTGAGAAGAATTGCAATATATAATTTCAACAACTGCACATAGAGCCCACCTAGATTCGGTCCGTTTGTATATATTTCATTGAACGGCAACAAGATCAACTCAGTTGAAAAGTTTACCTATCTTGGCTCCACAGTAACAGCATCGCTATCCCTGGATGAAGAACTAAACGCCAGAATTGGGAAAGCAGCTACAACTTTTGGCAGGTTATCTCAGAGAGCTTGGAACAACAAAAAGCTGACACTCAAGACCAAAATTCTTATTTATCAAGCTTGTGTCATCAGTACCTTGTTGTATAGCTGCGAAACGTGGACCACCTATACAAGACACGAAAAAAGATTAAACAGCTTCCATCTTCGCTGCCTGCGG
The DNA here is from genome assembly GCA_963931925.1 of Onchidella celtica. Taxonomy (NCBI): domain Eukaryota; kingdom Metazoa; phylum Mollusca; class Gastropoda; order Systellommatophora; family Onchidiidae; genus Onchidella; species Onchidella celtica. The sequence continues at coordinate 57,866,202 of OZ007572.1, read as the reverse complement.
AAAATCATGGACATCAGATGGCAGGACAAAATCACCAACAACGAAGTTCTCAAACGAGCAAAGCTCACCTCAATTCAAGCAACACTGAGAACAAGACGACTCAGGTGGATAGGACATGTCAAAAGAATGGATGATAGCAGAATCCCAAAGCAGATACTGTATGGTGAGCTAAAAGAGGGAAAACGTCAAAGAGGTAGACCAAAACTACGTTTCAAAGATATCTGCAAAACCACACTGAAAGATTTTGGGATCAATGCAAAATTATGGGAAAATGTGGCAGAAGATGAACGACCTGGAAGGGAGCCGTCAGGAAAGGTGCTGCCAAATTTGAAAAAAATCAAAGAGAAATTAGAGAAGCAAACAGACAGAAAAGGAAGGAAAAGACGAATGAAGTCACAAACGAAGGCGAGTATATGTGCTCACTCTGTGACCGAAGATGTAAATCGAATATCGGACGGATTAGTCATGAGAGGAGCTGCTCTCGGCATCTGTCTTGAAGTCAGAAACTGCTGCGAAGACCGTCTGCAAACACGAAAAGGGTCGTACACAGGTATAAGAATCAAACAAAGTTTTTAGGTGAACAAAACAACAAAAGCATATGAAACCAAAATATTTTAAGTTATTACCATAATTGAAGGGGCTACAGGCGTCCCCTAGACATCACCCCCCCCCTCCACCCCCACCTCTCGCCCTGTACGTTTAGATTCTATGGGTTCAACCCGACCCCACCTCCGAGAGTACGTGCTTCATGGAGCTTCTCCTAGCGAATCATTTCCTAAGGTGCCATCCCTAATGTACGGGTTGGCAGATGACACTGGCCAACCTGGCAGATGACACTGGCCAACCAGACAGCCTCAATTACAACACTGTGAAAAGCTGCAGCGCTGATCCGGGTGGAAAATGGCGTCTTAGAGAAATATGTTCCAGCTTAGATCTTTCTACGGCATTTGCAATGGCAGGCCAAATGTCTGAGTGTTGCTTTTTGCTATGTCAACAAGGACAGCCTCTAGCCTCTAGCCCGGTGCTTCTCAAACGGGGGCAAACCTGGCTCCCAAGGGGGAGACATTTTAAATACTATTGGGGGGGGGGGGATTTCAGCAAGAGAAGCAATTGGGGAGGAATTCCAGTCAGAGGAAGAATTCCAAGCTGGGAAAGAATATTACCCTGTAAATCGTGTACAAGTTTTATCCGAGACACGGGATACCGAGACGAATCAATTCGTCATATTCCGTCCGCCTACTTATGCGCGTATCATCGATGCCCACAATGCAACAATTCGCACCACACCCCTTTATTAAATTTTGTAATTGAACGAAAAAGAGTAGTATTCACCGTATTCATACGCTCACAGTTTGTGCACACATAGTGGAAGAAGGACTGGTTCGTCTCGATATTCTGTGTCTCGGCATCTAAGATCCACTGAAATAAACATTTTTGTTGTAAAGCTGATATTAATGTGGACCCATAGCGTGTTTTGTCCTAGCAGAAAGAGGCCAAGATCTACAACTTGATTTTAAAAATGTTTGGATGCGTTTACAAAACTCGCCCAGATCCACACAAAACAACATTTAAGAATTTTATCGTGTGATAAAATTATTACCGAACTATTTAATTCCGCTTGCTAACTTTAAATTGATGAAGCTTTGGGTACCAAATATAAATAAAGTACCCGACTAGACCGTGAAAGGCGGAAAAAGTGGATGTTACCGTGCTGACGCGCCATAAAGCCCAAAACTCAACTGTATCAGTTAGCATGGTGGAAAATGCACACAGGGGGTTTGGCGAATATCTTTATGATGAATCTTTACATGTCCAGCATGGTTCGTTGTAAAATCTTTTAAAAAAATCTTTTGGTACGAATTACCTTTTCTCATTTTTCTCAGTTTTATGCACATTTTATTGATACGGACGAATGTATGTGAGATACTCAGATAGTTAGTGTACCAAGTGTAACATCACTTTTTTTTTCTTCTTTCTGGCTTTGAATAATTTAACCTCACACCCCCCCCCCCCCATCCCCCCTTTTTGTTCCCCGTCATTTCGGGAAATCCAGAGAAAATAAACATGCAGTTGTGTGGGTTTTAAAAAAAGGAGGGAGGAAATGCGGAAATCTGGGATTGCAAAAGAGGGAATGTGGCCTGGGAGTGTGAGAACCACTGCTCTAACCCGAGGTCCCAGGAGACAAACAAATATGACAGGAATCTTAGATACAAAAAAACAGAGCCTTTCCAGGCCAGATGTCACACAGATCAGGACAGTAACAGCTCGCGCCGAGAGCCCTCCGGAAAGTCTAACCTCACAACTGACAAAGATAATGGACATGACCTTGTACAAAACAACATAAGCTGTGTCAGAGAGAGACCTGGTGTTCTCTCGGGCCCAGGAATTCAAAGTCCGGCCAGGGAGAACTGACAGTTTGACTTTGAGGTTAGAGAATACACGTCGACTCGACAACGGTCACATTGTGCTGGGACAAACCAAGACGATAGACGGAATATAACAGAACGATAGGACAGATAAGAACTTACCCGAGCCGCCGCCCAACCACCCGCGGGTGCATGACAGACAAAAAGAACTCATTTCATAGGCAGAAACGCAAATGTTTGTAAGTGTAGTGACATACTATGCCGCGTGGTGCCGCGGTTTGCCGTTCCCGCGCGCGGCAGCTGCAAACCGCGTAAGTGTGTGTGCATACAGCCGCGGGTGCATGACAGACAAAAAGAACTCATTTCATAGGCAGAAACGCAAATGTCTGTAAGTGTGTGTGCATACAGCCACATGCGTATCCCTCACAGCGTGAATGGCTGTCTGCCTATGCATATTTACGCGTGCCCGACAGAACGTCATTTTTTACTGCTAAAATTCATTAAGAAGATTTTACTCCCCTCGGATTATCTATTTGTTAATTACCTCCTCCTATCTGTCCATGCCACTGCTGCTTTTGTCTCATTCAGTTAGGAGTTGGTTAGGACATTAATAGAACTAACATAAACAGCAACTTTAGAGCGGACCTCTGCAGCTTAGAGACGGTTATTACTGTTATGGCATCAGGACTAACAATGGACGCTTCTTTTCATGAAGCGGGAAAGTAGGTAGAGTTCACCACTAGGTTCTGTATAGACCAGGGGCAAGTAGAAAACTAAAAAACATTTTCAGTAACAGATCTCATTTCCTCTTTGTTTTTCATACAGCAACTAAAACATAAAAAAAATAGGAAAAAGACGAACAAACAGGATATCACAGTACTGACAGTATTGTCTAAACATAACCATATTCAACAAGTTAGACTGACTCCCTAATGGGGTACCCCAAAACAAAAACAAAACAATAGTATAGTGAGCTCGGAAACGTTACAAACCATTACAACTCTTTGTTTCTCTTTGTGCGTAAATGGCCACGATTAACTAATTACAGATGAGGTCTGTCCGGATTATTACACAAAGGAAATGTCTGCAATAATGAACTTATTTTATCTTTGATTTCCAAACACATAAAAGCTTAATTTAACACACAAACAAATCCACTTGTGTATCATCAAACTCTACCCCTCCCCCTCCACAAAGAGCGGTGATCGTTATCAACTCAATTGTCCAAATGGCAAGATTAAGGTTTCTTTTGCAATCAGTACATACAAAGAATAATAGGGCTGGACTCCCTGTCCGTTCTGTCCCGTGTCTGTTTCAACACCAATCGCATATATTTTTTTGCATTATTTATTCATTCCACCTGTATTTCCTCCTCTCCTCAAACCTCCCCCCCCCCCTCCCCCTCTTTTCCTCAACTACAGATCTCACAAATTGTTAGAGTGACTGCCCATAGTTCAGCTGCACCGGCTGGGTGTATCCACTTTGTGGCACTAAATTTTAACAATAGAAAAAACACGTTCCACTTGCGCCACTAAAGTTAAAACAATAGAAAGAAAAACCTTCCACTTGCGGCACCAAGTGCGTACGTTTTATAGCATCGATACCAGGTCGATACAACTCCGAGCAATGTAGCGCACAACAAAGTGACGAAACGTTTGCAATCTATTCTCACTTTTTGCCATCTATTCTCAATTTATACCTAATAAATGAGACAGTCTCAAGCCTGAAACGCAGAGAGGAAATGTTAAAATAATCGAAATGTAGTACAGGGAACCCGTGGTAAGCAATCGAAGTAGTAGTGTCTTTAAATTCGGTATTGTGAGTAGTGCCGCCAGTGTCCTGCTCCAAAAATAGCCAAAATCCAGTAGTGCCGCAAGTGTCCTCTTTTTTTTTTTCGATGGTGCCGCAAAAATGTCCTGCTCCCCACCGGCTGTTCAAAAGGACAGTTGTCTGTTTCCCCTGGACTGCTAGTTATTCTTGCCTTGTACTTGTATTCTCTTGCCTTGCTAACGCCACATTTCCTTTCTCCTCTGTTTTTCCCTCGTCCTGTCCGCACCTGTACTGTCCACTCCGCCTCTCGGGGCGTCCTCTTGTTCTTTTTCCTGTTCTATGCCTCCATTCAGTGCATCGTTCTGTCCACCTGTTGTCTTCCATTCCTTTCATTCTATAGACCGCCATTTATTACTATCACCTATTACTCCACGCAAAGCCCAGCGGAATTCCCAAGTTCTAGTTCCACAGTTAAACAATGTTCATACAAAGTCTTGAAAACTAATTTTAAGGACTTTCTAAGGACTTCCTCAGGACTCACAGTAAACAAATTAGGGACCTGCGTGCCGGTAGCCAAGAAATTTTACATGTATGCGGCACTCAAAAATCAAGTACCCATGCGCAAGAAATATCACTATACAAGTGGTACTGAAAGGGATGTTCCTGTATCCAGAGTTCAAACATAGTAAATTCGTTCTGAAAAGTTCAGTTACTTCAAAGTACCAATTATCCGGTGTGCCATTGGAAGATTTGAATCTCAAATGTTTAAATTGAAACACAAATTTTAAGGACTTTAAATTTTAAGGACTTTGACATCATTTTCAGAATTTAAGGACTTTTTGAGTACTTATTTTTTCTTTCATGAAAATTGAGGACTTTAAGGACTTTCAAGGACCTGTGTGAACCCTGGTTAAAACACACCTAGTCGTGGTTCAGTTCTCAGTCATCAACATTCCCAATCACAGACAGCCAGTGACTGGGCACCTTCCGCATCCCAAATCCATAATTTTTCAAGCGTGCAAACCAATCATTTCGTATCAAGAAGATCGTTGATCATAAACATCGACCAGTAAATTCTTCAGCTGCAGCCCCTATGTCCCGCTCTGACAGAAGTTAATGGACCATGCTGGACATGTAAAGATTCATCATCAAGATGTTCGCTAAATCCCGTGTGTGCATTTTCCACCATGCTGACGGACAGAGTTCAGTTTGGGATTTACGGCCCTCCAGCACGATAACGGCCACTTTGCGCTTTCACGATCTATTTGGGCACTTTATTTATATTATGATATTCAAAGCTTCATCAATTTAAAATTAGCGCGCGGAATTAAATAGTTCCGTATAAATGTTATCACACTGACAAAATTCTCAAAATATCTTTTGTATGAATCTGGAAGAGTTTTGTAAATGAGTACACACATTTTTAAATCAAATGGTAAATTTTCGCTTCTTTCAATTCAGAAAGGACAAGAGCGCTGTGGGTCTACGCTAACGGGTATCAGAAGTTACACAAGTAAAAGTTTACGTTTTAGAAACAGCGGTGATCTTTCAAGGAAGTGAAGACAAAAACATTCAACTATGGCAGGGAAATTCTAGCAAGTACGTACGGGAATTTGCTGTTTTCAGATACATCTTGAAACAGATGAGGTTATCAAGATTTGGTGCCACAGTGGAGCATTTATTTGCTGGAGATATATCACAGATACCACACACTCTGTCACAATTTCTGCTCCCCGTGATGGTCAGAATTGATAGTCGTTCCCTCTTCATTCTTAGCCTCACTGAACGTTTACTGGCAAGTTTAGTGTTAATTGTGTTCTCTCTCTCTCTCCCTCTCTTTCTCTCTCTCTCTCTTTCTCTCTCTCTCTCTCGTTCTCTCTCTCTCTCTTTCTCTCTCTTCTTTCTCTCTCTCTTTCTCTCTCTCTCTTTCTCGCTCTCTCTTTCTCTATCTCTCTCTCTCCTTATCTTACTTTGGGCTAGCTTTCAGGCTTCAGATTCTTACAAAATAAGATCAAATATCTCTCTGTCTATTTGGTTTGAGGTCTTTATTTTAGGAGGTTCGCTGCCCTTGGCATTTACACCTCACTTTACTTGTTTTATTATTTCTTGTTCTGGCGGGGGTGGGGGGGGGGGGGGGGGAGATGATATGGATAAATTTTAATCTATTAATTTCAATTTTGCCCGGGCAGCGGCCTTTCGGCCTGCTCTTTACGATTTCCAACTGCCAAGGTATCTTTAACGTGCGCAACATGCACACGGGCCCTCCGAATTTTTTCGTCCTTATCCGAGAAGAGTAGGTACTCGATCCTACCCCCCAATAGGACCAGGGACTTGAAAATATGAGAAAAATCCAATTTCCAAGAACTACTCGATCCTACCATCCTACGATCCTACTCGATCTCTGTCTATTTGCCTGTCTGTCTAACTATTTATGTGTCCGCCCGTCTGTCTGCTCGCACGTGTAAGACCAAGTACCAACATCCGTACCGGCCTGTATGGGAACACGTACTACTCACATATCGGTGTACACATTTTCTTCTCAAAAAAGTTCAGGAATGGGCATGCATGAACAAAAAGTTAACGTTGAACATCAACTGAAATGCCATTTTAACCCTTGCAATGTTCTGTTTATCTATTTTCCCCAATTCCCAGTCTCAACACCACACTTTTTTTTTGTTTTTTTTTACCCTCCCCCCCCCCCCCCCGGCCTCTGTCAGACTCGCCAATCTATTTCCGACACGCCTTCCCCAATAAACACAAACGAACTGAATGGAGAATTTGTGCATTGTTTATTCTTCTTCTTATCTGTCCTGAAGCAGCACGTGGGGGTGCGAGTTTGTGCATACAAGCCGTCAAGATACCCCGGATCAGCGTCATTATTTAGGGAACAAATTTTTAATACAGCGGCAATAGCAACACAAAGCAAAATCCGCTTCTTCACTGAACGTTGTGGCGAAACACACATGATTTTGACTCCATGTGAACCATCAGGACGTTTTCGATTATCAGTTGACGATAAGAAAAAAACGTATTAAAAGTCCAGTAAAAAAAATGTCCCCGAAAACCCCGGGTGAAAAATCAGTTTCGTTTCTCAAGAGCCTAGGCTTGGAATTGTTTACCTCTGTCTTTGACAGCGATTGAAAAATTAATGGGCTATAAACATCAGTTGAAAATCCTTCCGTTTACACTCTGAATAGCCATGAATGTTTCTCTTCTTCTTTCTTTCTCGTTGTTTCTTTTTTTCTTTTTACGAAATAAATTGCATGTGCGTGCTTGCGTGTCAGAGTGAGTGAGAGAAAGAGGGACGAGAGAGAAAGAAAGAGAGGTAGAAAGAAGAGAGAGAGAGAGGGAGGATGAGAAAGAGAGAGAGAGAAAGAGAGAGAGAGAAAGACAGGCAGACAGAAAGAGAGAGAGAGACAGAAAGAGAGGGAGAGAGAAAGAAAAAGAGTCAGAAAGAAACAAAGAGGGAGAGAAAGAGAGAGAGAGGGGAAGCGAGAGGAAGACAGAACAAAAGAGAGAGAAGAAAGACAAAAAGACAGACAGAGAGAGAGAGAGAAAGAAGAGAGAGAGAGAGACAGGTATGGAATAAAAGGTAAAGCGCTTAGATTCCTGTCGTTAATGGTTTAAAGCGCTTAGGGTCTGGTGGTTAATGCTGTGAAGCGCTTTACACAGTCATGTTATTACTACGTTCATTACGTGTCAATTGTAAATGAACGCCATGATCTTGCGCAGTGTTAATGCATCAACCGTCCAGTAACACTGCAAGTAAGCACATGATATCATCCCATGATAATTTGAATTTCCAGATATTTCGTTCTCCTTTCAGTTCTCCAGAGTTCCCCATTCCATCACAACAAACCAGACTTCTTTGAGAGTGTGCATGAGAAAACCCACAATAAGTTGGCAACATGAGATTTTGAGTTCTGTACATATAATAAAAGACAAGACATTTCTGATAAATTGAAGTCAGTGACCCCCCTAAAACAAAATTTTAAGAAAACGACATTTAATCCTGTAAGTGGCAATAGCTAATTGACCAAGTAATAAATGGAGTGATTGCTGTTAGGAGACCATAGTCTAATAACTAAGCCGTTATAGAGATCATAGTGAGTAGTGTTCACTGCTCGTCTACAGTTTACCCTGTAACATGCCACGGTCCCCTAGAAACAGCCAAGTCGGAAGTTTTTGGATCTTGTTAGGAGACCGTAGTCTAATAACTAAGCCGTTATAGAGATCATAGTGAATAGTGTTCACTGCTCGTCTACAGTTTACCCTGTGACATGCCACGGTGCCCTAAACAACAGCCGAGTTGGAAGTTTGTGTTGGACCCATATTTTCACTTCAAAGCCGTTTTTCTCAAAATCAGCTCTGTCGACATAATTATTGTGGGTTTTCTCATGCACACTCACATTTATGTCTGTGCTGCAATAATTATTACTTCCGCTCACCTGAGCGACTCTTTCTTTCTCGTTCTTTTGTTAAGAGTTGACTTCTTCGGTCTCAGCCTGTTAAATCATTGCTACATTTTTCGTGCGGGCACCGGGCAGGAGAGAAGGATGAGGGCAGGGGAATTCAACAACAGATGAGACAGACCACTGGGCAATCACTGACCAGTAAATATGCCGCCGTGTAGGAAACAAAAAAACACACTGGTGCCAAAGAACACATTTTGTGTAAAAGAAGCGTAAACATTTCGCACTGCGCGCCCCTATTCATTTTTTTTTTGGGTCCAATTCCACTTGGTCACCGTTCACTAAGAAGACTGTAGTATCAATAGTGGGGGAGCTTATTACTTCGATCGTGCACATTTTGATACCAACATGCCACTGTAATGTCATGTTCCTGGGGTCATACTATACTGAAAATAAGGTGGGCCTCCTTTGTCAGAGGTCTGGTGTGGCGAATTCGAAAACTAGATTTTTGTATTATGTTCAATTGCATTGTAAACCCCGTCGAATGTTCTTGGTTACAGACTCCTAGGCCGAAAAATAATGGCCCAGCAAACTTTCAAAATGTCATCGTCACTAGAACAGCTGTGCTAAAATAAAACAAGGTCTGTTTCTTGTTGGGTTTTTTTTCCTGAAAAGTAATCAAAACCAGTTGCTACAGTTTTAGGAAATGATGACAATTTTATGACCAAACAAACAAAACAAAAAAGAATAAAAATGTATAACTCAGATAGAAAGACGGAGCCTTATTTCATTGTATAATATTATGATGCTAAAAAGTGAATTTGGAAGTTACTAATAAGGAAGCGTATATCCGTACAACATGTTGTATGGATATGGACAGTGCATATCCGTACAACATGTTTACCAAAAGCGCGACTGGTGAAGGTTTGCTGAAACAAAATTTGGTATGGTGTTCACGAATTTAAAGTGACAACACATGGAATAGTCAGATGGACCTCGGGGCGTGAGGGTCTAGTCAGTTTGTATCAATGGGCGGTAGTCAGATTGACTAATCAGACGAAAAGGGGTTGGGATAGCCATTGGTGATCGACGCACATTCAAGTATATTATTAGCGCAGATCACGCAATCTCAGAGCAGAAGTCGGATTGTTTTGCTACTAAGCCGATTCATATTTTTTTTAAACTATGCAAATTAACAAGGTCAGTAATATAGTATTCCGGTCTGCGTTTTACGGATATGCACTGTCCATATCCGTACAACATGTTTTGGAAGTCACTGATATCTACGTGTTTTGTTTTATTTGGTTCCACAACGCGACAGAAATGCTGATTGCTAGTGAGCACTGGATGAGCAGAATGATGTACTAGAGAGTCAGGCATGTCAAACGCACGGCCCGCGGGCCAGCACATGTGGTCCTTTAAAAACCTCATGTGCGATCCGCGACAAATCCAATTTTCTTATGTTTCGATGCTCATTAATTTGTTTACTAATAAACCCTTACAATACAAAACATTGAAAACCACTTGAGTGCTTACACGCCGGAAAGCACATCGGTAAAAATAAACAAACATGACAAACTCAGTCAACAATAGACATATAATATGTGGCAATATTCCATCCACAATGAAATGGTATACTGTGTAGTATATTAAGTTGTGTTCTTCCGAATAAATGAGGCCCAGTTCTATTTTTGAGAATATGTAGTTGAATCAAAAAGATGCGGCCCCTATGTTAACATGTACTAACAACGAGGTCCACGAGCACTGTTCAGTTTGGCATGCCTGCTACAGAGCTTGTGCTACAGAAAGGTTTGGCTGTTACTTACCACTCCCCTTGAGACAAGACCAGTAGTGCTTGTGTGTCTCCAGTACATCGTGGATGGTGGACGCGGCCCTGAAATGAGAAGAGCCAACAAATGAATGATATCTCTGTTCATCTCGCCATCAATCTTTGATATCCTGCGGCAATTACTGTTGTCCTTGCATTCACTTTCATTGTCAGTAATTGAGAATCTAATCTGGTGCGGGAAAGGTCGAAACAGGATCGATGTTTAACCGAACAGCAGAAAAAGCCATTAACCCCAATGTAATCTACTTAGTTCACATTCCCATTCGTATCTCGCAGGGCCTTATAGACCCACACTCTAAAATAAAGAAAAACTATTACATGCTACCAATTCGCACCTGGCGGGGTCTGTGAGACCCAGACTTTCGGATAAAGAAAACTAGAAACACTATAGAATCGTACCTCGTGGGGCCTGACAGACTCTCAAATAGAGAAAAACTGCTAAATATTAGCGATTCGTACCTCTACGGGACTGACAGACCATGGCCCAGACTCTCACATAGAGAAAAAGCAGTGAAATACTACCGATTCGTTCCTGGCGGTGTCTGCCAGACCCAGCTTTAACGACAAAATGAAATGGCGGGGGTCTGGGCCTGATAGGCCCAACCAGTGTAAAATAAAATCGGTTCACTAATTCGCTGACCTTTGAGAAGTAATGACATACCGCGTGCCATAACAATCTAGGAGAAAAGTTCATAACATTTTAGGAGAAAAGTCCATAACATTTTATGAGAAAAGTCCATAACATTTTAGGAGAAAAGTCCATAACATTTTAGGAGAAAAGTCCATAACATTTTAGGAGAAAAGTTCATAACATTTTAGGAGAAAAGTCCATAACATTTTAGGAGAAAAGTCCATAACATTTTAGGAGAAAAGTTCATAACATTTTAGGAGAAAAGTCCATAACATTTTAGGAGAAAAGTCCATAACATTTTAGGAGAAAAGTTCATAACATTTTAGGAGAAAAGTTCATAACATTTTAGGAGAAAAGTCCATAACATTTTAGGAGAAAAGTTCGCAACATTTTAGGAGAAAAGTCCATAGTATTCTAGGAGAAAAGTTCATATCATATTAGGAGAAACGCCCGCAACACTTTAGGAAAAAATCCGTAACAGTTTAGGGGAAAAGTCCGTAACATTTTAGGAGAAAAGTCTGTAACATTTTAGGAGAAAACTCCATAACATTCTAGGAGAAAAGTCCAAATTTCAGCAAAGGGATTTTTTAAAAAAGCCTGTTTTGGATCTGACAGACGCACGAGGTTACATTAGAGTGAAGGGTAATTAACATGCACACGAACTATGATTTTATAATTTTTTTTTTTAAATGTGGTTCTGCCATCGTTAAGGTAATTTAGCACTCAATAAACCGAATGCCCACTAAGTGGATATCACATTGATTGCCTTTGTTCTCTATCATTCAGGGCTAAAAAAAATATTTTTTTTCCGCGTTTTGTTTTTAAGTCAAAAGGAAAACACGAAACTTTTGTACGCCAACATTTTCTCTGCCCTAAAAGTTCAAAGAAACAAAAACAATGTTATTCTTCTTTTCCATATAATTATTATAGAAAAAAGTAGATTTACGTATTTTTAAAAAAAGACAGGAAACTGCCAGACTCTCCCGGCCCCACCCACCCACCCACCCCAAGCGATAGCACGGTGATAGATATAATTATGAGGCTGTGACAGACGGACTGGCCGCGAATCTACTTTCGGACAAAAGAGTTTCCCACTCTTAACTAGTGAAACAACACAGGGAACGAGTGGTCAAAGGTCTGTTTAGAGAGTACAATGGGGAAAATAAGGTGGTGATATCAACAAAGACAAAACAACATCAACAACAACAACAACAACTGAATGGCTAAAACCAGTTGTAAACCATCTGTCCTTCCTTCCTTCTCTCCCTCCCCCCCCCCCAAAGTTCTCTTTCTCGTTCTTGCTTAACCCCTAACGCTCTCAATAATTTATAGTTTTCCAGTTTACAACCTGGAAAATCGCCTACGTCCGACTTGCCGATGTCAGACATCGTTCGCAGTTCGCACCTCTGTGTCAGCTGTGTTCACTCCCAAGCCGACATTCAATTACACTCACTCAGATATCACACTGGCCCACAAAGTGCCCAACTGACAATTGCACGACAGATTGAACACAGTCAAATGAATACAAGGTCATCATTAATAGTAATAATAATCTATCTATTATAAAAAAAAAACTCGCTTTTTTTGTAAAAGCCGTAGCTCGGCTATCTGTGCACCAATCGAGCTCAAATTTTGCATACAAATTTCTTTTGGTCTGAAGTTGATTCCTTGCTACACTCATTGCTGAACACTCTCCGTAAGTATTTTTTTGAACTACGCAAATTTGCATTTGTTCCAAATAAATACCATCCGGGCGTGAGTTTTTATGTGGCATGACGTCGCTGAATTTGCGGTCCACCGCGCGATCTCAACGTCCGGTTCCCCAAATTTGAAACCATGCTTCCGAGTCCATCCATAACATTCGTGGTTCTTGCTGCAGTGACAGTGTGGCAAAAACATGCCGAGTCCATCCATAACATTCGTGATGATCCATTTGTTCAGGTACGTTGATGAAGATTTTCAATTTTTATAATAGATCTAGATCTAAATCTATATCTAGATCTACTAACAGATATCTAGGCTAGCTCTAGATCTAGATCTTGAAGTCCACGTTTCATCATGTCTTTACATGATAGCTATTCCCCCCCGCGAATTTCGCGGGTTCAATACTAGTTATTAAAAAAAAAACTCGCTTTTTTTGTAAAAGCCGTAGCTCGGCTATCTGTGCACCAATTGAGCTCAAATTTTGCATACAAATTTCTTTTGGTCTGAAGTTGATTCCTTGCTACACTCATTGCTGAACACTCTCCGTAAGTATTTTTTTGAACTACGCAAATTTGCATTTGTTCCAAATAAATACCATCCGGGCGTGAGTTTTTATGTGGCATGACGTCACTGAATTTGCGGTCCACCGTGCGATCTCAACGTCCGGTTCCCCAAATTTGAAACCGTGCTTCCGAGTCCATCCATAACATTCGTGGTTCTTGCTGCACTTTGCTGTGCCAACGGTCAAGTAATGCTCCCTCCATTGCAGCCACCCCCAGAACTACTCACAACACTTTTCACTCCCCCCCCCCGCGAATTTCGCGGGTTCAATACTTGTAATAATAATAATCACAATGATAATCATATATAATCATACTATAACGGAGCTTGAGAGCGAAGATGTAAGCTCCAAAAATATCCTGACTACGGGCCCAACAATAAATGAAACTGTCTGTGCTCTGTCTTCAAAAAGAGACACATTTCGATCGAGTACAATGGAAAGGTGTGATTGAGAATTTGGTTTTCACTACGTGACCAGTGGCCGCCGTCCTACAAGCGGCACTTTAGCTAGTACTACTACCACTAATAATGACATGAAAAGAATAAACAATAAAAATTATAAAAATTATTATCATTGTTATTTATCATTAATAATAATAATAAATGACGATGATAACAAATACAGCGCCAACAACAACAATAATAATAATTTGATCACGATTTTTGTGGTTGTTTTTAAATTATCACGTTTCAATGTCATGTTACAGACACAAGAAACATCCAATGCTTTATCTCCCCACACAAATGGATTTTCATAAAATATGATGAATATTTTCCATTCTGGGATTATTTCACTGAAAATAGAAAAGTCGTTGTGCCATAGAGCTACAAATTAACATTTTCTCCTCGACACAATATGTTTATATTATAAACTGATTGTTCACCACTTGGCTGCTAATCGAGAATATTATGGTTTTCTCAGTAAAAATTCCGTAAGGCAATGTAGGATTACTAATTATTTTGTACATTAGTAGGATGTCCAGTAATTAGTAGTATAGTGATATTTGAAGCTGTGTCAGAGGATAATGGTCGCCAATGTGCTTTCGGACAGAGTGTTTCCCACTCTAACTAGTGAAATAACACAGGAAATGAGTGGTCAGGTCAAGGGTCTGTTTAGAAAGTATAATGGGAAAATATCGTGGTGATATCAACTTAAGACAATTTCTATTCTGAATCACATCCTTTAAACATAGCGAATGCCATACTGCACAAACTTTTAGTACGAACGACATTTTCTCACAGTCTCAAGCACATTTTTGTTTTTTTTTGGATACGGACAAATGTGAGTGTGCATGGGAAAACCCGGCATAAGTCGGCAGAGCTGATTTTGAGAAAAACGGCTTTGAAGTGAAAATATGGGTCCGACACAAACTTCCAACTTGGCTGTTGTTTAGGGGACCGTGGCATGTTACAGGGTAAACTGTAGACGAGCAGTGAACACTACTCACTATGATCTCTATAACGGCTTTGTAATTAGACTACGGTCTCCTAACAAGATCCAAAAACTTCCGACTTGGCTGTTACTAGGGGACCGTGGCATGTTACAGGGTAAACTGTAGATGAACAGTGAACACTACTCACTATGATCTCTGTAACTGCTTAGTTATTAGACTACGGTCTCCTAACATCAATCACTCCAATATTACTTGGTCAATTAGCTATTGCCACTTTTAGGATTAAATGCCGTATTCTCAAAATCTTGTTTTGGGGGGGGGGGGGGGTGTCACTGAACTCAACTTATCAGAAATGTCTTGTCTTTTATTATGTGTACAGAACTCAAAATGTGATGTTGCCAACTTATGCTGGGTTTTCCCATACACACTCACAACTGTGTCAGATACTCAGATAGCTAAGTGTACCAAGTGTAACATCACGGGGTTTTTTTCTTTCTGGCTTTGATTAATTTAACCTCACCCCCCACTCCCCCCTTTTGTTTCCCGTCATTCGGGGAAATGCAGAGAAAATAAACATGCAATTGTGTTTGTTTGTTTGTTTGTTTGTTTTTTCAGTTTGTTTGTTTTGTATTGCATTCGTCCTTGTAAGCCGCGGAGTTGATAGCAACGACAAAATAAAATAATGATTATTAAGATAATATTTCAACAGAACGGTGCACACGGTCAACAAAGCGTTAAATGCGTTATCTCCGATCGAGTCATTAAAAGAAAGGGGGGGGGGGAAACAACACATCAATAGCTAATCAATTAAATCAGCTATTTCCTCTCTAAGAGGTCATGATGATCGATGTTGGTAGCTTTCTCTTCTGAAGATTCCAAACTTTGTGTCAGCAAAAGTCCACACATTCACCAGGCTGCCCGCGAGTTCTTTGGAAGAGTGTTTGGGTCTTTATTAGGTTCGCTGCCGTTGCAGACCTATTTCCCCTATTGCCATCAAATTGTAGTCAGAACCGCATAATATGAGTGTAGTTTTTGGATACCCAAGTGTAGTTTTCACTGAAATTTTTGTGTAAAGACACGAATGTTTCTCTTTGAGAGAGAATAAGCATAGGGAGTGCCGAATCAATGCAAAAGACATTTTAATGAGAGAGCAAAAGCATTATAACAAGACAAACACACATTTAAAATTCAATTTAACGTTTTACATATCTAATGAATGGTAACAGCTGCATCAGCACGGTGATGAATCAGTTGTCACTGTCGCCATAGTTTTCTTTAATTTCACAAAGTTCTGGTGGGACTTTGAATCCACATGTCGCATGCAATCATAGCGACCAGCATGGCTGCAGCCAAAGTCAATATCGCAGATCTGTTACAGCGGACATACAGGAAAGAAACGTCAATGTTGAGGTCAACTCCGCTTTGAACTTTTGACACGACTTCTTGGCAGGTGGAGGTTTGGAATCATCAGCTTTCCTTTTCCTGTACGTGACGCAAGTTTTGTAACTTCAAGAAAGATGTCTTCACTTCACATGATCCAGATTTTGACTGGCGCGGCGAACAGGTGAATGCGAGCGTGGTGAAAATACGCAGCACCAGAAGTGGTATTGATTATTTTTCGCTTTATAACGTTCGCACTTCGTTTAAAACATTATCCCTTCGTAAAATTTTCATTTCGCTGTTTTCATGATTCGAAATCGCGGGTGAGCGCAGAAAATTTTGTTCAAAGCGTAGTGCGTAGTTTTAGTCAGTCAAGCGTAGTAAACTACGTCGAAAGCGTAAGGGTAAACAGGCCTGCCATTGGCATCAAATTTACACTTTACTTTTCTTCTTTTTATTTTTCTTGTTCTTGTGTCTGTGTGTTTTTGTGCTAGGGGATTAGTTGGGTCTTTTTAAAAAAATAATTTTGCCCGTTGTTCGGCCTGTTTGTCACGAGTGGAGTGAGTGCAATTAAGGGGATTGCTACAGAGCGGGTGTAGAGTAAGGACTCACAGTAGACAGCAAGTTAAGCGTGCTGTTGTGAGTAGTAGTGGGGGCGGGGTCTGAAGGAGGCGAAAGCGCTGTATAACTATCACTGCAAGTTAGAAGGTCCGACGGAGCGGACCTGTGAATAAGAGCCCATCGGGCGGACATAAAGGGAGCAGTCGAGAAGACTAGTGGAAGAGTCTTTCCAGTAATGACTGGTATGTAGAACGTTGATTGATTATTATGATTGATGTATTATATTATATTCGTCTATTACCATGATGTGAATAAGTATATGTGAGGAATGTGGAAGTCCTTGATATTGGATATAGCAATGTGCGCCACGAGCGATAGATGAAAGTGAGTTCATGGATTTGTAGCGCGAGTGAGTAGTGTGTATTCCGATGGAAGTGTGTTACCGTAAGATGTGTGGTGAGTGAAAGGTGAACTAGTGTGTGTACGCTTCATGGATTGTAAGGAGAGGTGGAGTGAATAGAGATGGTAGGGTATTATACCAATGTAATGTTATTCTTGTAGGTGTCGGGGACGGGCCGCAGAGCCACCTCGATGAGCACAGGGGATAGGCCAGCATAGGGCCGGAGGCCACACATAGGCCAGAAGTGAGGCTGTCAGTGTAGGGCAGTGGAGGCACATAAAGTCGTGGCAGTCAGGCCACGGACAGGGACGTAGATATGAGAGTGAATGAGATACTATATTGTTGCCATGTTGATAGGCTAGTGAACTGATACTATGTTGTTGCCATGTTGATGGCTATGGAAATAATAATGTGTTATTGCCCTGCTGAGGTGCTAGGGGAGTGTTACGGTGTATGACAATAGGAAGGGGATATTGAGAGACTGCGGTGCCAGTAAATTATTAATGTACTACTAAGACCCTGAGGGGAGAGGCTGAGGCCGAAGTGCCTTTAGGAGTAACTACCGGATTGTGGATCCGAGGGAGAGTGTGTGTGAGAATAAGGCCGTTGTACGGCAGTGCATTTCAATAATATAATGTATGTAATTGCGCTATTATTTGTATAATTATGTTTAATAAATGTGTGAGTCTGATGGATTGTTCTGTTAAGTGTTAACTTGTTTGTTCGTGATTGTTGTCCTGTCATAACTTATTACATCTCCCAGTCTGGGATTTGTGACACTGGGGGCTCGTCCGTTGTGACACTGGGGGCTCGTCCGTTGTGACACTGGGGGCTCGTCCGTTGTGACACTGGGGGCTCGTCCTGTTTACCTGTGGTCATTTTGACATTGTGTATTCGTTATATCTAGTTGTTTTTCTGTTGTGCTAGGAATTCGTGCTGTTGTCTTTGTTCGTGGGATGAATGGAAATGTCATGATGGTATGATTTATGTATGGTTATGAATAATAATATGTATTGATGCATGTATTTTGATGAATATGTATTAATGTGTACTTAAATTTCTGCAGAGTGTGTGTGCCAGCCTGTAGAGGTCAAGCAGCCAGAGCTCCGAGAAAACGGGAGAAATTTAGATCAAGGGTGAAAGTTAAGTGAAATTCTGAAATTTTGTACCCTGGATTGAGGGCTGTCTTTTCTTCTGTCTTTTTCCGCTGTTTTTCTGTTTTCGTTGTAATTGATTATATGGGCGGTGGCGCGGGTTTGCTGTGTTGAACTTAGTTTATCCTTTTAAAAAGGTGGGCTAAATTTGGAACTTCGTTCATCACAGTGAACAGTTCTATAGGGACCTGTATTTTTGTTTAGATTGTAGCGTTCTATCTTCCTCGTTGTTTTAGGAAGACGTTTCTCTTGTCCCTCTCTTCCCTATTTGTAGATACGTTCTTTTTTTTCAGACTCTGTTCTTGTTCGTACCGTGTTGTGTAATCGGCGTAGTAGGTTGCATTTTTTTTTCCATTATAGTTTTTTTTTGTAGAAGCTTTGTCCTAGTCTGGTTCGTTGTCCTTGACGTACTTGTGGTCCTTCTACTGTATTTCTTCATTCTTGTCGTTTTTATTTTCTTTTATAATTAATAGTGCTATACATTTTATAGATATAGAATTAGTGTGCTGTAAAGGTAAATTTCTGAATTGTATTTGGGACAATTGGGCATTGTTATATCTGGTGTGATCTCAGGTCTCTGGTCGTATCGTTAGTGATCATACCGACAGGTTGGTCCTCTTATAATACATACCATAACCATAAATCTGTGAAATGGCGGAACTCCAACAACTAATGAAGTTGGGTAAGGAACTTGGCCTGGAGGGAGAGGAGCTACGCGGCTGGATTAAAGAACAGCAGGCAGAATTGCGCGATGAGCGTGCTAAGGATAGAGAGCAGGAAAAAGAGGCTCAGGAAAAGGAGAGGGAGTTTAAGTTAAAGGAGATAGAGGCGCAAGTAAAGATTGCGGAGTTAGAACTCAAGAAGAATACGCCAGCGGAAACGGCTGAGCGGCAGGTACACAATAAAGGTGGCGTTAGGATTAAGCTCCCTACGTTCGACGACCGGAAGGACGACATAGACGCCTTCCTTTACAGGTTCGAACTGAACGCACAATTGCAATGGGGGGAAAATAAGGAATTATGGGCCACTTACCTGGCGTCGCTATTGCAGGGGCGAGCGTTAACCTACTTTAAAGAGCTACAGCGCGAAGACGTGCAAGATTACGATAAGCTGAAGGCTTTGCTGCTTCGCCGATTTGCGCGTACCGAGGAATACTTCCGGGAGCAGTTTAGGCGGGCACGTGCAGATACCAGGGAGGACTTTGCTGCCTTCGTCGCGAGACTAACGGAGTATTTCGCGAACTGGGTAGACTTGGCGCATGTGGGCACGGATTTTGCTAAACTGAAAGACTTAATGATCCGTGACCAGCTGTACGCGTCGTGCCACAAAGATCTGGTGGCTTTCCTGAAAGAGAACGAACCCGCGACGGTGCAGGAGGCGTCTAAGTTGGCGGAAGCATACCGTACGGCACATCCGTCCAAACCAGTCGCCAGGGCGTACGTCCAAGATGCTGGGTACGTCGCCGTTGTCGAGGGGTCGCCGGCAGGACTTGGGGACAGGTCGCGTCAGCGTGGTGCCTATAGCGGGCAAGCCCAGGGGCAGCGTAGGGGCTATCACCAATCACCGGCATATGGATCCGGTAAGTTTGACCGAGCAGGAGGGCTAGGTCGCGGTAATGGCCGGGGGCGAGTTGTGACCTTTGCCGATGACCGACGGCATAGGGACTCTAGTTCCGGTCGCGAGGGGTCACGGGGACCCAGGCCTAGAGCAGCACAGGGAGCGGAGTGTTGGACTTGCGGACGCGTGGGTCACTTTTCGCGCGAGTGTAGGGCCGCGAAGTGTTGGAACTGCGGAAGAGCAGATCACATGAGCGTGAACTGCCCTGCAGGTAGGATAGCGGCGAACGTGGACAGTAGCTCCAGTCCATGTTCCCCAAATAAATTTCATCATGCGGCTGCGTGTGTTACATCGGACAACGGAGGCGGACAGTATTCTAAGTGTCCCAGTTGTGAGAAGTTATTATCTTCCGGTGTTTTACCTTGTGGGAGAAAGATCCCCGTTATAAATTCATGTCATACAGGAGGTGGTCTTAGGGTTTATCCGGGGTTTGTTGGGGACGAACCGGTCTCGGTCTTACGAGATACAGGATCTACCGTTGTGGGAGTGCATAGAGACTGCATTCGGGATTCACAGCTTACAGGTGAGACTGTCCCGTGCATCCAATTTTCGGGGGCCATTGAGAAATTACCCATGGCAAGAATAATGATAGATACACCTTTCCTTAGCGGGGAAGTCGAAGCAGTCGTTGGTTGTTTTCCAGGCGCCCAGCTCATCATTGGGAATGTATCACGGGTGGTTTCCCCTTCCGATGAGAACGTGCAAGCATGGTCGCAATCAAAAGGTATTGACTTTTGCGCCGCGGTCGAAACACGCCGACGGGTAGCCGATAAAGATAAGATTAGACCTTTGGCTACGCCAGCGGTCAACCTAGATATCACGCCAGAGCGCTTGGCGAGATTACAAAGGGAGGACCCATCATTAAACCCATGTTTTGGGGAAGCGCGAACCGAGAAAACGAGGAAATATAAGAACGGGTCATCTTCTTTTTTTGTCCAGGGGGGCATTCTGTTCCGTATGTACGTCACAGTGGCTTCCGTTCAAAAGCAGGTCGTCGTGCCACGGTCGTTAATTGCTACAGTATTGCGTCTGGCCCATGATGTTCCATTAGCGGGTCATATGGGAAGTACTAGAACCAAGGAGAGAGTTCTGAAAGATTTTTATTGGCCGTCAGTATACAGAGATGTACGTTTATATTGTAAGACGTGCAGTGCGTGCCAAAAGACGACGCATAAGGGTCGTTCACCCCAGGCTCCTCGTCAAAAGATCCCCACGGTTTCGGAACCGTTTAAAAAGGTTTCAGTACCTTGTTGATTTAAGAGAAAGACTATCTTCAGCGCGCACTATAGCGGAAGAAGCGTCTGGTATCGCTTCGAAAAGAGCAAAAGACTATAAAGATAGAGGGTCCAAACTGAGAATTTTTAAGCCAGGAGACAAGGTTCTGT
The DNA here is from genome assembly GCA_963931925.1 of Onchidella celtica. NCBI lineage: Eukaryota > Metazoa > Mollusca > Gastropoda > Systellommatophora > Onchidiidae > Onchidella > Onchidella celtica. Next base: position 57,845,018 of record OZ007572.1, on the reverse strand, counting down.
TGTTGTTACCTACGGACCATAATAAGTTATTGATGACATGGAAAGGTCCTTATGTTATTGAGCGAGTCGTTTCAAAGGTAGATTACGCTATCCACATTGATGGAGCGAGTAAGGTTTTCCATGTTAATATGCTACAGAGATTTTATGAGAGACCACAGTATCTGTGTGCACAGACAAGACCAGAGGAGACTGTCTTCTCTATTGCTTGTACGGGGGTCGTAGACCAGTCGGACTGTGACGTAAGCGACACCGAGGCGCAGGAAGAGTTACAAATTCAATTGCCGGAGTTAACTCCGACACAAGGGTACAGGGACGTAAAAATTAACCCTGACCTTACGAGTTCAAGGAGTAGGGAACTTGAGACCCTGTTAGCGTCATTCCCGGACGTTGTTACGGATTTGCCGGGTCGCACTACGGTGATCCAGCACCAAATAAAGTTGACTTCGGATAAGCCAATATTTCTTAGACCGTATCCGCTGCCTTTTTCTTCGAGAGATAGAGTCATAAAGGAAGTTGAGTCAATGTTGAAGTTGGATGTGATAGAACCATCAACATCGCCGTATTCATCACCCATCGTCCTCGTGAAAAAACTTGATGGATCGGTGCGGTTCTGTATTGATTTTCGAAGATTGAACACTATTACGGTAGGCGATAGGGAGCCTATTCCGTTTCAGGAGGAATTAATAGCTTCATTGGCCGGGTCCACGTGGTTTTCCAAGATAGATTTAACGAAAGGTTATTGGGAAATCCCGCTTACTGAGGAGTCTAAACAATACACGGCGTTCCAAACGCCCATTGGATTATTCCAATTTAAGGTCATGCCATTTGGGTTGGTAAACGCACCAGCGACGTTTGCACGATTAATGAGATTAGTGTTGAAGGACATACCTAATGTCGTGTCATTCTTTGACGATATAGCATGTCATACGTCGACATGGTCTGATCATATTCAGACACTAACAGTAATTTTTCAACGATTACGCCATTTTGGGTTAACTGCTAAACCCGCAAAGATGGATTTAGCATGTCCAGAGATAATATTCTTAGGACATATCGTGGGTAGAGGCGTTCAGAGACCTGAAGTAACAAAAATTGACAAGTTAGTAGGGTTGCAAATCCCAAAAACAAAGAAACAAGTCAGAAGCTTAGTGGGAATTTTAAATTATTACAGAAAGTTCATTCCAAATTTTTCCTCCTTGTCATCTTCTCTTACTGACCTTACTAAGAAGGGACAACCCGATAAGGTCCAGTGGACGTCTGAATGTCAGACATCATTTGATAATTTGGTGACAGCATTATCATCGTCACCCATTTTGATATTACCCGATTTTCGATCTAATTTTATCCTCAGAACGGATGCGTCGGACTCTGGTGTCGGCGCTTGTCTTCTACAGGAGAAGAACGAATGTCTCCATCCTGTATATTATGTCAGTAGGAAGTTATTGCAGAGAGAAAGAAAGTATTCTGTGATAGAGCGTGAGTGTCTTGCCATTGTCTGGTCCGTCCAGAAACTAGGACGTTATCTCATGGGACGAGAATTTTGTATCCAGACAGACCACAAGCCACTGACATTTTTGTCGAAGAATCGTTCGTCCAGCCCACGCTTGTCTAGATGGGCATTGGCTTTACAGCCGTACACCTTCGTTATTCAACCAATTCCAGGAACCAGCAATCATATCGCCGACTACCTTAGTCGAGCCTAGGGGAAGATTTCAGGAGCTTATACATCGGAGGACAGGAACATTGACGGGATCTGTGTGAATGAGTCGACTTTAAAATATTGACATTATAAATATGATATGAAGAATGGTTGATAGGTTGAATGGTTTTTGATTCTGTATTAAGTATTGTGGTTAGTTAGCTATTCATGATGTGACACATATATGCATATTGCAGGCCATATTGATCCCCATATTTTCCCCTGATTTCGGTATTCTATATACTAGGGGAACTGCTAGGTCATTCTTCTAGTGTAGGTATTGCTCACGCTCACTCGTTGACAGTCATCTTGATGCGATTTGAAATTAATTGCATTAATTTTTTTGGGGTGGGGGATGATGTCACGAGTGGAGTGAGTGCAATTAAGGGGATTGCTACAGAGCGGGTGTAGAGTAAGGACTCACAGTAGACAGCAAGTTAAGCGTGCTGTTGTGAGTAGTAGTGGGGGCGGGGTCTGAAGGAGGCGAAAGCGCTGTATAACTATCACTGCAAGTTAGAAGGTCCGACGGAGCGGACCTGTGAATAAGAGCCCATCGGGCGGACATAAAGGGAGCAGTCGAGAAGACTAGTGGAAGAGTCTTTCCAGTAATGACTGGTATGTAGAACGTTGATTGATTATTATGATTGATGTATTATATTATATTCGTCTATTACCATGATGTGAATAAGTATATGTGAGGAATGTGGAAGTCCTTGATATTGGATATAGCAATGTGCGCCACGAGCGATAGATGAAAGTGAGTTCATGGATTTGTAGCGCGAGTGAGTAGTGTGTATTCCGATGGAAGTGTGTTACCGTAAGATGTGTGGTGAGTGAAAGGTGAACTAGTGTGTGTACGCTTCATGGATTGTAAGGAGAGGTGGAGTGAATAGAGATGGTAGGGTATTATACCAATGTAATGTTATTCTTGTAGGTGTCGGGGACGGGCCGCAGAGCCACCTCGATGAGCACAGGGGATAGGCCAGCATAGGGCCGGAGGCCACACATAGGCCAGAAGTGAGGCTGTCAGTGTAGGGCAGTGGAGGCACATAAAGTCGTGGCAGTCAGGCCACGGACAGGGACGTAGATATGAGAGTGAATGAGATACTATATTGTTGCCATGTTGATAGGCTAGTGAACTGATACTATGTTGTTGCCATGTTGATGGCTATGGAAATAATAATGTGTTATTGCCCTGCTGAGGTGCTAGGGGAGTGTTACGGTGTATGACAATAGGAAGGGGATATTGAGAGACTGCGGTGCCAGTAAATTATTAATGTACTACTAAGACCCTGAGGGGAGAGGCTGAGGCCGAAGTGCCTTTAGGAGTAACTACCGGATTGTGGATCCGAGGGAGAGTGTGTGTGAGAATAAGGCCGTTGTACGGCAGTGCATTTCAATAATATAATGTATGTAATTGCGCTATTATTTGTATAATTATGTTTAATAAATGTGTGAGTCTGATGGATTGTTCTGTTAAGTGTTAACTTGTTTGTTCGTGATTGTTGTCCTGTCATAACTTATTACATCTCCCAGTCTGGGATTTGTGACACTGTTCTCCTCGACTTTCAACTGCCTAGGTATCTTTAACGTGATTAACGTGCGCACGGGCCCTCCTAGTATTTCGTCCTTGTCCGAGGAGGCTAGGTGCTCGATCCTACCTGCCATAGAATCAGGGACAGAACTGGTGACCAACACCTCAATTTTGTGTGACGTACATGAAACAAAACAAAAGCGTCAAAGCCTAGTTTGCCTAGTTTAGGCAACCATTAATATGTTCAGTTTTTTTTAGTTCCTAGCACGCACTTAGAAGCATAGTTTGTGTGTTTTGTTTCTTTCCACCCTGCTACACGATGAAATGTGTGCAGAAATACGCAAACTGCCAATTCTCCCGCCAAGCCAGAGACAAGAACATCTATGCTGCATTACAGGGCCATCCTGTAAAGTTACGTAGGGAACAAGGTGGTCTAGAGGCAAGGTGCTCGTCTCTCATGCCAAGGGTACCGGGTTCAAAACCCGGCCGGTGCAGGCATTTGGAAGTTTGGGATTTTTCTCATATTTTCGTGTCCCTGATCCTCTTGGGGGGGGGGGGGGTAGGATCGAGTACCTAGTCTTCTAGGATAAGGACAAAAAATGGCACAAAGGCAAATTTCCCAAATGGGTTTAAAGAAAGTATACAAAATAAAAAAATACAAAATACATACCTCCGATTGTGGCCAAGACTTTACTCCCCGCCCCCACTTCTCCCCATATAAATTTTTCAAAAGCTTGGCTTCAAACTCCCCCCCCCCCCATCCCCCCTCTCCGAACCTCATACCCACCCTTTGTGCGAGAATGCGTCCATTAGAATGGTGAATGTCCATGAGAAAATCTGGTGTTTTTACACTTCAAATTGCATTTTGCACTGGCTGTTTGACTGTTCCATCTCACAATGGATGTTGTTAGACGTACGTACGTCCCCCGAGTTTTTTTGCTCAAGGGGTAAGTATTTTAAAAGCCTTATGTGACTCCAGAGTTACACAGCTCCTCCGGAAATATTCCTAACAACAGCCTTAATTAAGATTATTCTTTCAGATTTCCTTTTGTTTTCCTCCTGTGTTTTGGTTAAACGGCTAGAGGGCAGGGTGAGGGTTTTGATAAGATTTGGGGTTGAGGATATGGACGGGGTTAGGGATACGTGCGTATACGTACGCGCCCCTAGCGCAAAACGCTTCGGGTGCGTACGTACTTATAACAGACGTACCTAATATACAGCCTGTATTTGATTTTTATATGATCTTACAACTTTTTCTTTGGAAAAAACAAAACCTTTCAATTCATTACTACAACTAACATGTGCGCATGCGCCCAGCCCCTTCCCCACCCCCCCCCCCCCCAGAAACCCCATCTTTGCCCTGTCTACACTTTTCCCGAGAAAAATATAAAAAATGGGCAAAACTAAGCGTACGCACTTAAAGTCTGGCCCCAATGGAGGCAGTGTCCTGATGATGCTCTCAACACCAGGAAGTCGACGACAACAGATGGACAGTGTCGCAGCAAGCAGACACTCTCTCTGGTCTGACCAGGGCACTGCACAGGGCAGACAGAGCTGGCATTCTGGGACAGTTTGGACAGGTGAGGAGGAGGGGGAGGGGGGCGGCGGATCGGCCAAAGGGTGGCAGGGAGGATTGGTGGATTTTACATCCGGTAAGATTGAAAAGACAGAGGAAGAGAGAAAGAAGGAAGGAAGACAGATAGAAAAAAAAAAGAAAAAAAAAAGAAAGAAAGAAAGAAAAAAAAAAGACAAAAAAGAACGAAAAGAAAGAAAAAATGAAAGAAAGAAAGCAGCAGAAAACGAAAAAGAAAGAAAAAAGAAAAACAGAGAAAGAGAGAAAGAAGAAAAACTACACACGAAAGAAAAAACATAGAATGAAAGAAAGAAGAGAGAAAAAAAAAAAAAAAGAAAGACCAGAAAAAAAAGAAAGAATGAGAGAAAGAAGAGAAAGAAAAAGAAGAAAAAGAAAAGAAAGAAAGAAAGAGAAAGAAGAGAAAGAAAAGAAAAAAAAAGGGAAAGAATGAAAGAAAGAAGAGAGAAAAGAAAGAAAGAAAAAGAAAGAAGAAAAAAAAAAGAAAGAAGAGAAAAAAAAAGAAAGAAAGAAAAAAGAAAGAATGAAAGAAAGAAGAGAAAAGAAAGAAAAAAGAAAGAAAAAAAGAAAAAAGAAAAAAATATATAAAAAAAAAAGAAAAGAAAGTAGAAAGAAAGACAGAAAGAAAAAGAAAGAAAGAAAGAAAACAAAGAACAAAAAAAAAATTAAGAAAGAAAGAGGAAAGGAAGAAAAAAAAAGACAGAAGGAAAGAAATAAAGAGAAAGTGTCCAGAGTAAATCATCCAGAATGCCCTGACAAGCAGCCGCTGTAGTAATCTGCCCAGCGTGAGGCCTGTATGAAATGTCATGATGAAAGATGGACGGGCTAAAAAAAACACAACACAACACAGACTGGGGAATTTCTATGTACAACTTATAACAAACCTCAAAGTGTTCAGTCTGGAAAATGTCAATAGATCCGAATGCTGTGCCGTAAATACCCAATTCACTTGAACATTGGCAGTCTGGTTTGTATAGGGCGGAATTACAACAGACAATTTAATGGTCATTTTCATGTGTTGTTTCTCTCCTCTCTCTCTCCAATACACACAGTTACACACACACATATATATACACATAGAGCTAGAGAGAGAGAGAGAGAAGTATTCCCATGACTCGCAGTCGTAGACAACTGAAGATACCTTTACCTCGTCCCTATACAGGTAATGCTTTGATTACTTGTACATTACAAAGACTGCCATTAACTACAGGATATGGAAGTTCTATTGTGCCTTCTACGAAGTACGTACGCTCCATTTAGGCAATTTCAGACCCTAATACATTGGCTCCACACTGGCGATTTTAGACCGTTATACGTACGCTTCGCGTTGGCGATTTTAAGTCTTTATAAATATGCTCCACTTTGGCGAGTTTAGATCTCACTGATTGGGTAGCAGTTGTGAACGATTTTACACTGACATACTCAGATACCGTCATGAATGAACAGGGGCCATTATCCTTATCCAGGTGACATGCAGCACAGCATCCACTCAGTCCAGCAAATTCATCAAAACTAAAATCACAATGTCAGAGCCGTAACTTTCTTTAGATTTCAAAATCGGAGCCCTAGAGGATTTGCCAATTCTTGGCTCTAGTTCTGGATCAGTTTGCCACATTCAGCACTGACTTGAAACACTGATCCTGGACTGCTTTGCCTCACTTATAAGAAATTCAGGAAATTTAGTCTCAGGGCGCTTCGACACATTCAGCAGGGATTTGGAAGTCTCGTCTTGGATTACTTTGCCACATTCAGCAGGGATTTGGAAATCTAGACTTGGATTACTTTGCCACATTCAGCCGGGATTTGGAAATCTAGTCTTGGATTACTTTGCCACATTCAGCGGGAATTTGGAATCTGGATCAGCAAGATTTGCGCAGGGCAGTGGGGACGCCGTCCACTCGCCGTAGCCCGCCGCTGACCACACTGTTTGAGAGTGATGGGCAATCTCATTCTCAGAGAAACCTAATTATAATAATAATGGAGTATAATATTTACAATAGCGACACGCTCTCTCTCTCTGTCTCTGTCTCTCTCTCTCTCTGTCTCTCTCTCTCTCTCTCTGTCTCTCTCTCTCTCTGTCTCTCTCTCTCTCTCTCTCTCTGTCTCTCTCTCTCTCTCTCTCTGTCTCTCTCTGTCTCTCTCTCTCTCTCTCTCTCTCTCTCTTATACATACAAATACACATTCGTTCCACAAAACATAGAAGACTTAAAGGAAACACTATCAGTAGATATTTCGGAAAAGGACCGATTTTAGTTGTGTTTTGAATTTCTCAAATGAAGAGCTATCTTTCAATCTCTCACTGTCTCAGTCCCTTAATGGTGTGGAGGCTAGTGCAAAACTTGTTTTTAGACAAATGTCATCACTTTAAAATTGATGGCATAAATTCACCTGCTTCAGTGCTTTGTCTCCAAAATGTACTGGATAGCCATTTACTTCCAAAAGCGAAATATTCCCAGCTGGACAGATTTCTGGTGATTTAGGAGATCTCTGAGTACAGCTCGCTTTTAACACTTTCAGCACGAAGAAGAATATGATTGGACAGATGGATTTATCCTGCCTGGACGTGCAAAGGCAATTATTTCCTCCGGCCAAAACTAAAAAGCGGGAAAGCTATCAATCTTTCTTCGGGAAACTTTCCTAAATGGACACAATTTCAATTGATTAAACAGATTTTCCCAGCGGCGTCTGAAATCGCTTTGATAAATCACGCAAAGCCCTTCCACCAGACTCACTTCGCACCTAATCAGCCTTGCTTTGTCAGACAGACAAATTAAAAATAGAGAATTGTTGACGAATGAGAAAACAGAGCCGTTAATAACTTTACCGCACCCGACCCTCATAGTTTTTTAAATAGAACTATTGCAGTCTGTTACCTAAATGACGCCAACTACGCTTTCCCTGGGTTCTTGAGTGGAAGTGACATGACATCCAATTTCCTAGAAACTCCGTAAATTCTCCCTTTGCTTGACAGGTGACGTGCAACCATGGTACCCCGGCCCATACGATAAATTAATTACACGGCTATGTTTGACATATCTCAAGGACTGAAAGCCCCAATAGTGTTAGCGTGCGTAACCCCGTGGGGTACATAGCACGGTGTATTTCTGGTGCCGCAGCGTTTCTTTTTTAATATATATACTTTTCTCTTTTGGCTTTGCCGCCACATGTCTTTTGTATTTGCCTGTTGTGTTTTGTTTCCACAGTCCCTTCAGTAGGTTTATTAAACTACCAAAGGCCTGTTTCCTGACATCAACTGAAATAGAATTAACGATATTTGCGTCATATGACTAGACTGCGTTCTGTCAGAATAGTGACTTTTTCAGGTCCGTGTTAGGGTTAGGGCTAGAGCTAGCTTAAGTTAATTAGCCACCAGATTAGTGTCACGATTAGGGCTAGGGCCAGGTTTAGTTAATTCGCCACCAGATTAGTGTCACGATTAGGGCTAGAGCCAGCTTAAGTTAATTAGCCACCAGATTAGTGTCACGATTAGGGCTAGGGCCAGGTTTAGTTAATTCGCCACCATGTTAGAGTTAGGGTTTATGGGTAGGGCTAGCTTTACTTAATTCGCCGCCGGGTTAGTGTAAGGGTTTGCGGCTAGGGTTAGCTTTAGATAATTCGGCACAACAAGCTTTCCGTTGACGACCCGGCCACAATACTGCTTTGGAAATTAGCAGCCATAAGTTGTTAATGAAACATTCTGTTTTGAATAGTTTGTACACAAACATGGCCCAAATGGGCACTACCACTAGAGTACATAACTGTAGTAACTGTATTCTTTCTTTCTTTGGTTGTTTCTGCCAGCCAGTTGTGGGGCATGTCAAACATTGTCAACAAAAACATATTAGGACCGGGATTTGAAGAAGGGGGATTTAAAAAAAAAAAAAGGGGGGGGGGGGGGAGATGGATGTACAAAAATGTCCATCACAAAAATACACGTATAATTAATGTTTGCGACGTTTTCTGCTTATCTCATGACAAACGTACCAATAGTAGCAGGGATAAATCGGGGAATAATGACGTGGCCTCAGTAGAGAAAATATGCTTGACCAAGATTCACATGGTGTGCCCTGCCGTATCTGTGTGTGGCACTCACTTTCCGTAACAGTGTTCTGTCCGTGTGTCCTATTGCTTGATGCATGCTTTTCCTTTTTTAGTCACTTCTTTTGTCTCGTTGCTATCATGACTCCCAGCGCTGCTGTAATGTGGCAAAAGACTGTATAAACCAAACATTAAAATTCTGCACGAACCCCCCTAAAATCATTTTGCATTGGGCCGTTCTGTGTTCTCTGCTCAATTTCCATATTGTGAAACTACGTGTTTAATCCAGGTACATGCTCAGAGATAGAGCACATTTCATTCTTTCAACAAAACAAAAAAATGTTAAAAAGTGAAAGTGAGCCTGTCTGGCACCTGTGATCTTTTCCTGTAACATAGGTCTCTCTCTCTCTCTCTCTCTCTGTCTCTCTCTCTCTCTCTCTCTCTCTCTCTCTCTCTCTCTCTCTCTCTCTCTCTCTCTCTCTCTCTCTCTCTCTCTCTCTCTTTGTGTGTGTGTTCGCGCTCGCTCAAGATAGAAATACACTTTTCTAGCAGTAGTTTAAGGGTTCGATTCTCTACTTCAGAGTTGGGCGTTGTAACTTCGATATGATACCGCCCCTGGCATCGCTGATACCGTACCAAACACGCCTGCAGAAAAACTGGAACTGCTGAGAGTTCAAAAGATCATCTCTGAACATGGTGCCATCATTGACATGACATCAAACGGGCTATTGTAGTTCACATAGTTGTTTCATGGTCGATAAAATAGACTGAAGCCAAAAAAAAAAAAAAAGGTAAATTACGTAATTTGGCAGTGTTTGAAATGAAGTAAACTGAAATGTATCAATTTCCAACTCCCCGAAGTTGATGTAACATCTAATTCCAATGAAAGAAAAATGGCCGCGACGGAAGTGATCTAGACGGTGCGGATAATTCCATCACAGGCCGGTATTTATAATATAGCCTACTCATATCCCAATGCAAGTCCATGAATTCCGGCACGCTACACAAACAGGAAGCCTTCCTTCTCTTCTTCCTGCTTCCATCCGTGTGAGATCTGTTTGTTTCTCGGGGGCCTCAGCATAGTGCTGTTGGCCCCAATCTCTGTTCCTCCTAACGATAAAGGAATGAACTACGGGCAGGGGGTCCAAATGATTACGTAGTGATGTGATGATGTCGCAATATGCAAGGTGTCCAAGCGATGACGTAGCAACGGCCACACATGCAGGGGGTCCAGGCCATGTTGAAACATACGGTCTTGATCTGATTACTTCCCTTTGTAGATCCGGTACTTTTAATGGATTTGTCTTGGGGATTTTTCACGCCATTGCAAATGGTCAGAGATAAATGTGGAGATTGAAGATGGAACATTTCATATTTGGCAGACTAGTGTTGGCTCCACCTTTGCAAATCTGTAAAATCGTCGGCTTCCCTGCGATATGTTTGGCAGATAGTCGGTGAAGTTGGAGCGGACACGGTGATAATGATGGAGATGGTCGTGAGCCTGACATTTGAAACTATCTCAAAAGACGAAGATTTTCCCCCTGTAAAGCCAAGCTTAAATCACGAAACACCGGTGGGTGGACGGTATTTCAGAAAACCTAGTTTGGACGGCATTTATCACGGTAAAACTTGAGTAAACAATTGATGATCACTTTGGCGATGAGAAAGCCGACTTCGGTGTAAGCATGTAACCGTTTAAAAGGCCTGTCGGGTAAAATATGGCCTCTTCTGGGTAGTCATATTTCAGATCACGCCCTGCGTGTCACAACGGGCAATGCTAAATCCTGCATTATTTCATTGTTTGGATCAATAGTCTCCTAGCCCTGGGAAATATGCCAAAGTCTTAAAGGCATTGCCTTAGGAATACACCCAGATCTTATTGCGTTCATAGTAACACCTCATACGATTTCAACCTTGGATATCGACAATAACACAACTGGAAATCAAGCCCAGCTATAAGAATGGTTTTCATTCGTCAAAACTCAAACATTTTTTGTTTATTTCATCATGTTGAGTGCATTTCAAGCCCGTAAACCGGCAAACTGACAAGCACTGCAGGATCATTCATGCTTCCCTGCTGATTGTAAAATATTAACGTCTTTTGACAGGGAACTGATTTTGACGTAAATCTGAGCATTTTCATGACATCTGCGAAATGCTGACATAATTCAGTTATGTCCCGTAAATTATGTAAACATTCCACTGGCCGTAGGCATGAGCTGTGCATAACTGTTTTACACAGTGGTGTAGGCCTTACGCGTGGCTGCAAAACGCCACTCGGTAAGCATTAACTTTGGGTAGGCATACACGCACGTGTGAAGGGATTCGTAACTATACACTTTCTCCCAGGACGGTTAAGTCAGCAACGCAGTGCGAAAGTACCTTAGGAAAGACATGTCACCCACAAAGGAAGAAAGAAGGCAATATTTTATTCCAACCCGCGACTTCACGGGCGAATGGAAAAAATGGATTTCTACTCACGTCCCATCTCTTAGTTTCGTTTTGATCGGTGTTAATTTCTGGTGGCAGGGACTGGCCGATACAAATTCTGTGAATGTGCAACGTCAACTTTTGTTACAGCGGTTAGCGGCAATTAATGCTTAAGGGTAGCCACACAAAGGCCACCGAATTCGGTCACCGAGCCACTCGGAGCTTTAGGTGAGAAAAATTGCACTATATAAACGGACCGAATCTAGGTGGGCTCTATGTGCAGTTGTTGAAATTATATAGTGCAATTCTTCTCACCTAAAGCGCCTAGTGGCTCGGTGACCGAATTCGGTGGCCTTTGTGTGGCTACCCTTAGGAGAGGCACGGGTTCATGCATACTGACTAAATTTGAGTGTACACCTAGGTAGCCGTAAGCACCACTTAGCCTGCACCAAGGTGCAAAACAGACGGACTTACACCAAGTTCATGCATTCGGCCATTGATGAGGATCATTAATTTTGCCACTGTGTGCCGCAGTTTCTGCCTCATATCTCTTCCAGTTTGACAGCAAACTGCTGTTTCAAGATCGTGTTGTGTGTGGTTTGAAGTGGTCGTTCTTCTTTGTTCTCTCTACCCCAAACTCATTTAGGCAACAGCTGCTTGCCTTACTGTTCATGGCTGGATTGGTCTGTCCGGGTGCTGCTTGTCTGAATGAGGTTTGTTCTTTGTTTGTTTTGCTAATATGTCAAATATGTACACAGATTGTCTAAACATATTGTCTCTTTCATTATACACGGCCACCGCTAAAGAGATATTTCTCTGCCCTGCAAAGGGTTTCAAGCATCAAGTGGCAATCGTGCAGATTTAGTATTTTTCGCAGACGTTGGGAATTCTAAAATAAAAAATAAATATTTCTGGAATAGTGATTTCACTGGCACAGCTGGTACAGAGTTGAAATTTGCCGACTGAACAGGCTTAAGGCAGGACTACAGTTGGTATTTCTCCGGGAAGGCTGAGTGAAACCCATGACACAGGATACCGAGACGAATCAATTCGTCATATTCCGTCGGTCGATTTGAGCGCGTATCATCGATGTCATCAGTCTAACAATTCGCACCGCAACCTTTTCATAACTGAACAAAAAAGAGTAGATCTAGTACTCACAATATTTATGCGCTCGAAATTGGTGGACATATAGTGGCAGAAGGAATGGTTTGTCTCGGCATTGTGTGTCTCGGACCAAATTAAGGGGTTCTAGCTTTAGGAATCGACACATAGCTTTGTGGTTTCCCTGGCCGCTCCCGAGCTGTGTGTAATTGAGCAGGTCAAGCGGGACATCCAAGATTTATGGATAAAATCACGACGCTATCCAGGCATTACAAGAGGTTTTGTAGCCACCAAAGTAGTACCAAGTTAATTAATGTCTAACCCAGGCTCATCCCCACGTCCTCACTCTTTGTCATTGATCACTGCATCGTTCCCACAGGCAAGAGTTACAGCATTTCAATTGTCATATAATGTTTCTTACAAAGCTGTTATTACTTGAACGTTCTCACCCCAAGCGTTTTGCGCTATGAGCGCGTACGTATACCTACCTATACCTAACCCCGTCCTTATCCTCAACCCTAAATCTTATCGAATCTCTAACCATGCCCCTTACCCTTTCCACCAAGAAAAAAACAGGGGGAAAACAAAAACAATCTGAAGGAATGATTTGTTCAGGCTGTTCCTACGAGTATTTCGGGAGAAGCTCTCTAGCTCTGTAATCAAAAAAGGCTTTGAAAATACCCACCCCTGGCGCAAACAACCTGGGGGGACGTACGTACAAGTAACAAGAATCTTCTTACAACATCTGGAGATTATGCGAAATATTATGAAAAGCACAATAACTCTAGAGATCCTGGAGTATGTCCGTCCATGCGTATGTGCAGATATTGGATGTACAGATTCTGACACATTTTGCATTACACATAGCAAGCGGAAAAGCCCAAGGCAGGAAGCGAATCATAATATAAACCATAGTATGATGATAGTTCAGCTGACCAGGAAGTGAAGGTGTGACCCCTCAGCTCCATCTGACCATTGACTAGGCTATCAGTAGTCCTGATGTCAGAAACCAGACTGCCAATCTCACACATAATACTATATATTGTACAGCAATACAATTATCCACATTCTCCAGACAAGTCTGATTCTGGTCACGGGAATCATATGATAATTCTGGCCTTCCTCTCACCGGGAATCTCATGACGGGAACAACCAATCAAACACCTGCCCTCACTGATAATAATACGTCATCCAATCATACAATGTCTTCGTAGCTGCACTATGAATACAGAAAGTACATGATAAATATGACCACAGTTAGATCTAGACCTCTGAAAATGACAGAGGAACATCCTAAACGGCAAAGAAAAAAAAAATAAAATCAATAAGTCAGATATTAGTACAATGCATAATTGAAGAACAAAAAAAAACAAAACAAGATGCGATTAGCGGAAGACAAAGCAGCACTCTTTGGGAGCTTTATTCTTCTTTCTTTGCAAAGAAACATCGACGAACGCAGAAAAAAAAAAAGGCAAACGACGATTCTGATTCTCCACTAATTCTCTACCACAAAGACTTTTAAAATACAGGCATCTACACACAACATTGCTTTTCCAAGGGAAACAGATATGGCAACCATTTTTTGATGTCCCTATAACGTGATAAAACGGGTGTCGCATGGGCTTTTCTAATCTTGCAGCGAATATTTTCGGGTTGGAAAACTACAGAAATGCTCTATGTGAATTGGTTCGCGGCCATATTTGCAGGACACACCTCTGCGTCCACATGACGCCCCAGTCGCTTGCACCGCTTTCTGTATTATTTACCCTACAGAGAACATTATTTTATGTCTCAATCCCACTGCACCCACCCCGTGCTTGTTAGCGCTCAACAAAGTATCCGACGCTGACCGTATATCATTGTGAGAGCATCTACACCATTGTGTTTTGTTGGTTTTTTTCCCCGTACAGACAGGACAATTCTGTCGCAGAAAAAGGCTAGCTCAAGCCCGATCACTGTGCAGCACACACACATACCCGTCACCTTCACAAAGCAGATCCAAGCTAGAATGCAATTAAAAACCCTTCACTGTTCACTTTTGTGTTCAGGACTTTATTTTAGGATGCTCAAGGCCATTGGCATTTACAGCTCAACTTTTCTTGCTTTAATTTTTCTTGTTGGCGTGTGTTGTTGTTTCTTTGTGATAGGGATCAGTTTGGTCTTTTTTTTAAGCATTTGGCCCGGGCAGCGGCTCTGTTCTACCTGCTCTGTTTGTTGTTGTTTTTTTTCTGTACAGAAAGGGCGATACGGCGATACGGCGATACGGCGATACGAAAAAAAAAAAAAAAAAAGCTCAAGCCGGATCCTTGCGTATCACACACACACACACACACCGATCACCTACAGAAAGCAGATCGAGCTATAATGCATTATTTAAAAATCTTAACTGTTCACTCTTGTGTTTAGGTCTCTATTTTAGGATGTTCAATGCAATGGCATTTACAACTCACTTTTCTTACTTTAATTTTTATTGTTCTTGTGGCTATGTGTCTTTGTGGTAGGGATTCGGTTTTTTCTTGTTTTTTTTGTTAAGAATTTGGCCCGGGCAGCGGCCCTGTTCTAGCTGCTCTTCCAGACGTTCAACTGCCAAGGTATCTTTAACGTGCGCAACGTGCAGAAAGGGCCTCCAAATTTTTCGTCCTTATCCAAGAAGACGAGGTGTTCCATCCTACCTACCACAGGATCAGGGACAGAAAATTTTTCCCCCAAATAAATTCCAACACGTCTGCACCGACCGGGGATCGAACCCAGTACCTTCGACATGAGAGGCGAACACTCTTGCTCTAGGCCTACGTGTCCCATTCACTGTTCATGTTTAGTTCTCGGGAAAATATAAAAATACTGGCTGAGGTCCCCGGCCCTGTCCGGGATAAATCGGTTTGAATATTAGTTTCAGTTCTGGGTGGTTATTATGGACCTGCTTCATCTTGCCTGTTCCTATTTGTTTATTTTATTTTTGTTTGTTTGTTTTTAAATAAGTCTTACTGCCCTGCCTTTGTGAGTTGACACCCTGCGCATCCCGTACAATAGCATGATTTGCGCACGGGTTAGTGTGTTTGATAGTGAACACATCGCAGGAAATGATAACGAAACCTTAAAATGGCGAACCATGACTGAAATAGATCTAAAATTGGTGAAACAATAAATTTCCAAAAAAAAAAACTACACCGATTTGAGACTTCTATTAAAAACTGTGCACACTTACATCCATTCTGATGCACTATTATAAAGTTTGAAGTCTGAGTGTTGAGTGGTTCAGAAGCCTTTTGCAACGAAAAATCTCAAGTCCACAAATATATATAGTATAGATAAACATGAATCATTTCAAAACCACGGGCCAGTTGCCCAAGGCCCCAGGTGAAGTTTTTTTTTCCCGTAAGTAATGTCATCAAATGGTCTTTAATGGAAATTTTGGTCTGACAGAACACTGGAAGTGTGAAAACACACTGAATACTTCGCAGGCGCAGCTGTACGATGCAAGCATGAGATAAAACCAGAATAGTATCACATTTGTGAGTGTGCCTGAGAAAACCCGGCATAAGTCGGGAACATGACATTTTGAGTTGTGTACATATAATAAAAAAGACAAGATATTTCTGATAAATTTAAGTCAGTGACCCCCCTAAAACAAGATTTGGAGAAAACGGCATTTAACCCTAAAAGTGGCAATAGCTAATTGACCAAGTAATATTGGAGTGATTGTTGTTAGGAGACCGTAGTCTAATTACAAAGCCGTTATAGAAATCATAGTGAGTAGTGTTCACTGCTCATCTACAGTTTACCCTGTAACATGCCACGGTCCCCTAGAAACAGCTAAATCGGAAGTTTTTCGATCTTGTTAGGAGACCGCAGTCTAATTACAAAGCCGTTATAGAGATCACTGTGAGTAGTGTTCACTGCTCATCTACAGTTTACCCTGTAACATGCCACGGTCCCCTAAACAACAGCCAAGTTGGAAGTTTGTGATGGACTCATATTTTCACTTCAAAGCCGTTTTTCTCAAAATCAGCTCTGCCGACTTATGCCGGGTTTTCCCACGCACACTCACATTTGTGGTTGATGGTATTATCTAGACACTGCAAGAACGAGCCAAAAATTGCATCACAGAAACAGCCAAGTTATTTTTCAAGGATAATGGTTAGCCTTTGACCCATAACTGTTGCGTCACATCAGCGACTGCCAACTGCAAGAATTTGACGGCCATACACAAATGACGTCAAAGCTTAATGACTCAGACAACAAAACAACCACGGTAAACAACGTCTCGCCATTGTAGAGAGAAAGCGTAACATCTTTACAAGGGCCACAAGCACAACTAGCCCACAACATCATCTTTGCTCTTAGCGTAGAGCACATTGGGCGGGATTTGACGAATATGTCGTCTATAGAATGTCAAACTCCATTTGGTCCAGGCTTGGGGTGGCTGATGGCCTGAGGACACCGACACTGCTCCATCCTGAGACGGCTCACAGTCTGGGGAACATAATATAGTCTTTCCTGTGCAATTACTGGCCATCAAATACAAGTTTTGCTTTCATTTCCCGGGATCACCACTGAATTTCTCCTGGTCCGGAATATAATGTTTTTGTCTGTCTGCCTCAGTCTTTCTCTCACTCCGTGATTCATTGTTTTTTTGTCTGGTTGTAAACCGAAACGTACTTTTTCCTGTCTGTTTCCCACTTTTACAAATCAAAGAATTGACTTCTCTCTCTCTCTCTCTCTCTCTCTCTCTCTCTCTCTCTCTCTCTCTCTCTCTCTCTCTCTCTCTCTCTCTCTCTCTCTCTCTCTCTCTCTCTCGGGTTCATTTTCTACGAATCAACTACCCATTACCACACAATATTCGAGTCAGCTGAACAATTTTTCCCATACCTCCGCCAGTCCGCCCGTTTCCTTCTCATTCCTTCAGGTCTTCTGGGATATTTGTTCATTCCAACAGCCTTTTATTGTCCACCAAGATCTGTGATGCTTGTGCCAAAATTCCACGTCCACTGACACTTCCTTGTTCTCGAAAGACATTCTACCACTTCTATCATATAAATATGAGCGAATTAGAAAATTTCACGCCCAGAGCGCTGGGGCAGCCATGCTATCTATGAACGGCAAGCAGAATCTTGGACGAGACAGAAAACCAAGAAACTGCCGTAGAGGTGAGGCGTTTAGAAGTGTGTGCTAATTAGTGCTCACAAAAGCTGACGTGAAACAAAAAATAAAGAAAAGCGATTCAGGCTGAGATCGAACCCGCGACCTCTTATTCGACACCAACCGCTTTGCTGGGAGATGAAAACTAACTTGCCTAACCGCTCTCATGGTTTCCATACAATTAATGCACCCGTCAGCGCTCCAGAAGTAACGCCCGAGAATATCTTATTACGTATTTACTTTCAGTATGAGTAATAAAAGAACGCGTCTCTCATTTGAAATAGACGCCGTTGCCGAAATGCAAATATCTCCACTGCTTTGGAACCCTTACTGGCCAAAGAGCCGATCACCGCATTATGACTTAGATCGCAGAAACCGCTCTTCTGTGAATGACAGCCCTCACGGCAAAGACAACAGTGAGACAGCTTATTATCTGTTATTTGTCGTCGACATTATTATCTTGTTTCAAAATTCCGGGTTTCAAAACAGACAGTTTCCAGAGGCCAGCTTAAAAGTGCCAGCTGTTCTCAAGGAAGCTGGACAAGGAAGAGAGACCAGACTGGAGACACTGTGTGAACAAATCAAAGTCTTCATTGAAATTTCATTAACGCGTATTACGTGGACCATAATAATAGGGACGTCATTGGATAATGAAATATTTGTCTCCTGTCTTTATTTCAATACTTCGATTTGATTCGTCCGCATAGAAATGGGGGAGGGAAAGGAGAAGTCTGGCTCATTATGGCACCTTTTCACGTCCGGGACTGTAGGTACCACTGATTGTATGGCCTGAAATTACAGACATCTGTTCCCCCCCCCCCCCCCCAAAAAAAAGCTTTAGTCCTAAAACCTACACTGGACGCCCACATACTGACTTCAGACAAATGTCATACCTTAATCTATTTTCACCGCTTCTCTGATATTTGATCCAACTACGCTCAACACAAGAGTGAAGCACAGAAAACGCCTCATTTCACCTGAAAAAGTGATGACTGGCCAAAAGTGGACAAAACTGCGTCATTATGCCCAGTTTTAGCATCATCGTTCCCTCATGTGGATGGACATCACGCAAAATCTTGACAAAATTGCGACATTATGAATGTACAAGACACAGCGTCCAAGCAGGACCCTCCAAATGTCATATCCTCAGGCTGGAGGGGGAAGCAACCACAACTAGGTCAAGGAAACAATAAATAACTGCTCCCCTTTCCACCCCCCTCCCCCAGCACGGCCCCGTCCCTCCTTCTCTGTGGCCTTGACATTACAAAGAACTACCATAAATGAGTGACACACTTTTTACATGCTTGGAGAAGATGGGCTCATTCAGTACCACAAAATTCTCACCCAACACAAATTTAGTGCCTCCCGTCTACTCTACTGTCTTTGAAACTGGAGCTATCGAAATGCCAAAACAGGATATTATACTCGATTCTTAATGAACCTGAATAATCGATATATATCACTTTTCGTGTCTACCGGTAATGGTTATGCCATGCCATACCAGCCTGCGGGTATCGGACACAAGATGAGGAGAAAAGCAAATGGCGAGGAACATGGAGAGGGTCGTTGCAAACTAAGATGATGTTGGCGCATGGGAGAGACACTTTGTGGGGTAATCCCCAGCAGTTACGTAGTCCAGGGCCACCTCCCTCAGCCCCCCCCCCTCCCCAAAAAGTATCATTAGCAAATGGTCAAGTTATACCCCCCCCCCCCCGACCTGACGTGGAGTAAGCGATGTGGTAACCCTGTGCATCAAAAAAGGACCAAAGCCGCATACATACTTTCTCTCATTCAGCTGGTAGCTGGTTAGGACAGGAACAGAACTAACATAAACAGTCACTTTACAGCAGACCTCTGCAATTTAGGGACCTTGATTAGTGTGGTGCAGGCAGTGAGCAGTGTTTTAGTGTGATGCATAATATAATAAGGCGGCATAATAAAATGTGATGCATAATAAAATAACTGTCACCAGTTTGGCGCCTACGCCCAGTCTTGGTAAGATAAGATAAGATACAGATACGATAAGATAGTATAGTGATAAGATAAGATAGTATAGTGATAAGATAAAATACAGATAAGATAAGATAAAGATGAGATAAGATAAGATACAGATAAGACAGATATGATACAGAGACAGATAAGACAGAGATAAGATAAGATACAGATAAGATAGAGATGAGATAAGACAGATAAGATAAGATAAGACAGATAAGAAGAGATACAGATAAGATAGAGATAGAGATGAGATAAGATAAGACAGAGATAAGATGATACAGACAAGATAAAGATAGAGATAAGATAAGAATCACTTTATTATCCCATAGAGGAAATTCTCTTTTACCGAGCGTTTAATAGCACACACATGATACATATATCTTACGTATCATCAGATAAACAAACTCAATAAGTCAATAAGAGACATACATGAAGTGACACGGTAAAGAACCTTAATGAAATGTGGCACATATCTAGTTAGACTGGCTTGCCGAGGCGAAATGCGGAAGGCAAAAACGAGCTTCTGTATCTTTCCCTGTTTGTTTTCATGTGTATTATTCTGTTGCTCTTGGGTGATCTAGAAATTTGATGAAACAGGGGATGGTGTCCGTCATTTAAAATGGACATGAATTTCTTCACACAAGCATCAAATTTTGAGTCTGGCTTACCCCTCACTGTGTGCCATGTGCACTGACAACCGATCTTTCTTTTCACGAAGCGGGAAAGCGAAAAGAGCTCACCCCAAGGCTCTGTATAGACCAGGGTCAAGTAGAAAGCTAATAAACACTAGTTTGCAGTACCAGATCTAATTCCTTCTGTTTTTCAAACGGCGAGTAAAACAAATAAACGTACAAAAAAAGGTACTAGCACCAGGATGACACAATACTGACAGTCCTGTCGAAACATATTGACGGAATATTATAAAAACCACAGAAAAACTGTGGGGTCGCAGCAGGGCTATAGGTAGAATGCGCATGACGTCACAGAGTTTTTGTTATATGTGTGGGAGCATGGGAAAACCCACACAAAGTCGGCAACATGACATTTTGACTTCTGTACATATAATAAAAGACAAGATATTTCTGATAAATTGAAGTCAGTGACCTCCCTAAAACAAGATTTTGAGAAAACGGCATTTAATTCTATAAGTGGCAATAGCTAATTGACCAAGTAATATTGGAGTGATTGCTGTTAGGAGACCGTAGTCTAATAACTAAGCCGTTATAGAGATCATAGTGAGTAGTGTTCACTGCTCGTCTACAGTTTACCCTGTAACATGCCACAGTCCTCTAGCAACAGCCAAGTCGGAAGTTTTTAGATCTTGTTAGGAGACCGTAGTCTAATTACAAAGCGTTATAGAGATCATAGTGAGTAGTGTTCACTGCTCGTCTACAGTTTACACTGTAACATGCCACGTTCCCCTAAACAACAGCTAAGTTGGAAGTTTGTGTCGGACCCATATTTTCACTTTAAAGCCGTTTTTCTCAAAATCAGCTCTGCCGACTCTGTGTGGGTTTTCCCATGTACACTCACATATGTACTTCCGCCAAAGAAGATGGCCGGTGGATCAGCTGATGAGTGTAACTTCGAGATGTGTCTTAGGAGTTAAAATGCCTGCTGGTTGCATTGCAGTTGACTGTTGTGTCAGGGGTGGAAAGGATGTATCCAAACTGGTCCGATTCCCTACCATCCGTGTAAACAAGAGAAAGGAAGTGAAAGAATTGACCGAACGTCTCCCATGTGCGTATACACACGTGTCATTGTTTACAGTAGTGAACTCGCCGCCGATTGGTTCGCGAGGCCTTAAGTGGGTCCGGACAGACAAGATGGTGGATATGCGCATTCTACCTATAAGCAATGTCAAAATTGGGGAAAAAGAAAAAAAGTTGTATGTAGCAAAACCCCGCGTTTGGGTATTATTTCTTACGCGGAGCTTTGCTACATACAACTTTTTTTCTTTTTGCCCAATTTTGACGCTGTCTAAACATAATCATGCTTGACATGTTAAATTCACCCACGAATGAGTACCCCACCAAAAAAAAAAAAAGTATAATGAGCTGGGGGGGGGGGGAGGGGGGGGGGAACGCACATGCACAAAAGATCTAACTTGTCATAATGATTCATGACTGCACCGGTAGAAATTCAGATGGATGGTCAACACTACTTGGCGCAGTTACTTCACATGCGCGGTCAAAACTGGCAGGAATTGTTCAGTCTGCAGGTCACGGAAGTGCTTTGCTAGGGGCAGTCCGTCAGGCCAGTGGGCCGCATTAACATCACCGTATGAGCCCTAGGAGATCAAGAGGAAGGCCGCGCGGAACGTGGAGAAGAGCCAGAGAAAATGATGTGCAACGAAGCGGAAAGACTTGGAATAATGTAAAGAGGCTGGCCCATGATAGAGAGGGATGGAAAGTGTTTGTTGGTGGCCTATACCCTGATCCAGGGTGAGAAAGGCAATGATGGTGATGATGATGATGAGCCCTAGGACAAAGCAATAGGCTTTTCATGTAAATCCGCATTCATAGCCCCCCCCCCCCCACCCCACCCCAAACCCTTGGGGCCCCTGGGCAACTACCGGTGTGCCCATGAGACGACGGCCCTGCCACAGGCATTCGACATAAAAACATGTCCAGGAGTTACCACGGACACCATTCTGTAATGACATGTCAGCCTGCATTAAAATTTTGATGACACTGAGAAATCACGAACACTGTACTATAATGTATTAATTGCGCTATAAGCCATGTTGTTATCCCATATCTCAACATTGCAAGCAGCTCAGTGACTGGGATCACTGAGAATGACAAACCCCCCGGGAATAGCACGTCATCAGTTCATTCATGTGTCTGCAATTCCCGGCATCTCTGGCGGGAGTGGTCAGTGCCATTTTGGTACTGATGGTGTAGTGGGTGTCTCTGGAGATGGTGACGTCATTGGTGACAACCGAGGGCAGGCGGAGGTGGGGATTGGCATACGGCAGAGCCCCAAAATAGCTGGACATGGACTTCTCGATTCTGTATCATTCTTTGGCATAATTAGATTCCTCAATCATTTCTGTATCCCTGTGCAAAGGGATTTTAATGAATTCCGCCTAATTTTTTATTTTTTTTTTACATATTTTACGATCAAATCTAGATCTAATGATCATTTTAAATTTTATATATTATAGTCTTTAAAGGCGTTATTTTTTCTCTCAAAACTGATTGTTTCTACTTTGCCACCTTGAAATAGCCCTAACTTGACCAATGATCAACATTTTTACATGAAATAGAGTGCATTCTTCTCGGGACAATTTGTACTTTCTCATAAATACCCTTAACTCAATTTTGGGGGGAAAAAAAAAAAGTTGGCGCTGTGGACCATTTCCCTGGAGCACCTCACATAATGATAGATGATATAAGACTTTTTAACCCGTGAGGAAAATTCACGTTCACACAGCGTGTAAGAGTACCTGCATGGTACACACATTATACCCATCATTATTATATAACTATAATTATCATTAGTCAAGAGGACGTATATATGCCACGTCACATATTGAACTTCTCGTGGCACACAGGCAATGGTGTAGCGTGCCGTTCTCTTCCGTGCTGGAAACAGGAGAGCAATCGTTTATTATCATAGCATTGATATCATTCTATAATGGAGTTAGATGGTGAGCATGTAAGCACCTAACACTTTGTGAATACGGGAACAAAAACTATGAAACTGTGGATGTGGGCTACCTCAATTTCTGACGATACGTACGTTACGTGGACACGTAGTCTTTGCTATTGTTTACATACTATTTTTTGAGCCGATTAAAAGAGAAGATTTTAGTTATGTAGAATGGAAAAAGTGTGACCGGAAATTTCGTTTTTCGAGAACAGCCAGTTATCATAACGTCATGCCCATGAGATAGTTGCCTAAGTCACGTTCTGGTGTTTTGAAACTCAAAGAAAACTGTTTACTTCCAACATAGTGGTAGCTGCTGTTCAGGGCTCTCACTCAACTGAGAAAAAAACATCTGAAATCTATGCGCGGCGCCTATGCGGAGCGTAAATTTTAACTGATTGACCATATTCTGCGCATAAGTTTGATATAATAGACCATACCTTTACACCTACACACAGAAATACACAACAAAATACTTAAATAATAGTAATGAATGGACGTCGGAAAAATTACCGCTGATCTCTTCGACCGCGGATTTCCGCGTTTCCGCGGAAGAGTGGGAGCCCTGGTTGTTAGGGGAGCGTAGTATTTTGCATAGAAAGCTGTAGCTGAACAGTGAACACAAGCCAATATTTTCTG